>OU612007.1:7990128-8400128 GCA_914767915.1 Agriopis aurantiaria
TAATATGGCTGTCAGAGACTATAATCAGCCTTAACAGTCCACTGCTGGACTTTTAGCCTATCCACGACAGGGTGACTGGGCCATATACACCACCTTGGCCCAGTGCGGGTTGGTGGATTCACATACGCCATTGAATTCCTTCTCCGTACGTATGCAGGTTTCCTCACGATGTTTTCCTTCACCGAAAAGCTAGTGGTATGAAAATCCGTACATAAACTCCAAAGAGCTCATTGGTACGGGCCCGGGGTTTGAACCCGCGACCTCACGCTTTCAAGTCTAGCGGTCTCCCGAATGGGCTACCACGGCTCATACATACATCATATACATAATATATATTATACGGCTCTTAAAATGTGTATCCAGGGATTCCTGGAGGAGATGACGGAGGAAGAGTTCTCGAAGCATCGTTCCTCGCTCGCGGCGCACAAGCTGGAGAAACCCAAGCGGATGTCCAGCCGCGCCGCCCAGCTGTGGGCGGAGATCATCGCACAGGTCAGACACATATCACACATCAGCCAGTGGACGTCCGCTGCTGAACAAACATATCAACGGCTCTTTTTTGTATTTTTTTCATGGCCTTGGATACAGAGTCTTTCAGTCCTAATATTAAACAAGTTTATATAGAATTAAATAGCGTCAAACAAGTCATAGTCACAGTCAGATTCAAGCAAAGTAAGTCACGGTCAAGTCAAACTCATGCCCCTGTAAAGTGGTGGAGGCTTTACAAGAGGCTTCTATGGAGTTTTGGAAACAACACGAAAATATATGTTTCATCTCATAGCATTTGTATGGCGCGCGCACGGTATGACGTCATCACGTGCAATAGCGCGTTCTCTATATAGAAAGATATTAATTTTAAAAAAATACTGTTATTTATTTACATTTATACGACGGTCTATTTATGATCAAATCAAATCAAAATATATGTATTGCAGTTTGTTGGTGAACCTAGATGTAATACAGAATGTAATCTGTTCCTAAGACCTCCGAAAACAAACTTGTCTCTAAATGGACAACAATATGATCAACTTTTTAAAGAGGTAATAAAAAAGAAATTAGGACATATGCTTATTGTACTGCGGCATATCGCAGTTGAAGTAGCAATGGGCAGGCCACATCGCTCGGAGAACCGATAACCGATGGGGAAGAAAGGTTCTGGAGTGGAGACCACGAACCGGAAGACGCAGCGTAGGTAGGCCTCCCACTAGATGGACCGACGACATAGTAAGAGTCGCTGGCATCCAGTGGATGCAAAAGGCAGGCTGTCGTTCAGTGTGGAGGTTAAAGGGGGAGGCCTATGTTCAGCAGTGGATGTCTTCTGGCTGATGATGATGATGATGATGATTTAATTATGTTCTTTGCCAATAGCTAGTGACGTATGTTTACAGATGTACAAGTTCGACCGGCAGCGGCTGGAGGTGGAACAACTGAACACAATCACCAAAAAAGAACTGATCGCCTTTTTCAAGGTAAACTGGGTCTGGTGACTGGGTGGGTCAATCTGGGTGTCTTCAGATCACGAGAGAATCGGTTTCTTCTAGGCAAGCGTGCTCCATCGTAGACCGGATCATCGCTTAACATCAGGCGAGATGGCGGCCAAGCGCAAGCCTATCAAAAAAAAAACCGGACAAGTACGAGTAGGACTCGTGCTCTGAGGGTTCCGTTAGACAGAACGCACAGAGCGCGAGTACAAAAAAAAAACTAAAGTTGAAATATTGAAAGACAAACTTAACTTTGTAGTTGACTATAAGGTTCTTCTGTACATTACAACTACAAAATGTAAGTTTGTAATAGCAAAATAATTATTTTTAAATGATATAACTTCAAATTTGTAACTTTCGGATTTATTCCTATATATGTGCTATGAGACCTTGCCTCTTGCCAAATTCCATAATTCTAGGTCAACGGGAAGTACCCTATAGGTTTTGATTCTCCTGTGAAATCGCAAAATATGCGACATAAACGTTCATATCTTTTGATTGCGTTGACTTACAACTTTTATTTTTTTACAGCCGAAAGAAACCGTAGACCCAAGTATTTAGTATACATTTCAACTTGATACCTTTACGTTTTCTTGAGAAAACGGGTCTTGACAGACGGACAACGAAGTGATCCTATAAGGGTTCCGTTTTTTTCCTTTTGAGGTACGGAACCCTAAAAAGGAAAAAAAAATACTTTAAAAATAAAATGCTTATTTTTATATACAAATATTTGGCACATGCACAAGAAGTGCTACGCCAAAATCCCCTCAGGATTTTTTTATTCTTTCCTTTGACAGGAGGATTAAAAAAATATACTTGTAAAAAAATATTGGTTCCTACAAGCGTGTTTTTAACTGTAATTTTTTTTAAATCGTGAATTAGTCCGCGTTTGACCACCAACTCTCCTGTTGGTAAGCGAGGATGTGGTCGAAGATGAAGCACGCAGACTTAGAAGATGCCTATTCACACTGGCTCTGAAAAGGACCATGAAATTTTACAAAGTGTTTGTTCCTTGGTTTGAGGAGGTTTCTTGGGTACTCCTTTTCGGTAGGTACTTTTCGGCCTTTTTTCGGTACTAAACCGAAATTATATTTTTTCGGTTTTTGATACTAGCTTGAGTTTAAGGTGGTACGTTTTGATTGATCAGCTATTGACTATGGACATTTGAATTGTATTTTTGTTTGATTTTTGTATTGATTTAATTAATGATTGACTAAATTAACTGAACTATTATTATTATTATTTTGACATATTATTCTATTGGACATTGCTTATTACTTTTTAACTTTATTATTTAGATATTATTACCTTCATTTATTTATATATTTTTTGATGTACCTAATAATTGAATTGTATGGGTTATTTTATTGCCTGAAATAAATTAATTTGAATTGAATTGAATTGACGGAAAATTCAAAATTTTAAACAGTTTACTTGTCCTTGTAGCTAGGGCGAGTAATTAATATATTGTAAACGATCATTATGTTTGTTCAAATTAATTATTATTCTTCACAAAATACTCAAACGAATTTATCTCCAATGCACTGTAAGAGATCGCTTTTAGCGATAAGGCCGCCAGTTGTTACACTAGTTTTTAAGAGTTTATTGGTCCCGTGTATCAAATTTAATGGTGTGAACATAATGAGTTAATCAATCAATGTTTGTTAACAGAAACACATCAGCTCGGCGTCCTCGGAGCGTCGGAAGCTCTCCGTGCACGTGATATCTACCGCGAAGGGCGGCGCTGGAGAGGACAGCGATAAGCCCGCCCAGGACGAGACAGACGACACCACGGCCGAGAGGAAGGTACCCGCCGACCTTTTGTTATACGCTTTATATGTACAGGGTTACGCGTATAGACTGTGCTAAGCCGAAAGGAAGTCACTGTACTTATCATTATGAACAACTTTTACTATGGAACTAACACGGAAATTGTAAAAAAACTTTGCTGTTTCATAGTACACGGTCATTGACACTCGACAAAATGTACGGAACAGCTGATTTTTTTCCCGCGATTTCATATTTTGTTCCCGCAGTAAAAGTTGTTCATACACCCTGTAACCCTGTATTTGGTTTATAATATATGATACAATGACCATTATATATATATTGCTCTACAGATACTAGATACTAGACAGCCCGTTGGTCTAGTTGGTAGTGAACCTGCCTTCTGAGCTTGGGGGCGTGGGTTCGATTCCCACATAGGACAAACATTCATGTGAATTGTGATGAACATTTGTGTTTGTTCTATATCTGGTTGTTAATATCTATTTAAGTATGTATTTAAAACTATATATATATGTATATCAGTCTCTGGCAGCCATATCACAAGCTTTGCTTTGTTTGGGGTCAGATGACCGTGTGCTAAAATGTCCCAAAAAAAAAAATTGCTCTATATTTTATGACCCAAAAATATTTTATTTTATTTTTACATTTTATGTATAATCGTTCTTATTATTCAAAATTTTATGCAAATATTGCTCTATATTTGGTACATTTCCGTTCTAAATTTTATGTAAAAAATTATCAATATTTTGTGGATTTAATATATTAAACTATATTTGGTGTATAATTCTTAGAAATTTTATGCAAATATTGCTCTATATTTGGTACATTACCATTCAAAATTTTATGTAAAAAATTCTCTATATTTTGTGTATAATATATTACACTATATTTTGTGTATAATTGTTAGAAATTTTATGCAAATATTGCTCTATATTTGGTACATAATCGTTCTAAATTCTATGTAAAAATTCTCAAAAAAAAATATTTCTCTATATTTTGTGTATAATCGTTCAAAATTTTATGCAAATATTGCTCCATAGTTATTACATAATCGTTCTACATTTAATGTCAAATATTCTCTATATTTTGTGTATAATACATTGCTCTATATTTTGTGTATAATCGTTCTAAATTTCATATAAATATTGCTCTATATTTTGTATAAAAATCGTAATTATGTTTGTTTCAGCCCGTCAAGATCTGCGACCTGGTGGAGTTCAAATCCCGGAGACACCTGTACCCGCACCCAGAACCATACCTCAACATCAAACGCAAGGGCGCGCACTGCAAGCTCTAGTACTGCGCACACTACTGTGCGCTGCACTCCTCTCACTATAGATAAAATATTGGTCCTCTCCACGAACATGCTATCAGAAAGTTATTTGATTGATTTAAAATATTAAGACAAAAACAATTGACAAAATTAATTGTATGTAATAATAAATTGAAAAAATTATTTGAATCGGCCTATAAAGTTCCGAGATATAAGCGTTTCAAGTTTGTAAGTGTCAAGAACGTATGTGTCAGTATAGAATTTGTATGGTGTACTCACAAGTGACGTCACATGTAAGTATATGCTCTCTCTGTCTAGCATCACATTAAAATGCTTTTATCTTCCTTAATTCTCAACATTATTTCAGTTTTGAATACTAATATTTAACTTAAAAAAGTATTTTAATTTGATGCTACACAGAGAGCGCGCTAGCACGTGATGACGTCAAACCGTGCGCGCGTCGCAAATCCACTAACACACGCTTTGCGGGAAAGGGACAGCGCATCCGCTCTCTATCCCCACCAAAAACTTTAAACTCGTGTATCTCAGAAATTATTAAGCCGTTTAATTTATTTTTCAGTATGTGTTATGTATTTAATTATATCCTTCGGTAAGCCTAAGGACTAAAACTTAATAGACTACAAGTCAATTGTAGCATTGATCCAACTTTAAACATGTCACAGATTTGTAAAGTACAGTAGAACGCCGATTATCCGAATTCATTCGGATAATCGAAAATTCGGATAAACGGACATTCGTTGTTCCGTTTCACGGAAGCCGCGCGATGCAAAACATGTAGTGTGTTGCCTCTAGCATTCAACCATAACAATTGAAATATATCTGGACTCCAACGACTTCCAACTTGTTACAACAAAACAAAACAAAAATCACTTGGTTTTAATTTTTTATATTACGCTTAGGACCGATTCGGATAATTGGCGATTCGATTACTCGGCGTTCGGATAGTCGGCGTTCTACTGTAGGTGAACTTGCGTGGTCTCTATCCTAATAAAAGTCTCGGTCAAACCATAGCTGTTGTAATAAGGTTGTAATTTGCGTACAAATATTGAAAACTTTACCTCATTATTTACTAGTGACGCTATAAATACAGGAGTCCGGTTATAGCGACGATCAAACGTCATACTTACCGGACGTTAGTTATTATAGTTAGATATTCAAAACTATAGATTCTAATATGCGCTAAAAACGACAACAAAAAACGCAGTGCATATAAACGCGGGAAGCACAGCACTACTCAGTTGTGTATTTAAGAAATGTGTCGTAATGGTAAAATAATATAGAAGTCCAGTCTAGTTTCATGAAGTCCAGTCTAGTTTCATGAAGTCCAGTCTAGTTTCATGAAGTCCAGTCTAGTTTCATGAAGTCCAGTCTAGTTTCATGAAGTCCAGTCTAGTTTCATGAGGTCCAGTCTACTTTCATGAAGTCCAGTCTAGTTTCATGAAGTCCAGTCTAGTTTCATGAAGTCCAGTCTAGTTTCATGAAGTCCAGTCTAGTTTCATGAGGTCCAGTCTAGTTTCATGAAGTCCAGTCTAGTTTCATGAAGTCCAGTCTAGTTTCATGAAGTCCAGTCTAGTTTCATGAAGTCCAGTCTAGTTTCATGAAGTCCAGTCTAGTTTCATGAAGTCCAGTCTAGTTTCATGAGGTCCAGTCTACTTTCATGAAGTCCAGTCTAGTTTCATGAAGTCCAGTCTAGTTTCATGAAGTCCAGTCTAGTTTCATGAAGTCCAGTCTAGTTTCATGAGGTCCAGTCTAGTTTCATGAAGTCCAGTCTAGTTTCATGAAGTCCAGTCTAGTTTCATGAAGTCCAGTCTAGTTTCATGAGGTCCAGTCTAGTTTCATGAAGTCCAGTCTAGTTTCATGAGGTCCAGTCTAGTTTCATGAAGTCCAGTCTAGTTTCATGAAGTCCAGTCTAGTTTCATGAAGTCCAGTCTAGTTTCATGAGGTCCAGTCTAGTTTCATGAAGTCCAGTCTAGTTTCATGAAGTCCAGTCTAGTTTCATGAAGTCCAGTCTAGTTTCATGAGGTCCAGTCTAGTTTCATGAGGTCTAGTCTAGTTTCATGAAGTCCAGTCTAGTTTCATGAAGTCCAGTCTAGTTTCATGAGGTCCAGTCTAGTTTCATGAGGTCCAGTCTAGTTTCATGAAGTCCAGTCTAGTTTCATGAAGTCCAGTCTAGTTTCATGAAGTCCAGTCTAGATTCATGAAGTCCAGTCTAGTTTCATGAAGTCCAGTCTAGTTTCATGAGGTCCAGTCTAGTTTCATGAATTCCAGTCTAGTTTCATGAAGTCCAGTCTAGTTTCATGAAGTCCAGTCTAGTTTCATGAAGTCCAGTCTAGTTTCATGAAGTCCAGTCTAGTTTTGATGTAGTCCAGTCTAGTTTTCATGAAATCCAGTCTAGTGTCTGTGACTCAAATCATGAGGTCTAGTCTAGTTTCTAGACCATTACCAAAAAAGTTATGTAATAAGGGTGTGGACTGTACTGTATGTAAATATCGTTACGTCACTATAATTTGAATGTTGCCATGTCAATAAATATTATTTTATTCTGTAAATCGGCCTAATACATAAGAATACGTTGAATAAATAATATTAAATCTATGTACTGTTTTTTAATGTTTTTTGTACTGTACTCTTTATGCCCATTGCAGACCATGCAAAGTAGCTTGCAAGTACAAGTAGCATATGCGTACTACGCATCGTCTGCAACGTTTTGCTTAGTGTAAGTGGAAGTGATGAGTAGGACTCGCGCTACTCCTTGCGTGAGTGAAGCTTCGTTTCCCCGCGCTACTCGCGCGACGCCCACTGCGCATCGTTCGTCTCGTTCGAACGCTCGCGCGAGTACGTACTCGCACGCGAGTTGTGCGCGCCACCGCACGAGCGGCTGTTTACGTTTGAACGCTGGCGCAAGTACTTGCTACTTGTACTTGGAAGCTACTTCGCATGGTCTGTAACGAGCTTTAGGACAAGATTTTTTTCGTTTTCGTATTGGTTTCGTAAATTGAAATATAGTCTTCGCTCGTAACTAGTGTCGAACAAAACATAATTTCGCTCGGATCGTAACTGGTTACGAAACGATGGTTATTACATAGCGGCCGAAGCGATTAAATCGTGTGGATGTCAAGTTACCTGGCAAAATTGCTGTCATGTGTTATTCCTTTAGTCTACGTTTGTAACCGAATTTTCGTAACCAGCTACGAACATGGATTTTTCATTCATTCGATCGATTGATGACCAATTAGGGCGCCGTGTCTGAGATGAGATATCGTCGTTTCATTATCATCATCATAATTTCAGCTGTAGCACGTCCATTGCTGGACATAGGCCTCCCCCATCGATCTCCAACAGGGCCGGTTGGAAGCGGCCTGCATCCAGCGTTTCCCTGCGGCCTCTATTAGGTCGTCTGTCCATCTTGTAGGTGGACGTCCTACGCTGCGCTTACCAGTCCGTGGTCTCCATTCCAGAACCTTTCGGCCCCATCGGCCATCTGTTCTGCGTGATATGTGCCCTGCCCACTGCCGCTTCAACTTGCTAATCCGGTGGGCTGTGTCGGTGAGTTTCGTCTACGGAGCGATCGGATATTGTCGTTTACTCTGCACTAATAGTCGTAATGGTGAAGCAAGTTCCATTCCTAACGACTACCTAATGTGTGAACCATGTTTCCATTTGTATTAAACCATCGTTAGCGATGGAAATAACTTGGAAAGTACTAAGTAAAACTAAAGCTGAGACCCGCGGTTTTACCCGCGCGTTACCATTCATTGATTATTTTATTTAAATGGTACACAAAACTGTGAGCAAATTGTAAATCATTTTGAAGCTTGCGGGCCTATTTTTTTTTGTTTGTTAAAATCTTCATGAGCGTGGATTCAATGTCCTTTACTCATAATATTAAACAGTTTACTTTGTCTTAATAGCGACAAACAAGTCATAGTCACAGTCAGAGTCAAGCTAAGTAAGTCACGGTCAAGTCGAACTCATGCCCCTGTAAAGTGGTGGAGACTTTACAAGAGGCTCCTATGGAGTTTTGGAAACAACACGAAAAGACACGTTTCACCTTGTTATATCACTTCCCACACTCGAGCACGTTTACGAGCACTTAATGAATAATAATTCACCATTTAGTACACATTAACACTCGAAAATACACAAGTTTAGGAAAATAATCCAACGAGCCGACATGTTTTTTCCGCGTTGGCGCCAAAAACTCCTTGCGGGCCTAGTTTGGGCAGGGTTGCCACCTTTAGAAAAAAAGTCGGGACAGTCGGTCATCTTTCAATCGTCCTTACGTAATTAATGTCACTAGTCAAAGTGGGTTTTTTTTTGCGACGTGTCGTTGTGCTCTGAGTCCAGTGGGGTGTAAAATAGAGATGTTATAGGCGAACAACACGGCTTTAAAAACTGACTAAACGCAGCATATACCATAACATAGCATAGCTTACCTACGCATGTAAATGTGCATTGTAAGTAAGGGAAAGAATATGAAAGACTTTACGCTATATCTGTTGTTAGAAAGAGACAAAAATACAGTTTGTTGTGGACACTCGGAGTGCGTGACTGAGAGACGGTTGAACGAAGTCGGGCAGCCAGCCTTGCATTCGTCTAGTCAATATGGTGGCCGGCACAAACTATCTACAAGTAAAAATATCTTAGTGCGAATCTGAAGGAATTGAGCGATCGTCGCATATTATAAAAAATCAGGACAAAATTATAGGTTATCGGGACGCGGGAGACAATGTCATCAAAATCGGGACTGTCCCGGCAGAATCGGCTCGGGTGGCAACCTTGAGTTTGGTAGCTATTCCTGAGTAAATAGAAGCAATTCATAAATAAAACTACTTTTTAAACATTCAAGGTTTATTAAATACTTTTTTTTTTATATTCATCATGCAAGTAGATTTGCTAAGAAAATATAATGTAAGTATAAACATGTTGGTAAAAAATACACATAAATAAGTAAAATAAAAAATATTTTCAAATTCATGAGATTTTTAAGACGAAGTAGGCTGGTAAGCCCAGAGCAGACAGAGTGCCCATCCTGTCTACATCTAGGCAAGAACTACTAGAACATCTAGGTTAGAAATACTAGAACATCTAGGTTCTCGATACCTACAGAAAAGTAACTCCAATCCTCAGAAGTATTTATTCCTTCATCCTACTTTTAGTAAATTTACGAGTAGGTATGAAATAAAGTTATACCTACGTATATTCTGAAAGGCATATTAGATTATTTGTAGGAAAAATTCTGACCAGAAATAAATATTCTCATTAGGCATATTTGTATATTCTCAGGGGGTATATTTTCTTTTAGATTTTTATTGTCTCTATTCAAATTTTCACTAAACAAATTCTTAGTAGGTAGTTTTTTTGTGATTAAGGTTTTATTCGACTAACTTTTTTTTACATATTTTACATCAATTCAATTTTTTTAGATTTCTGTTTTGTCAAATACAAATTGAATTTTGTAATATATTTTTTGTTTTTATAGTTTGGCGTTTATTGTTTTTGTTTTTAATATTTAACACAATAATTGTTTATTTTACAATTTGTTAAAATTAATTATGGATAAATTTATAAAAACAGGTGGTTACTTTACAAAACATTAAACAACTTTACTTCAGCCAAGCATTTCCTTGCTATTTTGACGGATCCTATCCGTACAAATATTTTTGGAAACATTTTTGATGAAGAAAAGTTTAGGGACACAATATTTTCTCAGTAGAAAATTATTTGGACGTATTCGCTTATCGCTAGGGACATATTCTCGCAAGGCACATTCTTAACGAGAATTTTTATTTTTGAGGAACCAAGGTTTTCTTTGTAATTTGTAATTATTCAATAGGTACGTGAGTCACTAAGTAGGTATTAATATTATTGTACAAAAGTGTCGATACGAGATAACTTTCAAACCCATAACAGTAGCATTATCCATAAGTTGATAGTAATAACCCTAATCGCAACCGTGGGTTTATTATCATTATTAGAGAAGAGTCCGTACTGAGTAATTTCGTTATTAGATACATTGCCCAGCAATGTTGCCACAGTGCTACTCGAAAAACCATCTGCCAGAGAGAGGTATCTTATAGCTGCCACTCAGATTTTCCTAAAAGGCTAAATTATTATTTTGATAAACAAAAAAAAAAAATAGTTTTTTTTCCCTTTATTTTATTTTATTATGTTGATGAATTACAGGTCGTTTTAACTACAGCAACTGTCAACTGTTGTTGGTGCTCTCAATGTTACGTTAATTTAAGTGTTACCTACGAAATTTTCCGCTAATCTCGGCAGCTTAGTGGGTAGAGTAACACAAGGATATTCCAAGAGTCGCGCTCGATTCTCGCTCATATCCGAAACAATTCCTCACGTTCTCAATGTGCTTAAAGAATCTATTTCTAGACACTTTCCTATAGCAATGCCAAAATTTTCCAACAAGCCGCTTTTGGAAAACTGTTATAAATACCGTAATACGATAATTTTGCATACACTTATGAGCAGACATGGAGTTCGTAGTAGAATAACAACTATTAGAATAGAGTATATAAGTAATTTGTATACAATTGGACGGTGGGTACGCCTGATGAACAATATGTATCTCATCGCAAATTATACGATAATAGTTATAATTTAAAATAAAGAAAGTTTCTTTATAATTTATCAATTCGATTTCGAGATTTAATGTAATGTTAACTTAGTTTTATTTTTGATGCTATGTTTTAGTAAATAAAAAAGAATTGCCCTGTATTTATTAGGCGTTACAAAAAGGTTCAATTCAAAATTCAAAATTCATTTATTTCAGGATCAATGAAACCAGGTAAGCAGGTATATCACTTCATCGTAAAGTGGTCTCAGAATATTAAGGCGAAGCACAGAAACTATTAGATTTAATACTTCCGTCGTGATTATATTACATAAATATTTAATACCATACTCTCCAAGAGACTTTGTTAGAAATCCTGAAAGCCTACTCGATAGATCGAACCACGCGGTCGAACCACATGGCCCTATGTTTGAGATGCACATACAAGATGTTACATATTTTAGTGGAGACGAACATATTTTAGTGGTGTCACTCTTCGCTTTAGTTTGGAGAATTCACATAAACTTAGTAATTTTTAAACTTTCGCGATTTGAACACATGTTTTTTACCTAAATTAAATAATACGTGATAAGTCCCGATAAACGTTTATCACATAAACTTATCTTGAATTAAACTTTTTAGTACCTCTTTGAACAATAAAAGTTTAAAACTCCCTGCCCACATAATGTTTAATTATTTATTGTTCTATACTAAAGTGAATACGTACTAGATGAGTAAGTAATTTCTACACTACCACGCCAACGTTCGCTTTCACGTTTCCTTTTAAATTATTTCATCAAACGCACAGCACCAGTTCAGATGTACGTATAGAAATATACAAAATAGAAAAATCAGCACGAGAAGCATTATAAACCGCAGCAATCTTGGATGCAAATCAATGGCGGTTGATAATGCTGCCAACAATATTAAGCGTCAACAATCGATTTTTGCTTCTTGATGACTTTTAACGTTTTAAATATTAGTACTTTATTCAACTTGAAAGTCAGTTCAATTATTATAGGAAACACTTAGGTTGTAATGTGCAATAGTAGGAAATATATCAAGGCTCTAATTTCTAAAAAAAAATTGCACAAAATTACTAACTTCACAGTTAAATTCTCTCTAAACTCTATTCAAACCTCCTAAATTATTATTTTTCTGTCTGTCATGGATTCTAATATGTTGAAACTTTAGGTCTACTGGTATTTTCTTATTTCTTCTATGTTTTCTTAAGAGGTCCTTTTTAAGTCTTCACCGTTCCCAAATCTACAATTCAGGATCAGGTTTGTTAAAAACAATTTTATAATTTTCTTCTGTTCCACCTAAATAATCAGAATTTTCAAAAGTATTTATGTAATCATCATCCGGTCTACTCAAAGTTTTTGCGTCTTCTGAAATATCTTCCTCTATGTTTCTACACCATCCGCCATCTCTATTCTCCCACTCCTTCCACACGTGGTCCACCAGCTCTTTAGCAGATGATCGGTCTATGACTGGCTTGGCCTTTTCACTGCGAGTCTTTTCTCTACGGTCTTTGGTCTCATAACCACTGGTACCATAACCTTCTGTGTCGTTATCAGAAACTGCTACATGTTCTACTGTCACGCTGATGTTGTTATTCAGCTTTTCTTTTCCTGAAAATTTCAAAAAGATAATTTAGATTACAAAAAGATAGATTAAATTATGAAGAAAAATTTGATATAGGTAGGTACGTCATAGTAGGCATTACAGGCCAAATATATTAAGAAAATATAAAATACACCAATTCGCCATGATAAGTGAAACGCCAATCAGAGCAGATGACGTCATAATATATCGTCATTATGTAAACAAAAACCGTTTCGTTTGAAAGTTCGAATTTTCAGTTTTGTTGACCCAGAGTGCCATTATAAGCAAACGCCATCGCCTGCGAATATTTTTTTAACGAATACAAAGCTACTTAAATAAAGATCAATGTCTGCTATAACACAACAATTTTCTGCAGAAATACCGAAGTAGTTTTTTGGAAATAGATGCGTACGAACATTGTGCTGTGGCGTGCCTTTGGAAAGGCCTACACCAGCAGTGGACTAATTTAGTTTTTGAACATAATTTATCATTCCAGGGGGAAAATTATGACTACCAATCCTCTGGCACTACTTCGAAGATTTTCGCGATTGTGAATCGAAACATTGATGACATTGATAACATTGATTGATTGATTGAACATTGTGATTGTGATTGTGAATTTGTAATTGTGATTGACTCGCATATCATAAAAATCAGTATTAATTTATATTGATAGCTCGTTGGTCTAGTTGGTAGTGAACCTGCCTTCTACGCTTGGGGGCGTGGGTTCGATTCCCACCAAGGACAAACATTTATGTGATAAACATTTGTGCTTGTTCTATATCTGGTTGTTAATATCTATTTAAGTATGTATTTAAAACTAATTATGTATGTATATCAGTCTCTGGCAGCCATATCACAAGCTTTGCTTAGTTTGGGCTCAGATGACCGTGTGTGCAAAAATGTCCTGAATATTTATTTTATCTTTATATATTATTATTATATTATCACTAGAAGGGCACACATTCTCACACAGCACATATTCTGGCTAGGCATAATATATTTTCATGTACTTATAATAATAAAACCGGTTGGTGCCTATATGAAAAGGCACATATTCTAAATAAGCACATATCTCACCAGGCATACAGGCGCTGCTCGGGCACGGGCAGATGGTGGACACGTCCGGGCTGGTGATCCGGATGTTGGCGAACGAATGCTTCAGGAAGAACTTCTCCTTGTCACAGCCACATTTGCCGCAGGAGGTGGTCCGTTTTACCTCCTCTTTGGTGGTGAATATTCCTAAAGTAGATAACTCTATATTATTCCCACCAGATATAGAGTATGTATGTATTTTCTGGTTAAATTTTAATTTAAAGCCTCTTAAGTTGTTTTTTAAATGTATAAAAAAAACAACTTAAGATTCCTATTACATACAAAATGAACCGTTAAATTTTAAGTATTTGTATTTTCGAGCATAAAACGAATAAATAAAGCCGTAATTTTCAAGATAAATATAAAATAAGTAAACCGTAACATAAAAACGATCAGTTTACAAAAAAATATATTTTCTGTTGTTCTTACCTTTACCTCCTTTTTCAAATGTCAGCGGTATCTCCACACTGTTCTGACCCCCCGTGATGATTGCCCCCCCGCCGCCGCTCCTAGCCCCTGCACCCCTGTTCCCCCCCGCGCCCCTCGCACCTCTGGTTGCTCCTCTCCGACCTCCTATTGATGCTAATGCTTTCTTGATAGACCCTCGAAGGCCCTAAAAATTATAAAATATTCTCAAATTTTCCTCCTAGACTGTGGAATTCGCTGCCTGAATGGGTGTATCCCGATAGTTACAATCTATGTCTTCAAATCACGAGTGAATCGGTTTCTTCTAGGCAAGCGTGCTCCATCGTAGATCGCATCATCGCTTTACATCAGGCGAGGTAACAGTCAGCGCAAGGGCATTCAATAAAAAAATATTCTGGATTCAGCTCCGCAGCATAAATTTCTGCCCCCTAAGGCCATGTTCAATAGCTGCCCCCCCCCCCTCTTTGCCACCATCTAACAGGCCTTTAGATGGAACTTCTCGAGCACAAAAATACAACTAGCACATAAACAACAATAGTAGTACAAAATGTTTAACTTTTTTTACAATTGTGTGTTACGAAGTTGAAATGCGTGAGCGAAGCGAGCGGGATTTTTTTTTGTTACGTTTGACCAATGTAGATTAGATTATTACCTAAGTGACGGGTCACACAAGTATAAAACAAGACGTAGAAATGCGCAAGCGAAGCGAGCGTGATTTTTTTTGTTGCTTTGGACCAATGCAGATCAGATTATTATACCTAATTACGAGATGGGTCACAATAGTATAAGACAAGACGTAGAAATGCGCAAGCGAAGCGAGCGTGTTTTTTTTGTTACGTTTGATCAATGTAGATCAGATTATTACCTAAGTGACGGGTCACACAATTATAAAACAAGACGTAGAAATGCACAAGCGAAGCGAGCGTGTTTTTTTTTGTTGCGTTGGACCAATGCAGATCAGATTATTATACCTAATTACGAGATGGGTCACAATAGTATAAAACAAGACGTAGAAATGCACAAGCGAAGCGAGCGTGTTTTTTGGTTACGTTTGACCAATGTAGATCAGATTATTACCTAAGTGACGGGTCATACAATTATAAAATAAGACGTAGAAATGCGCAAGCGAAGCGAGCGTGTTTTTTTTGTTACGTTTGACCAATCCAGATCAGACTATTATACCTAATTACGAGATGGGTCACAAAAGTATAAAACAAGACGTAGAAATACATAAGCGAAGCGAGCGAAAACAGCCGCGGGCTCGCGTCAGACCTACCTGACTCTTTCATACTCTCTTGCACTCTGCTAGGTAGCAATGAATTAAAAGTATGACCTTAGGTTCATCTGGAGGTGCAAGTAGACTGCACAGGCATTCGTCTACGGGTCCAGAGCCTTCTTGCAAGTTCTTCTGCGTGTCTTCGTCTAGCTTCTTCACTTGAGTGTAGTTCATGCCTTATTTACAACTATACTTTATAGTTCAGATTATAATATTTTTTTAGGGGTATTGAGTTTAAAACTTTTTATATTAACTGTTTTCGGGTGTAGCTTTGATTTTAGTTTACTTTTTTAACTTTTTTCTCTATTTAGATAAATTTTGTATCATTATTTATTTTATTTGGGTTTTTTCTGTATTTTTTTTAGTTTTAACTAAAGACATCATTTTTTGAATATTTTCAAAGAAACCTTTATTTTGTGTCGTTTTAGTAGAGTTTTTGTATTTTTCGACTTTTATAGGTAAATTCGTTTTATTTTTCTAGTTTCTCGATTTTAGTTAGCTGAAAGATGTTGTCGATGTTAAGTTGAAAGAAATATTTCCATTAATTCGTCACGAATTCTTATTCTTTTTATGTAGTTCATTTTTTTAATTGTCTTTTTTACTTTTAAATATTTTATGGTATTTTTCAGTTTTTCGTATTTAATGTTTTACTGGAGCATTAATTATATAAAAAGCTACATACAGGATTCCTTTTCACAATTTTTTTATGAACATTATTTTCATTTCAATTTCGTACATTATATTGTAGGTTAGTTCCACAAGGTAATTACAACCTTTGTCCATTTCGTGTGGTACTAATATATATGGTTTACTTGCTTCTCTTCTGTTTTCCTGTTTCATCTTTGTTAAAATCAGTTTTTTTTAGAAAGTAATAGAAAACCAATAATAAAAGACTTCAAAGGTGCAACAACCTATTCGTGATCACCAAAATAGTTAGAAATATTAGAAATTTTATGTTGTAAGTAGCAAACATTGATTCACAGGAGTCAGTGTTGGTCAGCATCACTATTTTTGTGGTTCGTCGAATATCTGAAGATCAATTTGGCAGGATTATGGATCAGCATGTTTGTGTTTATTTATTTATTTATCTATTATACATCCTTTAGGGATCTGGATCTGAAATAAATTATTGTAGTATGAAAAGCTCAGATAAAGTGTGGTTCCCCTATTCACTTCCTTGCTCCATCATCAGATCAGTTGTAATTGGTAACAAGTTATGATGTTGTCATGCGGATTGCTTACAAAGCCGAGATGAGTAAAGGCCCGATTGCACTTTGATTAGTGCGAGTGAGAGTGATTATTGTACTCGCAAAATTACTAATAAATATACACTCGCACTCGCACTAATCAAAGTACAATCGGGCCTTAATGGTCCAAATGTGTATAGTAAATATATAATAGTCCAAATGTGGTACTAATCACTAAGCACTTGTATTAATCATTTGCACGAATCACTAATCAAAGTGCAATCGGGCCTTTAGTTATCCATCGATCTATAAAATTAAATTCTTTGTGAGTATCTTACTGTTATTCTGTCATTGGTAAGTGAAATGCACTGAAGAGACATTTGGTGATGCAACTCACCTATTACAACAGTCGAGGCACCGCCTATTCAAAACTACGCCTTTGTAAACGAAAAAATATAAACAATACCTTGGGTTAAACACCAACATTATTTAATTCTCCAATTATCTAGAAATAGTATAGAGTAATAGAAATATTAAAAAACTTGGTTTGTTTTGACAGCTGACAAAACCTGACAATCACTCTGACAATCATAGAGTAATATATACACCGGACAAGTTTTATACCAAGGAGAATTTAAGTTTACTTCATACTTCATCATACTAATATTATAAACGCGAAAGTTTGTATGTATGGATGTTTGTTCCTCTTTCACGCAAAAACTACCGAATGGATTTTAGTGAAAGTTTACAATAATATAGCTTAAACATTAGAATAACACATAGGGTGTGGCGGAACTCTTTTTCACCAGTGCGACCTTCGCGGCCGCCTTTATTATTTTATTTCAATAGAGTTGTGTTTTGGTTTTATAAGAGATCTGTCAAGAGGTGAAAAATAGATGTTTTCGATTCCGCAAATTAAAATGTTTTAATAATAGGAGAAATAATATCCTAAATTGGTGACCCCGATACGAACACAACATAAATTAAGACGATTCGAACACAAGAAGAGCAAAGGTACGCAAATAGGTACGAGTACCTACTACGTACCAGTGCGACCTTCGCGGCCGCCTTTATTATTTTATTTCAATAGAGTTGTGTTTTGGTTTTATAAGAGATCTGTCAAGAGGTGAAAAATAGATGTTTTCGATTCCGCAAATTAAATTGTTTTAATAATAGGAGAAATACCCAAGTATAACGCGACCACCTGGTGCACCTAGAATTATTAAACACAGCACCGTACATTATATAAACACTACCGACGGTCCCCCTGTGACATCTAGACCGCGTCGGTTGGCACCATTAAAACTGGGCATTGCAAAGAAAGAGTTCGAAGACATGGTCCGAGCTGGTACTTGCCGACCATCTGATAGCTCTTGGTCATCGCCTCTGCATCTCGCACCTAAAAAGGACTCAACGTGGCGTCCTTGCGGTGATTATCGTGCATTAAACGCCCGGACGATTCCTGATCGCTACCCTGTCCGATACATAGGTGATTATGCGCACAACTTGTCTGGCTGTACCGTTTTTAGTACTATAGACTTAGTCAAGGCCTATCAACAGATACCGGTGAATCCAGGCGACGTGTGCAAGACAGCGATAACTACTCCATTTGGATTATATGAATTTCTGTATATGACTTTTGGTTTGCGTAATGCTGGGCAGACTTTTCAGAGATTTATCGATGAAGTAGTCCGTGGCTTAGACTTTTGCTATGTCTATGTTGATGACATTTTGGTTTACTCAAAAGACCAAATAGCGCATGCGCAGCATCTGGAAATCTTGTTCCAGCGATTGCACGACTATGGCGTTGTGATTAATACAGCCAAGTCCGTATTTGGTGCCGCAGAAGTATCTTTCCTTGGGCATCGAGTCAATGCTGCGGGCACGCGTCCTCCTGAGGACAGAATTCGTTCTCTGGTGGATTACCCGCCCCCAAAAACAGTTCAGGGTATGCGCAGATTCATAGGCATGGTCAATTACTACCGCCGGTTTTTGCCAAGTACGGCTAAGTACCAAGCGCCGTTAATTGAAGCAATCACTGCTATTCAAGGCAAAGGCACTAAACCTTTTGTGTGGACTCCTGAGCTAGAAAAGTGCTTTGAAGAATGCAAGAAAAGCTTGACGTCTGCTACAATTTTAGCACACCCAAATAACAGTGCTGAGGTCGGGTTGTTTACTGACGCTTCAGGAACGCACGTTGGTTCTTGCCTACAACAGCGCGTCGATAATGATGATTGGCAGCCACTAGCCTATTTTAGTAAAAAGCTGACTGCTAAACAGGCTCAGTGGCCGGCGTACTATCGGGAACTCCTTGCGGTGTACGAGAGTGTTCAACACTTCAGGCACCTGTTGGAGGTACAACACGTCACTATCTACACTGACCATAAGCCGCTAATATACGCTTTTGTACAACGACGTGAGAAATTGCCGCCTATCCAATTAAACCAACTGTCTTTCATCAGCCAGTTTACTACTGATGTAGTGTATATTAAAGGGGTTGATAACATCGTAGCTGATGCCATGTCGCGCGTTGAGTCTATTTCTCTTGAAGAGGATTTTGCTGCACTTGCGTTATCGCAAGAATCGGATGAAGAGCTAGCTAGTATGCGTGGGAATTCGTCTTTAAAGCTCGAACCCATCCTCATCCCTGGCACAAATATCACAGTAATTTGTGATACTTCAACTGAGCGACCACGTCCATACCTGACACCAGCATTCCGTCGAGCTGCATTCGACAGGTGTCACAACCTCAGTCACCCTGGCGCGCGGGCAACCACTCGCTTGGTAACTGAACGTTATGTATGGCCTCAAGTAAACGCAAATTGCCGTGAATGGGCTCGAACTTGTTTACGCTGCCAACTCAGTAAAGTAACTCGCCATGTTAATTCGCCACTTGGAGAGTTTAAATTACCGTCAAACAGATTTAGGTCGGTGCATTTAGACATTATCGGACCACTTCCTCACTCGAAAGGGTACAATTATTGCCTGACTGCGATTGATAGATACACACGGTGGCCTGAAGTATGGCCTATGTCATCAATCACAGCAGAAGAGGTAGCAGATACATTCGTAACTGGTTGGGTTTCCCGTTTTGGGGTACCAAACATTTTGACAACCGACCAGGGCCGGCAGTTTGAATCTGTGTTGTTTCGCCGTCTAATGGATGTATGTGGTACCAAACGGGTGCGCACGACTAGTTACCATCCTTGCGCAAATGGTATGGTGGAACGCATGCATCGGCAGCTTAAAGCATCTTTGATGTGTCATAATGACACATGGGTAAGAGCTTTGCCGTTAGTTTTATTAGGGATGCGAACGGCGCTCAAAGAAGATTTGAAGGCATCTTCTGCAGAGCTCGTTTATGGAGAGACTCTTCGCTTGCCTGGAGAACTCGTCATACCTCCAATAACATCGCAGAGCCCAAGTGACGTTGTAGATTTCGTCCGTGAGCTGCGCAAATATATGGAAGCTCTCCGTCCTGTCCCTGCTACACGCCACGCCCAGCCATCGACTTTCTTATTTAAAGATTTAGCTAAAGCGTCGCATGCCATGCTACGCGATGATACAGTACGAAGACCGTTGCAGCCGCCTTATTCCGGTCCTCATCGTATCATCGGGCGAAGAGACAAAACGATCACTCTCGATATTAATGGAAGGGAACGTACAGTTAGCATAGATCGCGTTAAGCCTGCCCATTTGGATTCAGCGTTTGGCAATTGTGAACCAATTGTGCCGCCTGCGCCAACTCCTGCTAGCAGTTTCACACCTGCGTTGGTCCCTGCACCTACACCAGCTCCTGTCATCACCCGGTCCGGGAGGAGGGTGAAGTTTAGAAATATTTTAGATATGTGATTATCTTATTTATTTATAAATTTTTCAGCTTGTTCTTCCTTTCTCCGTGGGGGGGTGGTGTGGCGGAACTCTTTTTCACCAGTGCGACCTTCGCGGCCGCCTTTATTATTTTATTTCAATAGAGTTGTGTTTTGGTTTTATAAGAGATCTGTCAAGAGGTGAAAAATAGATGTTTTCGATTCCGCAAATTAAATTGTTTTAATAATAGGAGAAATAATATCCTAAAAGGGTATAACGGGTTGTAGTAGCGAGCGAGCTCTACGCGTACGAAGTAACAAGTTTCAGCTAGTAAAGAATATGTCGCACAACAAAGATTACATACGTATAGTATAGTATGAAATCTTTGTCGCAAACCCTCCGCCTGTCACGGAAGGTGGCTTGTCTGTCCATTTTTATCGCGTTCATTTTGAAGAATGTGCACAAGAGCTGTTTAAGCTGATCCCGTACACCAATTTCCGCCATAAATCATCGAGGCAGACTTTACGCCCTTATCGTGATATTATCGTGAACTTTGGTAAAGTCCGCACGCAGCGTTTCCGAAATTTCTTCCTAATACGAACTGCACAGGAAGGGAATGCGCTTCCTGCCTCGGTGTTCCCTACAAGGTACAACCTGGGTCTCTTCAAGACAAGAGTGAAGGCACCTCATGGGCAAGCGTGCCCCATCTTAGACCGCATCGTCACTTACCATCAGGTGAGTAGTGGTCAAATGCTAGACCGTTTCATAAAAAAAAAAAACTATAAATTTACCCGAACTGTTCGACCCCTATATCTTCAACTCCCTTGAACTTCTTGCCAACGCCTATGCCTTGGCACTCAGCGAGCTATTGGCGTTTCTAAGAAGGATCGTATCCGGAACCAAGTAATTCGCCAGAGAACCAAAGTCACCGACATAGGTCAGCAGTTCAGCGAATTAGCAAGCTGAAGTGGCAGTGAGCCGGTCATTTGTCGCAGAACTGATAACCGTTGGGGTAGACGTATTATAGAGTAGAGATCACAAATATACAAACATAGCGTTAATGACTTGATGGAGTGATGTGACATTTGCAAGACATTTGGTTTGTTTAACCGACTTCCGTACGCGTATTTTTTAAACTTTATCTGTTATTTTAGAGAAAGAAACTCGTGTGTTTGCGTCTTCGCTGCAGAGAAGACGTGAAACATAATTTAAAAGGGAACCTACGTATTTAACAAAGGAAATTGCCACAAAATGAATGTGAACGTAAGAAATAAACATTCTCTCCTGCGGTAGCTGTAGACGACGCGTATTATAATGGTTTTTGTGTAAGAAAATAGCGGGAAATCTCTGAATATGCTGAAAAAACATCGCTTGAAAAGTTCGAGCTCCTTATTACCCGACGACGTTAAGGCAAAAGGAGACAAGGAAATTGTAACAAGGCGGTTGTGACTCAGACGCGAAGACTTGAATGACTAATATAGTACTAACAGACGCATGGATTTGGTTGGACGGCGGTCCGTCAACCAAGTCCGTCTCATCTGTTAGCTACTTAGTAGTTTAATCGAGTGTTATCTATATATATATAAAAATAAATCCCTATTTCCCTTGGTCACGCCATAACTTGAGAACGACTTTACCGATCTCATTCATCTTTTTTTTTTAGTTTTCAAGTACTTTGTAGAAGGATCTTACGGAAAGAAAAATTAAGAAAATTGGGAAATTTCAGAAAAATTTACGACGATTTTAACTTCGCGCGTTTGACAGTTCTAAGACAGGACAAAGTCTGTCGGGGGGTTTTAGACAAGACCCACTTTCTGTTAGCGTTAACCACAGGTTAACGCCTACGGAAAGATGAAATTGTATGAAAATGACATTAGCTTGAGAGATCTCAAGCTAATGTCATTATCAATGTCATTTATATACAATTTCATCTTTCCGCAGGCGTTAACGTTAACAGAAAGTAGATCTAGTCTAACCCCCTCAGTCAGCTAGTAGAATATAAGTATTACAGCCCACTTTTAGCAATTCCGGTATTTCTAGCTTTAGTTCATCTAAAATTATAAAAATTTCATATCAAAGTCTTTCTTACCAATATTTTATGTTTTATCTTGGAAACCGTAAAAACCGAAACACGGTTTTTAAACAAGGACCATTTCGCTCGATAGTAGAAAAAAAAGTAAGACGGATTTGCGCTGTTCTCCTTATTTGTTTTGGATTCATTCAAATACATATTCACTAAATGATGTCTACGATATCTT
This sequence comes from Agriopis aurantiaria, assembly GCA_914767915.1. Taxonomy (NCBI): domain Eukaryota; kingdom Metazoa; phylum Arthropoda; class Insecta; order Lepidoptera; family Geometridae; genus Agriopis; species Agriopis aurantiaria. The sequence continues at coordinate 8,012,923 of OU612007.1, forward strand.
AATATACAGATTCCATAATTATGGAGGGAACCATGAAAGTACATGATACATTACAGCTATACTTTCGAAAAATATGATAAAACCTCAATAAACAAAGTAGTGAAACGCACGACTGTGTGTAAGCGCCATGATTTTGCTCCACTAAATGCGACTTTAATATTATTATTATTTTTACCTATACTGTCCCACTGCTGGGCAAAGGTCTCCCCCATTTCATATAATATATTAAAGTTATATGATTATTTACGGGATATTTACCGTGGTAAGGTTGTGGAAAGAGCTCCCGATATTTCGGCGCAGTTACATGCACCATGTTCACGGGAAGACTGAAGAATGCGGGTGGTTGGTCGAACAGTTAAAAAGTTAGGTGCATAGTTAGGTTATAATATATTAAGCTTGATGGTCATCTCCATGGCCATGGACCACGAACCGGAAGACGCAGCGTTGGTAGGCCTCCCACTAGATGGACCGACGACATTGTGAGAGTCGCGGGCATCCAGTGGATGCAGATGGCAGGCTGTCGTTCAGTGTGGAGGTTAAAGGGGGAGGCCTATGTTCAGCAGTGGACGTCTTCTGGCTGGTGATGATGATGATAATCATCTGTAGTAACAAGCGTCGCTTATAAGTTGGAAAACCTTGCCTTACAGGCTCATTGCGGCGGCGTCGTGCGGTGGGTTCAGTATCTTTATTTCAAGAGGCATGTGTCCTAATGTTTAATTTATTACAAATAACCGGCTTAGCAATGAACATAACTAAATACATTACACATACTGAAAAAATAATTTAAATCAGCTGATAAATCTCTGAGATATGAGTATTTAAAGTTTTTGGGGGGGATAGAGAGGGGATGTTCTATTCCTTTCTCACAAAGCGTGTGTTAGTATAGCATTTGTATGGCGCTCCTGAGCCGTGACGGCACGCCTCAGTATAGTGCGCTCTCTGTCTAGAATGAAATGAAATTAAATTAAAATGCTTATATCTTATTTATTTTTGAACATATTTTAATTTTGTTTTTGTTGATGTGCTCTATTTATGATCACCTTTTTTATGAGGTAATAAAAAATATTAGTCATCATGCCTATTAGGTACAAATACAAGTAAAGTTTTGAAACGTCAGTATCTAAGTAAATAGTCAAAGCCTCAAAAGAAATTTAGCTTTTAACTTAGCAGCACTCATGTAGCCTGGTACAATTATGTTTGCATAATATCCTCTTTTGATATTTACAAATGAAACCCAACAAAATCTCTTCAAAACTCCGAAATACAACACTCTTGCCAAAGTTTTATTTTTTTTAATTCTTGTCTTTATTTTGGCTTCTGCATCGGATATCATTTCGCAGATTACGTTATATTGTTCAGAAGCCATTTGTTCTATTTATGAAATCAGTAGCTTTGTCAGCAGTTGTGCTACGTCGTAGAAATAACGGCGTAGCATCGATTTGATGCTACGCCGTAGCTACGACCACGGGTAAGATGTAAAAAATATATAATACTAGCTGACTTGACAGACGTTGAAATGACGTTGTTGACGTCTTAGAAATGTCAAACACGCAAAGTCAAAATTGAAAATCTTAGTTCCTTACACCTTGGGTTACATTATTGGAGTTTTAGTAGGGAACCCAATTTTTTTTTTGAAAATAAAATATAGCCTATGTTACCCGGGGATAGTGTAGCTTCCCAACAGTGAAAGAATTTTTCAAATCGGTTAAGTAGTTTCGGAGCCTATTCAATGCAAAGAAACAAACAAACAAACAATCTTTCTTCTTTATAATATTAGTATAGACAAGAAATAAAGAAGGGAAGTACCCTATAGGTTTTGATAGCCTTGTGAAACCGCAAAATATGCGAAAATATGCGACATAAACGGTCATATCTTTTGATTTTGATTTTTTTACTACAGAAAGAAACCGTAGTTTCGAGTATTTGATATAAATTTCAATTTGATGCCTTTACGAATTCCCGAGAAAAAGGGTCTTTACAAACGGACAGACGGACAACAAAGAGATCCTCTAAGGGTTCCGTTTTTTCCTTTTGATGTACGGAACCCTAAAAATTAAGAGTTAAACAATCTATTCTTTTGATCCTGGAAAATGTATGACTCTTTTTAGGTCATCTACTCAGGTAAAACTACGGGATGCCGCTAGACTAAGATAGACTAAGATATGATATTGTAAGTACATATATGCATATCAGAACGTCCTCCGTCGTTTGTTTTTCGTCGGTTGACTGAAACGATTCCAGACATCCTTTATTAGTCAATTCAACGTCGACACCTCCGCCAGTCTGTCTGAACTTTGAGAACACTATAAAAATAAAGTTTTTGAAACAAACAAAACTGTTAAACAGCTCTTAGGAGATAAGAAACTGAAGATTTTTACATTTGTAGAGTTTGCCTTTTCAAGACTTGTTAGAAATCACATTGTACTGTCTTCTAGACAGTTATTTTTAATGTCATCGTTGGCAAGCAAGCAGACGGGCTGCCTGATGGTAAGCAGTCACCGTCACCTATGGATACTTGTAACACCAGAGGCATCACAAATACGTTGCCGACCCTTTAGGACTCGATTAACTCGTCTTTTGAAGAACCCCATGTTGTAGCTTCTCGGAAACACAGCGTTAGGTAGCTCATTCCACATTTTGCAGGTGTGAGGCAAGTGTCATAAGTTTGTTTTGTTTGTTACACGGGTGAAACCGTATGGCGCCGCAAGTTCTAGTTAAAAATAATTTCTCCCAAATCGCATGGAAAATGATCGCAGCAGACATCCGTCACGTAAGCCTCGAAGCACCATATAATTTGTCGCCATATTGATCAAGAATTATTCATTTTGACACAATATCATAATCAATCTCAAACCCAGACGATTTTCCCGACGAAAAACTATATAGTATATCACTGTTTTAAGCTGTCACGGTTGTTCACTAAAGTTATATGATTATTTACGGGATATTTACCCTTGGGGACCGGGAGCTCACCACATTTTCAAAAATCTTTCAGAGCGCCTGGTTAATGCGACGCGTGACCAAAATGCTGGCGTGTTTCTGGCTCAACGCATTAGCATTGCCATTCAACGTGGTAATACCGCCAGCATGCTGGGTACGCTGCCAACTGGTAGTGGGCGCGAGCATTTGGATTGTCTTTAGACCTTCAACGCTCTATGGGCAGTCTAACTGTATTTGTAGTGTTAGTATTAGCTTGTATTTTGTTTAGTTAAAAAAGTAACTTACCGATTTAAAAAAAAAACATGTGACTAATATCATAAATTCTTTCTCTATGCTCTCACCCTACCGCTAAGGTCTCTGAGGTAATGAGGTACTAGTGTAATAGTATGTAAACATAATTGTAGTTTTAAGTATTGTGTGTATACCCAGAGCACTCACGCTCACCTAAAGGCTCCTTCTTGCGGCGGCGTCGTGTGGCGGGTCGCCCTCTTCCCTCAAACATGGCGAGGAGAGCGATGGCTGGCACACGCGTCAACTCGTGAACGTGCTGCATGCGGGGGCTGGACTGCTCGGCGTATACACGCAACATAGTCATAACATTTTATAATTTGTATATTCCTCTTGTATAGTCGTTAGTTTTAAGTAACACCAGATATAGTTAAAAAAAAAAATTGTAAAAGTTGACAAAAGGCACGGATCCAGGAGTCCGTGAAAAATAAAATAAACAATAAAAAAAAAAAAAAAAAATGTCTCTGAGGCAGGCTATGGGCTGAGATTTGACAGCTAGGATTAACTCCTTATCAGTATTAAAAATCGGCCCATACAAAATGTACTGTACTTACTATAATAAGCAAGTACCCCTAAGTAACGCCATAAACTGGCCCTGCCCTTTACGGCCAATAACTACCGCCAATACGGCAGTTGCGCTAAAAGGCCATAATCCACTGACTCTCAAACTTTTACATCACCATACAATACAACAAATATAAATTTACTGCCCGTTGGTCCAAATGGTAGTGAACCTGCCTTCTGCGTTTGGGGGCGTGGGTTCGATTCCCACCTAGGACAAACATTTATGTGATGAACATTTGTGTTTGTTCTATATCTGGGTGTTAATATCTATTTAAGTATGTATTTAAAGCTATTTATATATGTGTATCAGACTGGCAGCCATATCACAAGCTTTGCTTAGTTTGGTGTCAGATGACCGTGTGTGCAAAAAATGTCCCGAAATATTTATTTATTTTATTTATTTATCATAGTTATTAGTGCGGTGTTATAAAAAAAAATATGATGATGGAATGTTTCCTAATGCCAAACATTAAAGTTTATCTTAAAATTGTATCAGAGTCGTTAGTTTGAGAAACTGTGTCGTTGCGTATCGTGTAGGCAAATGCAGTTAATTAATATATAAGCGAGTATGTGCTGGTAGGTTCGTCGTATGAACTGTGATGGCTCAGCAGGTGGTCGGCCGGACAGGAGTGGCGTGGAGACGTGTCGGGTACCGATATATTTTTATTAAGAATATCAGGTGTAACGATGTCTCTCGCGCTTTTGATGTTTTTTGAGGATATAAAATTAATGTCTTCTTATGAAAAATGTGCATCGGTTGTTTTACGACGTTAATAAAATGTGCATCGGTTGTTTTACGTCGTTAATAAAAAGTGCATCGGTTGTTTTACGACGTTAATAAAATGTGCATAGGTTGTTTTACGACGTTAATAAAATGTGCATCGGTTGTTTTACGACGTTAATAAAATGTGCATAGGTTGTTTTACGACGTTAATAAAATGTGCATCGGTTGTTTAACGACGTTAATATAATGTGCATCGGTTGTTTAACGACGTTAATATTTCAAAATATTGAATATATCTATATATATTGAATATATCTATATATATTGAATATATCTATATATATTGAATATATCTATATATATTCAATATTTTCATGTGGTGGTGTGGTGTCGTGTTAGTTACACTATTTATAACTCAAGAACGGCTGAACCGATTTGGCTGAAAATTGGTAGGGAGGTAGCTTAGAACCAGGAGACGGACATAAGCCATTTTTCATCAGCATCATCACCATTTTATCACTTTGCGGGTGAAACCGCGGGGCGCAGCTAGTAATTTTATAAAGAATAAAATCGATACCGATTAATACGTATAAAATTTAACTTCATATTTCTACAACCATACTGTATAACATAATATTAGGTATTAATACTAATGATTTGTACTCATAACATCAATACTCCTTCCATTAGTACATATTGATAGTCATAACAATAATAAACCATAAAAATTTAACTCATACATGTTCAATGTCATAAAACCAATAGCCATATTGTATAGCTGCCAATAGCTGTTCCATACATTTTTCGAGTGTCAATAATGACCGTTTTTTATGGAATAGCAGTTTTTTTTCGTGATTTCAAAGCCTCGATTCTACTAAAGAAATTGTCTTTAAATTGTAATTGTTGCGATTTTAATTGTTAAATAACTGCCTCAAAATTTACAGTTTTTAATATTTTTTTATACTAGAAAAATACAACCACCTAATATTATAACTTAGTATAAAAAAATATTAAGAACTGTCAATTTTGAGGCAGTTATTTAACAATTAAAATCGCAACAATTACAATTTAAAGACAATTTCTTTAGTAGAATCGGGGGGCAGGTTTGGCTCCATAGTAAAAGTTGTCCATAATGATGAGTACATACTCACTCTCCAGTATTAATTATCACACTTTTTTGAAACACGTTGTCATCATCATCATCAGCCAGAAGACGTCCACTGCTGAATAAAGATCTCCCCCTTAGACCTCCTCACTGAACGACAGCCATCTGGATCCACCAGAAGGCTTGACTCTCACGATTTTTTTTGTCTATTTAGTGGAAGGCCTGCCCTATTACCCCTTATTTTTAAGGTTCCGTACCAAAAGGTAAAAACTGGACCCTATTACCCAGCCTACGATGTCTGTCTGTCTGTTCGTCCATCTGTCCGTCCGTCTGTATGTCTGACTGTCTGTCCTACCTATTAACGGCTGTAATAGATAGCCAGTTGAAATTTTCACAGAATATGTAATGTTACGGCGGATTGACTAACAAATACACATAGGCCTCCCCCTTACCCTCCCCTTTAACCTGCACGCTGAATGACAGCCTGCCATCTGCATCCACTGGACGCCAGCGACAGTGAAACACGTTGAGAAATAAAATAGTTTAAATCGTCTCCACAGCACTGTCCGTTGGTCCATACTTGGTATAAAAGGAGCAAGTCCCGCGGGATCGGACCACACTGTGACTGGACCGAGGTGAGTACACTGTACCTTACTGACACGTACTTACTTACTTACTTACTGTGTTCTACTTGGCAGAATATCATTTCTTTATTATGCATTTTTCTAAGTGAAACAAATAAATAAAACAAAAGAAATATTATTCGGATTTTTCGGGTTCGCGGTTTGGATATTTAATATTTTTACAAATACAAATATCGACGTGTAATTATAAAAAAAAACTGGCAAGTGCCTTTATTAACTAAAAATAAAAGCGAACAAGTGCGAGTCGGACTCGCGCACTAAGGGTTCCTTACGTGATCATACGAGAACCAGTGGTGAATAGTTTGACACCGATTCGCACTTGGCTATTATTTATTATATACTTTAGAGTGCGTACTACAATCGTGCCAAGTTTGACGCTTGTACGTATTACCGTTTTTACATTAGAGCTTCTACAAAAACACACTTAAAAAAACGTTTGCTCTTAGAATAACTACTCAGAGAAGGTAGGTTTCCAAACAACGCCTTCTCAAAACGTAAGCTACAAATTCGCTTTGTAGCTTACGTTTCGATTGGTATTTAAAACGATTTAAGCAAGAAAATTAATGGATTACCTGTGGAATGTCACCATAACTCTTATGCTGCTTTTCTGATTTGTTGTGGTACGATTTCACCGCGCAAATTGTCATAGTAAAATTTTTATATTTTTTGGAGCCATATATGACACCATTTGAATGGCTTAAATTTTGCGAATGTACTTGGTTTCTTTGTGTAGTTATTCTAAGCGTTTGATATATCAGATCCCCTACAGATCAGATTTACTTATTTTTATTTCCTAGTTAATCCGCTGTATTAGATATTCTGTGAAAATTTCAACTGGCTATTTATTACGGTTCGAAAGATACAGCCGTTTACATGCAAGACGGACAGACGGGCAGACAGCGTAAGCTCAGTAATAGGGTTCCGTTTTTACCTTTTGGGTACGGAAACTTTAAAAAACAAGCTTATTATACTAAAACAGTTGACTGTTGTGTTAGCGCATTATTGGAGAAACTCAAAATGTCATCATCATCAGCCCTGAGTGACCCACTGCTGAGTATAGGCACCCCTTTGTCTATGCCACTCTCCCCGGTCTCTCGCCAGTCGCATCCACTCGTTCCCGACAGTAGTGTTGATGTCGTCAGTCCACCTCATCCTCGGTCGGCCTGGGTTCCACCAACCTAGTCTCAGCCACCACGCGTTATTCCTGTTCACCTTCCATCATCACGTCTGGCCAGGTATCCTGCCCGTTCCACTCAAAATGAAGTGAGATAAACTAATATACACCATATGTTTTCTAATCGCTGAATATTTTTATTTTATTATATTCGGAAAACGTAGTTTTATACTACAATTATATTATGATTATTAGCGGTATATTTACCGTGGTAAGATTATGGAATAAGTTATAACTATAGTGAACAACCGGGATAGTTTAAAAAAGATAAGAAAAAGAAGGTACTTAGATATTTCGGCGCAGTTATATGCACCAGTTTGGGATATCGGGAGCAATATCAATATCGGGAGCGCATTCCACAACCTTACCACGGTAAATATCCAGTAAATAATCATATAAATTTAGTGAACAACCGTGATAGTTTAAAACAGTGTTTAAAAAAGTAGTCTTATACTTATCTAGCTTGTGATTCATATTTTTTAAACACTATTGATTAATAGGTTAAAATTATTTATGTCTTTACAGACAAATAGGGGTTTCAGGTATACGGGTTGCCTTGATACAGGCTTTGCCTAGTAAGGCAACCAGCAGGAATTATTATTAAGTAATTTAGTTGGAAATAAAACAATTTTTATTTTATTTTTGATTAGGTACTTCTCAGCCAGAGTTCAATTTCTTGTAACAAATTGATCTGTAAATGAACTAACATTTTTCTCTCGCACATTTCGAAGAAGGAAAAGAGCATTAAGTATTTTCTTTACATTTTCGTTAATTATAAGAAAACAGACGCTCAGCTTCCACACTTGAGCACACCCCCCTTCACTTCACTTCACTTGAGAGCCCACTTAAAATATTTTACTGCAAATATTTTATTGTTCGAGAATGTGTTCAATAATTATGACGTTGTGACCTTAACTCGAATCTTTGAAACGTCTTTATCTAAAGTCGTACCTGCGCCTAATATCTAACAATATTAGATTATACAACCAGTGAAAAAAAAGGGAATTTAATTCGAGGGAATAAGCTGGATCCCGGGAGCAGCGAAGGATTCTAGAGTAGAATCCTGCGCGGAGCGAGGGATACGCAAGGACCGAGCGAGTTATATTATCTACTTTTTACTATTGATCGCGTGAAAATAAATAGTAGGTAGTGTAGTATTTATGTTTATTACATTTTATTATATAATCAGTAAATAATAACACAAATTCAGTTTCCGACTGCAATTCTCTCGCTTACGTACTTTCAGATTATTGAAGATATAAAATCACAGAGAAAATGTATGTATTATGATTTTACAAAAAGTGACAAAACTTGGAGTTTTGTTAATCATAGCATTATAAACATTTTTTTGTTAATCATAGCATTATAAACATATTTTTGTTAATCATAGCATTATAAACATATTTTTGTTAATCATAGCATTATAAACATATTTTTTTGTTTCGATATCTTTTTATTTGACGGAGTAAAATGGTAAGAAGTTATTTATTGAATATTTTTTGCTTGTTCTATGTTACTAACATCGGGTTTATGTTCGATGTCCGTTCGGTTTTTTTTAAATTGTGGATAATTCCGCGTTTGACCACCAACCATTCATGCTCATTCACGGGTTCACCCTGTTTTCAGGGCATTCCTCTCACCCTGTCGACAAGCATCAGCATTTTGGGCGTCGACATTTCTAGCGAGGTTCAGTTTAGGAGTCACTTGAAGAGCAAAGCTGGGATAACATCCAGAAAACTCGGTGTTCTCAATAGAGCAAAGCGGTACTTCACGCCGGACCAGCGCCTTTTATTGTATAAAGTGCAGGTACGGCCGCACATGGAGTATTGCTCACATCTCTGGAGTGGCGCACCGAAGTACCAGCTCGATCCTCTTGACTCCTTGCAGAGAAGAGCCGTTAGACTTGTCGATGATCCGAACCTATCTGGTAAGTTGGAGCCGCTGAGCTTGCGCAGAGACGTTGGTTCGCTCAGCTTGTTCTACAGATATTATAACGGGGAATGCTCTGATGAACTTTTTGACCTTATCCCCTCATCCCGGTTTTACCACCGAACCGGCCACCATCGCCAAAAATGCCATCCGCACATTATAGATGCGTGGAAGACTCGCACTGTTCGATTTGATCGATTATTTCTGCCACGTACCTGTAAGTTGTGGAATGGTTTCCTTCGGTTTTTCCTCCGAAATATAATTTGGACTGCTTCAAACGAAGGGTGAATAGAGTCCTCAAAGGTAGGCAACGCACTGACAACGCCCCGGGAATTGTAGGTGTCTATAGGCGGCGGTGACCACTTACCATCAGGTGGCCCGTTGCTTGTTAGCCCGTTATTCTATTTAAAAAAAAAAACAACTCGCCTGTTGGCAGATGTGGTCAAATATAGAAAACTACTTTCTTTAATCGTGTATCGGTGAACACATCCGAATAAAATATTTCAAGAACATTTATTAAACATAAAGAAATAATGTCAATTAATCGATTTTAAAGGTCTACTTTTGAATATTCGTCATGACGAATCGTCAAATTTAAAGCATATTTCATCTTAAATTAGAACGGCTGTCATGGCATTTTTGTAAGAAAGGAGACAATTTCTTTTGTTTGAAAAATAGGCCACCCACAAATTATAGCATATAGTAATGAAACTCATGTCGATTTGTTCCTCATAATCTCTAGATTCAGTGGTAATATTAGCTATATCCGATCTAACCGGAGTATTGAGAAATCAGTTAATGAATCTCACAATAACCTAAAACCTCACAATGAACAATTATATATAAGTTACTTTATTACTTAGGTTCTAGTGATTTACTACCTAATACTAGCGATTGCCTGCGCGATTTGGTTTGTCACAAAAATAAGTGATCATCCCATGAAAACTATGTACCTAGGTTTCCGGGATATAAAGTAGCCTAGTCATTATCAAGATTAAAACTATGTACATATTCAATTTCATCAAAATCAGTTTAGCAGTGAAAGCATAAGGAGACAAAGTTACTTTCGCATTTTTGCATCAGCAGTTTTTCTAGCAATTGTGCTGATAATCATTATCAGCACGAGTAATGATTACTTGCGATATTGTATGGCTAGGCGGAATTAAAAAAAAGACATTGTAGGTAACAAAATATTATTATCATAATAATAATTAAATAGGTAACCCACTCAGAAATAGATTCTTTAAAGTTATATGATTATTTACGGGATATTTACCGTGGTAATGTTGTGGAATGAAAGAAATAAAAATAAAAATAAAAAACAAATCGTAAATAATCATATAACTTTAGTGAACAACCGTGATAGTTTAAAACAGAGATTCTTTAAACCTTCAAAAAGTGACAGCAAAGCTATACATTATCTAGCACATGATGCAATTTCGCGTATCGTAGGTATTGTAAAAACACCAGAGAACATTACTTAGGACATACGGAAATGTTCCTACGTTAGACCTTAATACGAAAAGTAGAAGCAGCACGCTTATAATTATACATAGTAAGTGCTGCTGCTGCCCTGAAAATAACGGGCACAGTAAGAGTAGGCATAGAGGTTGGTTGTGGGATATTCTTGTTGTCTTCAATATCCATAAGACGAATTGCCACAGCTCTGTTACCATCTCGTAGCCTCTGCCTGCTCACAGTGCTGGAAACTTTCAGCCACCAAGCCATACAGACTTGTTCTAAGCGTTCTATCTGCACAAAAAAAGGATGGTTAGTATATAGACGTTTATTTATTGCACTCTATACAGGAGTACCTAGGTACTAAATAGCAAACTAGAAAAAAGATATACTAAACAAAAATACTACTTAATACTAGATATACTTAATATCTTTATTTTCAATGATTTCACTAAGAATTTTTGAAATTACCTGATAATTTGAAAACTGCAAAATCAATATTCCTTTCTGCAGAACAAGAACGCTGTGTTTGGTGTGTTCTTAAAATGGAACATCCACATGGAATGTAAATATTTCTATAGCTACCCAAATCTTCTTATTGCATCAGGAGTATGGATATTTTCTTGCAAAATTAATAGTAGCTGTATCTGCAAACTGCTAGTTGATTTAGCTGTAAATAAAAGCAGTTAAGTTAAAACAAACAGGGATAATAAAGTTAGTAATATTATAAGCAACACAAGTACGGATACCAACATGGTTTGAGACGTTTAAATGCATTGTTATCTATACCTCCTTCATCTTTTTCTTCTTTTTTCTTTTATATGAGGCGATGTGTGTATGTATATTCCCTAAAAAAGGCTGGACAGATTTTGACGGGAGTTTCACTGGCAGATAGCTGATGTCATAAGGAGTGTATCATCTACGCGGGTGAAACCGCAGGGCGCAGCAGGTAATAAATAAAAATCAAATGGTGTTCTTAAGTAACGGCATAATTTGTGAACGTCTGAACCGATTTGACTTTTTAAAATGTTTGTAACCTTCAGGGAAAGAAATATTGTCGAAGCCGAAGGCCGAGTCCTACGCGTACGAAATCGCGGGCATCAGCTAATTAATACCTACTTAAATAAAAACTCACCTCGCAAGAAATCCACACACACACAAACTGCACAAATCAAATAGGTAAGATCTTTGGGAAAATCTTCAGTTGTCTCGGACAGTAATTATGTCTTCGCACAATTGTCTACGCGTTGAAATCTTACTGCACACTTGACGACGGTTTTCTGGAGTAGGCGCTGTACATTGTACATGTTGATTTATTGTAGTTTCATAATGATACGGAAAAAATTGAGAGCACTATCAGACGATCACGCGATTTGAAACAAACGGAAAGTATGAATAGTGATGTGTGGTGCGAGTTATATCACTATTCACATATTATCATGAACGAGTTGACGAGACCAGTTTTGTGCAACTGGAATCAAATCTGTCAACAGTTTGTTACTGCGCCTGACACTGGTGCGAGACTGAGATCGAGTCAACTCAACTCAATAAACTGCTCCGTGTCGGTGCCAGGCCAGCTGGATGCGCTTAGCGATGTGACTGCGCTTAGCTATGTACGAGCGATTTGAGTGGGTTATTTGACCCGAGCGACTGTTCAAACCAATAAAAAAAACGAAAGCAGTGCGTGTCACATGTTCCACGGTCCACGTTCAATCAACGGAGTAGTACCAACTAGCAGGACCTATTCGCGTTGACACTTGCATCGAGTTAGTAATCATTCCAGTGTCAACTCATACAAATACTGACGAGACACATCACCAGAACCCACTACCGCCGATTCAAGTTGACTCCAGTTGCAACAACTCGAGTCAATAGCACGAGTTACTTAAGTAATTCGAGTCAGAAAAACTAAAGTATGAGACATCACTAGTATGAATTAACTTGAAATAAGTCATAATTGCTGTCAATTTCAAACCAACAAACGTCAAGATGGCGGATTTACGTTCCATTCCTCTATCATTTTACGAAACCATAGTATTACGGTTTCGGTAAATCAATATTAGTAAATATTTAAAACTAGGATTAAAAATATATTCAAGCCGCTAATTATAAGCGTCTATAATACCATTAGCGACTATTGTATAATTATTTTTACTTAAAAGCCGATTACTATGGCCACTGTTGTAAAATATGGTCTATTTATTTTTGTATATAAATTCCTGAGCATGTATCCTTTTTCGTATTAAAAACGTTCCGGTCAAGTGACTATAAGGGAAATGAATGAATTGTGGCTAAAATCAAAACAACACATTTTATTCTTGATATTATTATTCCGGTTTCATTTTTCCCTTATCTTTCGTCCGAATGGTACAAAAAAAACGACAAATTTTATAGTGCTGGTCCCATCAATATATGCTAAATTAGGTGGGCCTAAGGAAAAAAACTTTGGTGGGCCCAAGAAAAATTGTCTTCTTTGTTGTAGCCAGTTGCACCCATATAAAAGAAACGTCAGTCATTCGAAATCAGTTAGCAACTGTGATGCGGAGTTCGACGCGTTAATCTAAATAAGAATGTCCAATCAAGATTCTGTCATACTGCCTGGTAACAGAGTTTCCTTCTCATTTCCGTTCTATTTACTTCTTTTCTGTAGTCAAACCAGGCGTGAAACTACATTAAAATTCCTAATTGTTTAGCAATGACGATTATTTTGGTTGTTTAGTCATTTATATGGAAAAAAGTGAATGTTATTCAACCGTGAAAGTCAGGTTAATCCCAAATGGAAGCCTCACGGTATATTTTTTCAATTAAATTAACATTTTATAATCTGGCTCCTACCGTTTGGACATAAAAGGTGTGTTTTACTTTAAATAAAACCTCTTTTTTTACCGACTAAAAGAGAAAGTCATCAAGTCGACTGTATGTTTGTTACGCGATTACTCCGCCAATTATGAATTGATTTTGATGATTCTTTTTTATCTGATAGGTACTTTAGAAGTGCTCTCATATATTTTTTTCGAAATAGACAGCGCTTTTTATATAAACCCGTCAAGTGCAAGTCGGGCTCACGCATTGAGGGTTCCGTACCACCACAAAATTCAATAACGAAATTAGCAGTTATAACTTGGTAATGAACATAAACTTATTACCAACTCGCACTTGGCCATTATTTATTATTTGTTGTTATACTTTAGAGTGTGTACTATAATCATGCCAAGTTTGACGCTTGTACGTATTACCGTTTTTACATTAGAGCTACTACAAAAATACGTTTAAAAAAACGTTTGTTGTATGGGGTGCCCTCTATCGTTTTTACTTTTTGACTTTTTTATTATTTGTTCGTTAATCCACCGTAACATTACGTATTCTGTGAAAATTTTAACTGGCTATCTATTATGGTTCGAAAGATACAGCCGTTAATAGGTAGGACAGACAGACGGACGGACGGACGGACAAACAGACAGACATCGTAGGCTTAGTAATAGGTAATTATATTATAACCACTACCACCACGATTTTATACAAATGCTTCTAATGTTTTTAGCCCCCGACACGAAAAGAGGGGTGTTATAAATTTAACGTATCTGTGAGACTGTGGCATCGTACCTCTCAAAAGGCTTGAAGTAAAGTGAAGTAAAATTTTATTGCATAAATCTGTGTACAATGGTACAAGGGTCTTTGACTAGTGTGTGTTGCCAGTATGGTATGGCATATGGTACTGAGACGTGGTCCTTAACTGTTGGCCTTTTGGAAAAACTCAGTCACACAGCGGGCAATGGAGAGAGCTATGCTCGGAGTTTCTTTGCGCGATAGAATACGAAACGTGGATATTCGCCAAAGAACCAAAGTCACCGACATAGCTGTTACAATTTGCAAGTTGAAGTGGCAATGCGCAGGCCACATCGCTCGGAGAACCGATAACCGATGGGGAAGAAAGGTTCTGGAGTGGAGACCACGAACCGGAAGACGCAGCGTAGGGAGGCCTCCCACTAGATGGACCGACGACATAGTAAGAGTCGCTGGCATCCAGTGGATCAGTGTGGAGGTTAAAGGGGGAGGCCTATGTTCAGCAGTGGACGTCTTCTGGCTGATGATGATGATGATGGTGGAATAAGTTAAGGTAGTCTCAACAGTTTATCCTCGTGGACGTGCAATATTTGGAACAGATTTTAATTTCTTTACTTTTTTGTTTGAAAGGTCACGTGTCTTAGCTATGATTGCTATAATAAGCTATAATTAAAATTTATTATTATTTAAATCGGCTAAATAACTAAAGTCTGTTTCTTTAATTCTTTCCTCTGAGAATTTCGGCGTCGCACTCTTGTGCATTTGCCAGTCAAGTATGAAATTATGTAGTCAAACCAGTCATTCACAGAGCCACGCTCGCCTCGCCACCTTACCATATCCCCCTTGTTTGTCAGTTCTGAGGTTACCTGGTAAACCCCAGCGCCGTGGGAACAGCGGGAGTGTAAAAAGCAATTAGTAAAAGGTCAAAAAGAACGATCCCGGACCGGATATAAGATGTTAAAAGCTAATTGCAGTTCATAATTTATTAAACCCACTTATCCGTCCGACAAACTTCGCAATAGCTTTACCAAAGCTTTACAATGAGGAATATTCACGCAAGCGCCCTTTGTTCTAAAGCTATTTTTATCAGAATCAGAAACAATTTATTGTAATAGAGTCAAAAAAAAAACTATGACAATACTAGGTTTTTTTTCTTTTCCCCGTATTGGGGCTTTTGGCTTCGCGTGATTGACACAGTTGCCATGTTCAAATTGTTTAAGTTTTAGAATTTAAAGGTAGGGAAACGATACGTAAAAATTAGGATATAGGAAGAATTAGGATGGACGCATCAGAGGAGTGTGAAAGAGAAAACTCTGATTTTCAAGATGATAACATCAGATAGAGAATGGTAGATAGAAAAATAATTGCTAGAGATATTTTATATTTGTAGGTAATGGAGCACGGAGGTATATCAAGTCCAACACTATACCTACCTAAATGACAGTTAATAAAACAGATATTGAAAGTCCACATGAAAACTTGCTGAAGAGAACCACAAATCAAAACGTCAGCTGTGTATATATTTTACGTATTTGTTGTAATTATAACAAAAAGCGCTGATTCAATTTCTATAAAATGTATGGGACGACCTCTGAAGTATGTCCTACTAAACAAAAAAATTATCATCAAAATCGATTCATAATTAACGAAGTAATCACGTAACAAACATACAAAAAAACATACAGTCGAAATGAGAACCCCCTCCTTATTTGAAGTCGGTTAAAAACAGTGTACTAAGGTTAATAGTATACTGTTTTTAACCGACATCTCAACCAGATGGTTGAGAGGTCGTCTCGTTATATTATTTTTCTTGTTGTTTATATTGTATATTTTCGAGCTACGTTAAAAACGTGTAGGTATGTATAATAATGGAGGGAAATTGATATAAAGAGGTGAAACATGTGTTCCGCCTGGCTATTTTGAGTGATCCAGTTCGGGTGATGAAAAAAGTTGCATGACCGCAAACCCTAATTGGGCGCGTTAAGGTTTGCGTTCGCGTGATTTTCCGTACTGCACTGTTTTAACGTTATTTAAATTTTACGACTGAGGGGTTTGAAGGACTCTGTATCTATGGTCATGAAAAAATTTCATTATAATAAAAAAAAAACTGTCCCTAAAGAAGTTTAGTCTATCCCCAGAAGTTTAATTTGGGGGATGTATCCTCAAACATTCTTCGAACCATTCCGAGCTGTTGACCCAGTAGTGGGCAGATAATTGCACCGCGCCTAGTATTCCCAGTAGAAGTCATGTTGTACGAAGTAATATAGTTTTATGACTACAATACTATTGGATTACCTAATCATTGTTGATTGTATGTAGGCATGTGGATTGTTTTCCTGAGTTAGAGTCTGGCTAATGAAAGCAGAGACTGAAAAAGCGCGGCAAATTTAAAAATATCAGCATTGAAACCCCAAAAATTAGTATGAAATGCCTGGAATAATCTCACTTGATACTAGTAAGATATTAATTTTTATTGTAACACAGCCGGAACACAGTAATGTTTGCATTTCATATTAATTTTGGGGTTGCAATGCGGATTTTTTAAAATCTGGCGGGCTTTTTCTTTCTCAACTTTCATTAGCCAGACTCTACGTTACATTGATTTGATAGCCCGTTGGTCCAGTTGGTAGTGAACCTGCCTTCTGAGCTTGGGGGCGTGGGTTCGATTCCCACCTAGGACAAACATTTATGTGATGTGAACATTTGTGTTTGTTCTATATCTGGTTGTTAATATCTATTTATGTATTTAAAACTATATATGTATGTATATCAGTCTCTGGCAGCCATATCACAAGCTTTGCTTAGTTTGGGGTCAGATGACCGTGTGTGAAAAATGTCCCGAATATTTATTTATATTTATTATTTTTATTGAGAACCACCTTATTTATTAATAGCATGTTCGACTGTGACTAATTGTTGTTGACATTTAATTAAACTTGATAATATTTTAATACATGACACTGGCAAATGCACTACAAGTGCGACGCCAAAATCTTCGCAGAGTAAAGAATAAAGGAAGAGGTATGCATATTAAATAAAAATAATAATTTTGTACATCTTCCGTCAGCGTTAGCGGTTATATTCTTTTTAGTCTTTCGTATTATGTTTTAATTAATTAAATATTTATGTTGTCCACGTCAAAGAGTTTGGAATAGTAATGTTTTTATCAGAATTTTGTGTTGTAATTTCATCATCATCATCATCATCATCAGCCTGTAAACGTCCACTGCTGAACAAAGGCCTCCCTCGTAGAGAGGGGTAATTTATATAAATAAAATTATGGTGACAATTTTTACTGGCCACTGGAGTAGTTAGTAATACCACGGGCAATAAAATATATCCGTGTTACTACTGGTAGTAAGCTTGGTAATAATAACGGGAAATGAATAATAAATATCTACGTTAAGTGTTTCATTTCAATGATAACCTACCTTCTACGGTGTTTCCGAGAAGTTACAACATGGGGTTTTTCAAACTAAAGGGTCGGCAACGTATTTGTGATGCCTCTGGTGTTACAAGTATCCATAGGCGACGGTGACTGCTTACCATCAGGCAGCCCGTCTGCTTGTTTGCCACCTATGGCATAAAAAAAAAAAAAAAAAAACTAATTTTTTATCTGTAAATTCTAACGCGGGGAAAAAATTGGATATAATTTCTTTCAACATTCTCCATCTTACCACAAAAGATTTAAGCACGCTTTAGACAAGTGTTTAACATATTTTTCGAAGTGAAACAATTGCTAAACACATGTCTAAAGCGTTCTTAAATCTTTTGTGGTAAGACGGTCTATTTTTAAAAGAGTTTGTAGATTTTTCATCTAGAACGCGGTACACAATGTTTGTCATTTCATAATGAGAAAAAAAAATTACGGTACTAAATAGGTTTACCGATAAAGCAATATTTTTTTGCGCGCGAATTTTTAAATGGCGCGACGAGCTTCAACCGAGGTCGACGAGTCATTGGATTCTGATAGCAGCTATCACAGCTGCAAACTTAGACCGAGTATAGTTTAGAATGGGAAAAATGATTTTAGATTTTAGTTTAAACTACCAACTAAACTATATAAGCATAGCTATATTAGTTGCATTTCGATTCAATAAAGTAAAGTAAACATTTATTACTGAAACGGTTTAACATTATCATAATTGTAATGTATTTACATAGCCACAAATTATATCTAAAATAGGTTAAATGGAAAATTAGCAGTGGGCCCCAAACTCGGCTATGCCGGTCTCTTGGTGACCCGAAAAAGATTTGCCAATTTTAACTTAACGCGCGCGCTTAGGAGTTACAAATACAGCTAAAATACTTAAATTAAAACTCAAGTAGGTAGATTAAGAGTACGTACAATTAAAGTTAATTAAGTTAAAAATAAGGTACAGAGGAGTTAAAATATTAAATATGTTTATTAAATGAACTTCAAACCAATGGACTAATATGATAAAAAAAAAACAAATAAAAAATAATAAACTATCTCTAATTAGCTAATTAGTTTTCGTTTTGGTGAATGTCATAATTATATCTTTGAAGTTTTGTGGTTCTTGGACATACCGGTTTCTTCACTATGTTTACCTTCACCGTTTTTGAACGATGACATCGAATCTGCGTATAATTTATTTAAGTACCAAATAAGTGATTGGTGCAGCCGAGGATCGAACCGGGTGCCGTCAGATTGTAAAGCACACATACCGCTCGGACACTATCGGTCTTACAAAAATAAACACATAATAAATGTGTTTAATCACTAATTGATTTTGTATAGCAGCAAATTCTATCGAAACTTCCCATTCGAGTATTTCGGTCCTTTACCTATTTGCTCTAATTGGGGACAAAACTAACTTAAAGAAGTCCCCGAAAAACTTGAGTTTACTTATACAACGTTAACTTACTTAAGTTAATTGTTAGGTTAAGTAAGTTTAATTGTTATTTTGTTGGTACTATTGAGTTAGGCCTTTGTTAACGAATTACCGACGTAGCTTAGACTTAGCTTAGACTTAGCTCAAGTTGACTGTCTTAATTGATCAGGTTTTTTTGTATTGTATAACAGACTTGTTAAGCGCCGCGCCACGCCTGATGTTAAGCTATGATGCGGTCTAAGATGGAACACGCTTGCCTAGAAGAAAACGATTCACTCGCGACTTGAAAACCCTTAGATTGTAATTATCAGAGAACGAATTCAGGCAGTGCATTCTACACTAGCAGTTCGCACAATAAAACTGGAATCAAAGCGTTTCATACTGGTTTTCGCAATATCAACCATGCAGTGGTGTCGCCTTTTCGTGCCCGCTCTGACAGTCCGATAACAGATGGGCAGGAAATTAGATCAAACAGATCCGATGCACAATCTATGAAATATATCCGATCTAAAGATTTGAATACGTCTTAACGGGTCAGCAATGTGTTTGTGATGCCCATAGGCAACACTAACTGCTTACCATCAGGCAGCCAGTCTGCTTGTTTGCCACTTAAGGCATAAAAATTATATCGTTTGATGTCGAATCTATTTTATTTCCAAGGCGCGCCAGTAGATGTTTCACATCAAAAGTTTTTAGTAGGTATATTAATGAACCCTCTATAAATAAACAGACAGATTTTCTAGCATTGAATCAGCAAGTCAGACGGCTGGCTGTGCGCCGCGGGGGGCCACGCGCGACCCCTAGTGTTCACTGTTTCACTGTGAACCACACTTTATACTTTACTATTATGCACTTTCATCTAGCCACACTAATAACCTATATTAATAAAACTAGCGGTCTGCCCCGGCTTCCCACGGGTATAGCTAATTATATAGCCTATGTCATCCGGGGATAGTGTAGCTTTTGAACAGTGAAAGAATTTTTCGAATCGGTTCAGTAGTTTCGGAGCCTATTCAATGCAAACAAACAAACAAACAATCAAATCTTTCCTCTTTATAATATTATTATTATAGTATAGATATAGATTACTTGTTGACCGAGCTAAGCGAGTGTCAGTGTCAATTGGAGTTTGTATATATGTATGTATATTTGTTCGACGGTAACATGCCTATTGTTGGTATGGTCATGAAAGCAAGACATTAAAGTTTTGTAAGCAAGTCATCATCAATATCAGCCCGAAAATTTCCACTGCTAAACAGACCTCCCCCTTTAACCTCCACACTGAACGACTGCCATCTGCATCCACTGGATGCCAGCGACTCTCACCATGTCGTCGGTCCATCTAGTGGGAGGCCTACCTACGCTGTGTCTTCCGGTTTGTGGTCTCCACTCCAGAACCTTTCTTCCCCATCGGTTATCGGTTCTTCGAGCGATGTGGCCTGCTAATTGCCACTTTAACTTGCAAATCCGAGAATGCAAGCAAGCGGTTCACACAAATGCGCCTTTAAATTCAAATATTAACTAAATTGGTCACGGGATTGTGAATATAATAAGGTCGTGTGGTCACGATTCGGAGCGAATTACTAGCTCCACTTATTTATTCAGTGTTTGCATTTCCTAGTTTTCCGCATATTCGGTATGAATCCTAAGTCAGTCTTCATAATGCAGACAATCCCTACGCCAAATTTCATCACATTCGGTTCAGCTGTCAAAATTATGTGACAAGCCGTAATGGATAGAAATAGCTCGTAGCTCCCCTACGAGCGTAGCAGAGCTGCGAGCTTGTTCTACGCAAGACTGTGCTACGGGCCGTAGCTCTCGTAGACAACGTAGACATCGACTAAGCGGTGTAGCACTCTGCGTAGCTCATTATGATGATCATGATGTGCTGCAGTGTTTCGGGTGGCTCGTTCAACTGTAGGTTCCAGTTAATCCTAAAACAACAATCGTTCAACAGTGAAAAAGGCATTCACTCGACCTGTCATTAAAAATTATAACGTTTTCAAATCCAGTCATTTTTACAAGTGCCTTGTTTTTTCATGTTAGCTTTTTTTCACCAGAGCATTCTGCAATATGGACCCATGTTGCCGGATCCATATTTGTGTGTTGTAACTTATATTATTAACCAACCTCGAAAAAGGAGGAAGGTTCTCAATTCAGTCCGTATGTTTTTTATTATTTTTTATGTATGTATACCAAATGTATACATCGATTACGATATTTACGATCCATCGATCGATTCGTGTTTATTTTTTTACCATGTAAAAAACACTCTCCCACCCGACTTAAAAAAATAATAATACCCGAAATAACAAAAAAATA
This sequence comes from Agriopis aurantiaria, assembly GCA_914767915.1. NCBI lineage: Eukaryota > Metazoa > Arthropoda > Insecta > Lepidoptera > Geometridae > Agriopis > Agriopis aurantiaria. The sequence continues at coordinate 8,034,491 of OU612007.1, forward strand.
ACAAAGCACAAAATAATATTTTTATACATTTTAAGTATAAAAATATTATTTTGTTCTTTGTATTAACTTAGAATGTTTGTGTTTAGTGGTTTTTGGAAGTCAGTTTTTTAAAGATAATTATTTTACATAGAAAGGATCTACTTAGCCGAAAAGAGGTCACAGTACTTATCCATAATATATAGAAAAACTTTTGTTATGGGACCAACCCTGGAAAAAATCTGCATTTCTATTAAAAGTCATCAACACCGAAATGTATGGAACAGCTGATATTTTTTACGATTTCCTTTTTGGCCCGTAGTAAAACTTGTTAATAAAGTATTATGACTTCCTTTTGACTTAGGACACCGTTTCCAGGTTGGCTGTAGGATCGATGCTGTCTATGCTACTTTTAATATTTAGTCTCTTTAGTCCAGTATCAATGCACAAGACTCGTCAAACAAGTCATAGTCAGAGTCAAGCAAAGCAATTCACAGTCAAGTCAAAGTGCCATAGTAAAGTGGTGGAGGCTTTACTAGAAGCTTCTATGGAGTTTTGGACATTAACACTCGAAAATACACAAGTTTAGGAAAATGATACAATGCGACGTTTTTTTCACGTTAGCGCCATAATTTCAATGTTAACTTTTTTTCTCCAGATATTTTCCCGCGCTGTCATCTGTCAGTGGTGCCGCCATGTTGTCGTGTCGCGTTTCGTTTCTGCTGCTCGCCGCCTTGCTGTACTTGGACTGTTGTTACACTGCCTCGGTGAGTGTTGCCATTCTAGACTAGCCGTAGCTATCTACCAAACTAAACCTGAACTTAGCCTTTTGCAATATTTCCACATTAAAATTAAGCGCTTTCAACGGTTTTTATCACGTGTATTTTAAATTATTACAAATAACCGGTAGTTACTATCGGTGCTTACTACTACTTTGCGCGATAAGATCCGGTTCTGGTGTGGAGACCCCGAACCGGAAGACGCAGCGTAGGTAGGCCTCCCACTAGATGGACCGACGACATTGTGAGAGTCGCGGGCATCCAGTGGATGCAAAAGGCAGGCTGTCGTTCAGTGTGGAGGTTAAAGGGGGAGGCCTATGTTCAGCAGTGGACGTCTTCCGGCTGATGATGATGATGACTATCGGTGAACATTTATTCAGGCAGTGCATTCCACAGACTAGCAGTTCGCATAATAAAAGTGTAATCAAAGCGCTTCGTAGGTACGGATTTTCGGAATATCAACCATGAAGCGGCGTCATCTTTTCGTACCCGCTCTGGCAGTCCGATAGAACATGTACAGGAGAGAATTAGATCAGATAGAAGCTCACTCCGCAAAATCATTTAAATAAGTAGCGACTCTTGCTACTACACAATAAAGTGCAATTCAGGACGCGCGGGCGCTAACTACCTACAGCTATATTAACCTAGAAGTTGCCTCTCTGTGTATCGCGTTACTCTTGTCGCTTTATCCCTGTGTATCGCGCGGCAGCGGCCGCAAGTCCGACAAGTCGGCTACTTGTGGTTCCATAAGTTCATACCCAAAGTGCGTAGTGCGCCAGGCCTGGTGTGTTGGATGTTTTGCAGTTGGGACGCTACTAACTACGCCCGTGTGATATTTCCAGATACCGCGCGGGTACGACCCGCGTATGAGCGAAGAGGTCATCATGAATACCAAGAAAAGACCCTTCTGCAACGCTTTCACAGGTAAATATTTGAATCAACTTCATTCCACTGCAAGATATGCCTCTCCGAAAGCACGCCATTCAGCCCAAGCTCAGAAAAAAAATTTTTATTGTTAAGATAAGATAAATTTGATTTCCAAAAATACGAATTAACTACATTTTTAACAAAATAATTATAGTTAAGGTACATTAAAATTCATGTAGACAAATTGCAAACGTTTCTGCGGTCCCACACTAGGCTCAAGGCCCGTGATATGGAGACCAACAAAACGAAACACAATATAACTATCATGTAAGATTAAGCCGGTCACTCCGACTATAGTTTCAACCGCATTAGGCAGTCTTTTTCAACTATAGTCGGAGTGACCGGCTTAATCTTGGATAGATTCTTTTGGATAGCCCGTTGGTCCAGTTGGTAGTGAACCTACCTTCTGAGCCTGAGGGCGTGGGTTCGATTCCCACCTAGGACAAACATTTGTGTGATGAACATTTGTGTTTGTTCTATATCTGGTTGTTAATATCTATTGAAGTATGTATTTAAAAAAACTATATATATATGTATATCAGTCTCTGGCAGCCATATCACAAGCTTTGCTTAGTTTGGGGTCAGATGACCGTGTGTGCAAAAATGTCCCAAATATATTTTTTTTTATTTATGTCCCAAATCTTACGTGAGTAATTCCCGTGTAATATAAATAAAATGTGTGAACACCACGTCAGTTTCTATAATAAAATATAACTATTATTATTTTAGGAGGCATCCTAGGGAATATTTAAAGTTACAGTTATCCTAGTATGTGTGGAGTGTGTGTGTGTGTGTGTGTGTGTGTGTTATACCTACAGTTTCCCCATTAGCTTGAACGTCCGTGTTGTCATCTCGCTGGTAGTTGTGTGCCGCTCAATATTGAAGTGTGCGTTTGTAGAACTAGTAAGGACATGTCAGTGTGTGCAATACGTGTTTACCTTGCTCACTTCAGTTTTTGTACTAGTTCGAGTTTAAGGCAATTTACATATTATATTTTAATATAATAAACATAATTATATATGTCATATATAGATAGAGGGGAAAAAACTATTTATTGTGTACAGCAGAAATAAAAATGACAAACAAATAGAAAACACTTACGAGCCATATAGTCCCACGTGGCGACCTCTTCGATGAAAGCAAACTCTTCAAACTTGCAACAAAAAAAATTATTTGATGATTTATTTATTTGTTTACTGATTTATTCCAGGCTGTGGGCGAAAGAGATCCGTGCGCGCTCCGGGAATGCCTCTACAAGAGCTGAGACAGCGGCAGGTAAATACTATGCTTAGAACTATACCATCCCAGAGCGAAAACTTAAATATTTTTTTGGTTTAAATTATGGCTTCAGAATCTCCATCTAATAGCCGATAAATAGCAGGCCAGTCAAGAGAGCCCAACAGGCATAGCAAGACAGCCCAGTGGTCGCATGCCTCAGAGCAAATTTTATTTGCTGTGAGGCGCATGCGCTGTGACGAAAGCTTGTACTTTTTTGTCCTGCGAGAACGTGACAAGGCTACGTTTATGTATACGTCTGTCTTGTTTTCACATGATAAAAAGAGGCAACAAATTTCGTCGCGGTGTATATGTTGGGATAGTAGGAAACACAATAGCACGTTGTGGCCCGCATCGTTGTAGGGTGGCAAATAAAACTATCCTTGAAATTGTTGCCGCAAGGTGAGAACCCCTAAGAAAATGGACTAGCATAGAAACCGTCACGTGATTTACAAAGCGTACAAGGCGTCTGTCAAATAGTACGCGTTTGGAGCCTTTCACAGGTCCCAGCGACTTTTCAACAAGCTCAGCTCAGTGTACAACCCTACAATTTGCCGTCCTGTTAAAATATATCTGTTTCGTTCTGGTAACAACAATTTTGCCATAATATGAGTAAATAAAATAAATAGTTGAAAATGTAACTTTTAGTCCGTTTTCTAAAGAATAAGGACTAGCAAAGAAGTAGTAACATCTAAATTAATGGATTACCTGTGGAATGTCACACCATAGCTCTTATGCTGCTTTTCTGATTTGTTATGGTACGATTTCACCGCGCAAAAAGTCATAGTAAAAATTTTATATATTTTTTGGTGTCATATATGACACTATTTGAATGGCTTAAATTTTGCGAATGTACTTGGTTTCTTTGTGTAGTTATTCTAAGAGTAACGTGCTAATTTAGCACAAACAAATTAAACATGGACCTGTCAAAGGCTCCAAAGGCTACATAGTATTTGACAGGCGGCCTTGTACGCTTTGTAAATCACGTGACGGATTCTATGCTCTTTATTATTCTGTAGCGCGTTCCTCTGAAGATACTCAGGTTTTCACAATTATTGTTTCAGTATGTCGACGACGAATCTCTCGGCTCCATCTTAGACTCGGAAATGGCGATCGAGGAGCTCTCCCGCCAAATACTGTCCGAAGCCAAGCTCTATGAGGCGATCCAGGAAGCCAACGAAGAAATAGCGAGAAGAAAACAGAAGGAACTGCCTAGTTACCAATGAATTAACTGACCGACTGTATATTAATCGTGCCGTAGCGTTTTGGCTGTAAAACAAGGTCATAAGGATTATAGACGATATATTTACGATGGATATATTTTTACAATTTAGTTGTTCACATATTTTTATGCTTGCTTATTATTCAATTAGGTTTTTATAAATAAACTCCTTTACTTTGCTATAAAAAAAACAGATCCATGATATTTATTTACTGATCATTTTGAGATTAAAAAAAACAATAAAAAGAATAACACGAATATTTTGATTTGGATGCAGCGCACTGTACGGTTTTTTTTAAATTTCAAAGTTATGGATGGCTCTGCAAGTATGGCCAGATGACGCGCTTACCATCACGTAAACGCTTGTCATTATTATTTTGCTTACTTTAGTAACATCCCGCGAAGCTGCGATACTTTCTTTGGTGTAGTCTAGCGTCTTTCATGACCTTAATTAATGAAAACATAAAAAGTATTACCCTTGTTTAGTAAAACAATATTTATTGACAATGTTACTGGTTAGAGAACGATATACGTAATTTATGGTGGAAATAATACGCTAAATAATAAGTTTGTAAGTTAATTATTACCTAGGAGGTGACTTAATAATTATTTTTTGTGATATAAGTTTTAAGTCTGTTTCTTACTGTGTGCTGTTAGGGCAGCGATACTCAAACTTTGGTGAACGCCCTCCTTAATCTAAATAAATATATGTAATGGATAACTAAAATGGATTAACAATTAAAATTCATTCACATTTTGATTACAAAAAAACTAGTCTCGTGGTATTTTTGTGGTCAACATGTTTACACGTTAAGTACTCTTTTTAGTTCCTGAAATGTTCAACTATTGGATGGAGTATTGCTGTTTTTTCGACGATAGTCCTTCATTCTATCTTAGGATTATTTAATTTATTTAAATTTAAAGAGCTATATTTGTTAGATTAATTGAATTTAAAGAAGAAATAAAACGTCTTCGTCTGGATAATAATATCTTTTTTATTTAATATTATTATTAAAACTAGTATTTTTGTTGATTTTATGTCTATCTATCCAGCCCTGATAGACATAAAATCGTTTTTATTTTATTCATTGCAACAATTGACAGGAAGTTTGAAATATTTTTTTAAATTCTTGGGTGAAAATCTTATTAAAATTACAACAGCATGCTTATTTCAGAAGTTTTACAGTTTGTCCTCTTAGCACCCGAAAAGAGTTTAAAAATATTTCAAGGTATGCAGCCTTCTTTTTCCATTCTTAAACCTCAAAGAACCTATTTTCGAACATATCATCGTATGGGTAAGGTCTATAATCGCTTGGGATCACGTTGGCGGTCCATTGTTCTGGAATGTTCTCAATGAGGAATACTGGGAGTTTTTGTTTTTCGACATTTCCAAGATCTTGGGTTTTCGCTTCGTTGATGTTTTGTGATGTGAACTGTAAATATTACAATAACGTAACTACGCAGTTTCTACTTTACAGTACTCGTCATTCATTCATTCATTCATTTGTTCAAGTGGCAAATACAACAAGGTATTTTTTAAGTACTAGGCATGCGTTTGACTTCAATCTGAGATCACTGGAAAGCGATGACGTGGTCGAAGATGTAACACACTTGCCTAGGAAATATCTATTTTTTTCTTGGACAACCCAGATTGGGATAAGGAGTTCCAAACATCTGCTGTTTTATTCAAAAAGTAGATTACTACCGTGTTTTGACTGACTTGTTAAATCATAATCAGAATATTTTCAGAACTAAGACTAGGTAAATTGAGTGAAATATAATAAAACAGATGAATGCTCTGAAACATAGGCTGGCTACCTTTACGGCATCTGGGCCGCGCTTCCGGCGCAGATAGTTGAAGCAGCATGAGCGGAAGTGTCGCGTACCGCACGCTGACGTGCATTCACTGCCACATGATTCGCACGACAGAGACGCTGCCCACATGCTGCTGCCTGGAAAAGAGCGTAATATTTCATGATAACGGAGTATATTGAAGTGAGACTTCTTTAGGCTAAGCACTTTATTTTGTATTACAACTATTGAATGAGACTGAGCCGTCACACTCGGCTATGTAACGCTCGTTCGAGTAAAGTCGGCTCGAGTCGGCTAAGGGAGCGAGAGAGATATAGTCAACCTTGATGAAGATTTCACTTCTGTCGTGTGCTTTTTATTACAGGCGTATGGAAGAAAAGAGGCGCACGATAGAGCAGAGTGTGCGCGAAAACATAAATTTTCTTTGATGCAGCGCGCCTCGCTAGATAGTCAGAATCAATGTGCCTTGGGGCTCCGTCACATATATTCCATACCTACTTTAATGAGCTTTAATGAGTAGTGTATTAAATGAACTATTCTATCTACTGTCATTAATCATTCATTCAATTGTATTGTAAACATCCATGCGTCATGCTTCTAACATTTCATTAGACTGGCATGTGTGATTTTTGACTACGAACAAAATAAGAAAACAACATTCGTATTCTGCTGAATTAATGTCTACGTGTTCGTAATTTTTAGTTTAGTATAAAAAACATATAAAGAAGGCAGAATTACAGTTATGGTTATCTTTCATGCAATCTATGTTCTAAACCACTATTTCTCTAACACCGTGTCACCTGAATCAAAGTCCCTGTTTGCAGAAGCATCCTTTTTGTGACGTCTAGAATCTGCCAGCGACCATGTCGCTACAAAAATATCATGAGATTATCAATTTTAATAAATTTAAATGTATAGGTACCTATGTGTTGACCATATGTCTCACTTGGATCACAAGATATTTTAAGCATCTTGATTTAAATTTTACAACAACCTTTATCTTGCTCTTCTACTAATATAGAGCGAGAGAAAGGCCACGTCATCATCATCATCATCATTTCAGCCGTAGAACGTCCAGTGCTGGACAAAGGCCACGTAAGACTGTAAAATTACTGAAATACACTGGTAGGCCCCTTGGCAGTAGCAATTTAGCTGAAGCCAAGCTAAAATGTTAAGACGATATTATCACCATAAGTTTCCCAAAAAGTTAATGCATCACCTTTTCTTTGATTTTCATCATTGAAATACTTTTATATTATTTAGTAAATTTAGTGATATTATTGCCACAAATTATTCACATTATTGGGGCTGTTTAAAAAAAAACTACTGATTCAAAAAAGTTTTGTGAGAGTACCTTGAAAACTTACTCTACACCTCTCTACACAATGAAAGAGAATCACGTAAATCGGTTCACAAATGTCAGAGTAATCGCCGTGATATAGAGCGGTGGCGTTTAAATACGGATCGAATTGAGAAACTCCCACATTTTTTTAAGTCTGTTAAAAATTGTGTTAACCTTCGTATTGTTTTGTTTTGTAATGCTTTAGGCGATAAGGCTGCCCATTATACTGCCGTATATTTGTTTTAGATTTAAGTTAAGTTTCATTTGTATTTTCGGTGTGTAACAAAGAGAAATTGTAGTTTATAATATTGTTGCTAATAAATTGGTGTACTTCATTGAGTGAAATTTTATGAAGAATTGGTTTTACATAAATTTTTATGAAGAGAAATAAACTAACTTCGGCAGTCTAGTCACTTTCACTATTATCTAATCTTTGGTCGAGCTAATCCGGGGGCTAAGGTACGAAAAGTTTGAGTAACTGTCTATCATGGCCAATTGAGTAAAGAATTAAATTATATATTAAAAAATTTAAAATACAATTCTACCGATGTGTAACACATGAAAATATAATTTACTTACCGATAAGCATCAAAGAAACGATAGCAACGAATTTAAACATTTTAGCAAATTAATAAAACTTTCAAAGATTTGTGAGTTTCCCGTCAAAGAAGCAAGATGGCGCTTGTTACGGGACTGGAGAGCGAATGACGGATATCAGTTGACATCCCCTTTATATATCAAATCAAAGTTTGCTTACTTATCATGCGTAGGACGTCCACAACGTGACGGAAATATTGCATTTTCTATTTAGTTTATAAATTAAGTAGGTTGACTGAAATTGAATTTTATTCTTTAAAAGTTGTTTTATAAATCGAAAATGAGACGCAAAAAGTAAAATCATGCTATTATACAATAAAATATTCTATGGGTATATGTATGTGTGGGACAATGGCGGATCCAAAACACCTAGTATTTCCATACATTCGACTCAATTTTTCGATTTGATTCCTTCGAAACTTGTCAGAATGGCCCCCCTAAAATGAAATCCAGAATGCCCCCCCTCCAATATGAAATCCTAGATCCGCCCCTGGTGTGGAACAAATCTAGCAACTGTACCTACTACATCGTGTTCTATTCCATCGTAGACCATATATCATATCATCGCCTAACATCAGGCGAGGTGGCGGTCAAAAGTCAAATGCAAGCCTATTACTAATTATTAAAAAAATACACTTTATAGCGTACTGCGCATTCAGAGAAGGTGCACCTGAATCAAAGCGAAAAGTGTTGTCGAATGTATGGAATCGCTAGGTGTTTTGGGGGGGGGCTATGGCCCCCATGCCCCTCCCCCTGGATCCGCCAATGATGGCACATCACTAGATACCATGTATATTCATCTCCAAATCATATTTTTTACTCTTAAAAAGTTCGATAACATTATAAATTATTTAAGTTTTCCTATAAACATGCAAAAATCAACGTAGATTGACTTATGAAGTTTCCCTTTGAGTAAAGGGGTGGGTTGTTTGATGTTTATATCACTTTACTAGTTGTTCCCTGTGGCTTTTCTCGTTTTTCGAGATTAATAAATGTTCAACTTCAGGTACCAACAACTTATTTCTAGAAATAGTTTTTTTTAATTTAATAATAAGCCTTCGTTTGACCACCAACTCGCCTGATGTAAAGCGATGATGCGGTCTACGATGGAGCACGCTTGCCTAGAAGAAACCGATTCACTCGTGATTTGAACACACCCAGATTGTAACTATCGGGGAACACCATTAGGCATGCATGCACCATTTAGGCAACGCATTCCACAGACTAGCAGTACGCACAATAAAAGTGGAATCAAAGCGCTTCGTCGGGTTTTCGGAATATCATTCATAAAGCGGTGTCGATTAAACAAGTTGAAATAGGTTCGGGTGTTTTAAAAATAATAGCATTTATAAATATAATATAGGTAGGTAGCTTAATATAATTATTATTTAAGGTTCCGTGCCCAAATGGTGTAAACGGGAGCCTAGGTATTACTAAGCATACGAGGTCTGTCTGTCAGTCCTACCTTATCTTCCGAACCGTTACTATAGATAGCCAGTTGAAATTTTCACAGAATATTATGTAATGTTACGGCGGATAAACTAACAAATAAAAATAAAAAGTCAAAACGAAAGTGGGGTCGCCATACAAAAAACGTATTTTTTTTAATACAGGAAATTAACGAAAATTAAAAAAAAAAAAAAAACTTAAACAGTAATACCATAGTGTAGGGAAAGGTCCCCAAAATGCTGGCGGCATTGCCACGTTGAATGGCAATGCTCGAATTCTGGGCGAAATAAGCTTAAAAACCTACTTACCTACTAAGTTTACCTACTCATTTGCATGTGACTGTTTTTGTAACTCGATATTTCTCTTGGCACGGATAAAACCAATTTCATGTTCGTAGATGCTTCTATATTGTTATTTACGTACTTATCGTGGCGAAATAGATTCTATTTCTCGTCTACGGGAACTATTTATAGCAAACTAGCGACCCGCCCCGGCTTCGCACGGGTGTTATTTACGTGCGAAGCCGGGGCGGGTCGCTAGTTATATATAATAAACCTTCCGTGAAAATGTATCCAACTGATGGTGAAAACTGCATCAAAATCCGTTGCATGGTTTAGCAGTTAGCGGCCATACAGACAGACAGACGTGGAAAGCGACTTCAATTAACAATTTATACTATGTAGAGAAGAGACTAGCTGACCTGACAGACGTTGTCCTGTCTTAGAACTGTCAAACACGCAAAGTTAAAATTGTAAATCTTATTGATATTACACTTTGGATTACATTATTGGAGTTTTAGTAAGGATCCCTATTTTTTTTGAGCCTATTCAATGCAAACAAACCAACAAACAAACAAATCTTTCCTCTTTATAATATTAGTATAGATGTCCATTGTTTTTGTTTTTTGACAATAAATATATGTTATTCTTACATTTTATTTATATTACACGGGAATTACTCACGTAAGATTAAGCCGGTCACTCCGGTCAGTGCCAAGCGAGACGCAGCCGCGCGCGCGCATTCACCTTGAAAAAGACTGCCTAATGCGGTTGAAACTATAGTCGGAGTGACCGGCCTAATCTTACGTGAGTAATTCCCGTGTAATATAAATAAAATGTGTGAAAACCACGTCAGTTTCTATAATAAAATATGTTATTCTTATTATATTAAATTAAGCTTAAGATTGTTTTAAAGTCGCATTTAGTGGAGCAAAACCGTGGCGCTTACAGCACAGCACAGAACACAAAGCACAGTCGTGCGTGTCAATACTTCTATTTTTGTGCTTTTCTTATAAATAGGAGGGTTACGCAACGTTGAAGCCACTTTACAACTTCGTGCCCGTTGCCGTAAGACTAGAGACCATGAGTTGTTCGGGGACTGAGGCTAAAAATCTCATTTCTGAGATAGGTCGGGTGTGGGGACTCCCGCTCCGGCTCGTTCCTGGTGCAAAGGTTGGCCATTGCCATCCAACGAGTAATGCAGCGTGTTTTGGCCACCTTTGCGCCGGGAACAGTTAGGGGTGGGTTGAATAGGTAGTTAAGTTCATCATCATCAGCCAGAAAACGTCTACTGCTGAACATAGGCCTCCCCCTTTAACCTCCACACTGAACGACAGCCTGCCTTTTGCATCCACTGGATGCCAGCGACTCTTACTATGTCGTCGGTCCATCTAGTGGGAGGCCTACCTACGCTGCGTCTTCCGGTTCGTGGTCTCCACTCAAGAACCTTTCTTCCCCATCGGTTATCGGTTCTTCGAGCGATGTGGCCTGCCCATTGCCACTTCAACTTGCAAATTTTAACAGCTATGTCGGTGACTCTGGTTCTTTGGCGAATATCCACGTCCCGGATTCTATCGCGCAAAGATACTCCGAGCATAGCTCTCTCCATTGCCCGCTGTGTGACTCTGAGTTATTCCAAAAGGCCAACAGTTAAGGACCACGTCTCAGTACCATATGTCATCACTGGCAACACACACTGGTCAAAGACCCTTGTCTTTAGGCACTGTGGTATCTTGGACGAGAAGATGTCACGCAATTTCCCGAACGCTGCCCATCCGAGTTAAGGTAGTCAAGTTATCGGTGACTAATTTTTTTATCTTGACAGACAGACATCATAGCCTTAAACGTTTATCGGGACTTATCACGTATTATTTAATTTAGGTAAAAAATATGTATTATGTATTTTTATTATGTATTATCTCTAGTATATAATCTTTGGTATTATGTATATGTATTTATTATGTATTTAGGTAAAACATGTGTACAAATCGCGAAAGTTTAAAAATTACTATCATAGCCTTAGTTCAGTTTCATTTTTACCCTTTGGGTACGGAACCCTAAAAAGCAGTCAAACGGAGAACCTCCTTTTCTAAAGTCGCCAAAAATTTAAACAAGATGTAAAAATAACAAAAACATTTATTCAACAAACTTAATTCACAAAATACTTTCCTAAATAATTTTAAAGACAACAGAACAGCAATTATTTGCAATTATTACAACCTTGGTTTTTCTTTTCCCTGCTTATAATCTATATTATATAATCCACATATACAAGAGGGGGTTAGACAAGATACACTTACTGTTAGCGTTAAGCCTACGGAAAAATAAAATTGTATGAAATTGACATTGACAATGACATTAGCTTGACAGATGTTATCTCAAGCTAAAGTCATTTTCATACAATTTCATCTTTCCGCAGGCGTTAACGCTAACAGAAAGTGGGTCTTGTCTAACACCCAAGGTTACGCGGAAAGGGTGTAAGCCAAAATGGGGTATCATCATTTTGAACAACTTTTCATCTTCATCATCACCATCAGCCATAAGACGTCCACTGCTGAACATAGGCCTCCCCCTTAGACCCCCACACTGAACGACAGCCTGCCATCTGCATCCACTGGATGCCCGACTCTCACAATGTCTTGAGTCCATCTAGTGGGAGTCCTACCTACGCTGCGTCTTCCAGTTCGTGGTCTCCAGTCAAGAACCTTTCTCCCCATCGGTTATCGGATTGAACTACTTGCTTACAATATTTCATGAAGATCGAACAAATATACAACATACATTCTCGTAGATTTTTCATTCACTTCGCTCAGTCAACTGAAAATACAAATTCTTACCGTCTTAAGTATTTCACTATCTTATACTTTATTGGAATGTTTTGAGTTTACTATACAAGGTTAGACGGAACTGCTATGCTAAGCCGAAAGGGGATCACAGTTCTCAAAGTTGATCTTAAATAGAGTCATGACTTAAGTCTTGAGTTACTTAGAGAGAATTTATGTCTTGTTATATACTAGTACTTTTTCACTCACTCACTCTCACTCTTCCTTTCCCTTTTGCTCATCTTCCTATATCATTCCCTCTTTTTTTCTTCCTCTACCTTACCTCTAAATTGACCCTTTTCGTCAATGTCACCCAAATCTTTGTTCGTGTTATCATGTCTCTTACTATGTAACAGCATCTTACTGTTCATCATAAATAATTCCTACACACGATGCACTCGAACCTCCTGTCCCCGATGTGAATTTTATCGTAAATTACCATCGATCGTATAATTTTTCGAAGTAAATTACTAAATTGTTCTTCTGTACGAAGCGTTTTCCGCGTTTTATTACCCTGGTTTTTTTATATCGAGAAAAAAAACTAATTTTCAACCAATTTTGTTCACATTTATTACTCTTCTCTTCTTGGTTTTCTCTCTTTTAGTTTTTTCGCTGTATTAAATTTTTTTTCCTCTTGCCATTTCTTTTTAGTTGTTTTGTCACTAACCACTTCTTTCATCTGATTCCTCCTTTTTTGCGCGGATAATTCCGCGTTTGACCACCAACTCGCCTGTTGATAAGCGACGATGTGGTCGAAGATGAAGCACGCAGACTTAGAAGATACCTATTCACTCTGGCCTTGAAAAGGCCCAGGTCATATCTCAGGAAACAAGGAAGCGGGCAGGTTGTTCCAATCCTTGGTCGTACGGATTAGAAACGTGGATTCGAAACGTTTGGTACGTATCCAAGGAAATCCACAATGTATGGGTGGTAGTGGGCCGTTTTCCTACTTGTCATCCTTTTTCTTCCAAATCCCTTCTTTCCCTTTTTTAAAATGAGATTTTAGCCTTTTACCTTCTACATTATTTCCTCTTCTTCAACGTCACCATAATCTTTCTTCGTCTTATCTTTCTCGTGTCTCTTACTATGTAACAGCATCTTACTCCTCGTCATAAATCGTTTCTTACAGACGACGCACTCGAACCTTTTGTCCCCGATGTGCATTTTGACGTGCATCACAAGGTTGTTTTTCTGTACGAAGGCCTTTCCACATATCTCGCAGGAGTAGGGCTTGTCTCCAGTGTGTATCCGTTCGTGACGGTCCAGGTCTGCTTTGCGGTAGAACGAGGCCGGACATTCCGTGCACGAAAAGTTCTTTATACCTGAAAAATATCATAGCCATACTTAGACTTACTAATACTATATAGACTAGAAAGAGAAGCACTGCGTTTGTTCAAAATAAACATATAAATAAAAAATCAATAATAAAACCCGTAAATAATCATAAATAACTTTAGAAAAAGGTCTCAATTTGACTGTTTTTTTTTGTGTGTTTATGGTATCTGTTCCAATTGTTATCTGTATTTAATGGTTTTTTTTTTATTTTATTGGTCTGATATTATATCTCAACATTTAAATTGTAAGGGAATATTAAACGTTTAAGGGTGTTTTTTTTTTTTTTTTTTTTTTATTTTAATTACTTATAAGCTTGCGTTTGACCGCCAACTCGCCTGATATTAAGCGATGATGCGGTCTACAATGGAGCATGCTCGCCTAGAAGATACCGATTCACTCTCGACTTGAAGACACACAGTTGTGACCTTCGGGGAACACCCAGTCAGCCAGCGCCTTGCACAGACTAGCGGTTTGGCGGTTCAATAAAGGCGGAATCAAAGCGTTTCGTACAGGTTTTCGGAATCATGGAACGATGCTGTATTTTCGTGACCACCCTGCGATGGAAAAATGGGCAGGAGAGAATTAAATCACGCAGATCTGATACACACTCTCCGAAGTGTTCCTCATGTTCCTTACCGTTGTGCCGGAGCTGGTGGATGGTGAGGTGTCCCAGCTGTGTGTACGTGTTCCCGCACTCCGTGCACATGTAGGGTCGCTCCCCCGAGTGCGTGCGGAGGTGCTTCTTCATCTGGTACTGGCTGGAGAACAACTTGTCACATTCTTCACACTTCACGGGTCCTGTTGGGTCGGGTTTCTTCCTTGCTCGTCTGACATTAAAAATAAAAATACTATATCAAACCTTATATAGACTTTGCGTGACTGAATGTAATAGGACACTGGACAATAGAATATTTATGATACTAAACTGTGGAGGTCATAGGGTATTTTTTTTTACTATCAACTATAACGGCCGGTTATCCGAGTCGCGTATGCAACAAAACGCTCCCTCAGCCCCCGCCAAGTTAGAGCGACGATGTATTCTGCCGCGCAAGAGTCACGAGGCCCGCGGGGGAGTGCAACGACAAAAACGAACATAGGTCCGACCTCGATGACGCCTGGTGCGGTACTGAGCGCGGCGCGCGCAAATTCTCGCGACCTTTTTACACTTTTAATTTCACTAAAAAACGCAACTATTCACTATCAAAAATCTATCCAATGCAAAAAATGATGAATAGGATTGCCTTTCAGTACATGCAATTTCCAGGTTGTTACGAGCTTTCATTAGAGCATAAAACGAAAAAAATAAACTAACTCGACTTTATATCAGATTTTTTTTTGATCGAGGAAATTTTATTTTATCAAATTTTGAACCAATGGATAAACTCAAATACAGATGTATCTGTGACATGTATTATTTTCCAGCTCAAATATTATAATTTAACTGAATAAAATTGATTTAAAACTGACAAATTTGGTACAACAGGCCGTTAAAAAGTATATGCTATGTCGGGATGATACATATCGAAAGTCCAACAGAGTTTAGTTTGTTGGAATTGTTCTAACCACAAATTTTATTCCTGTACTATGTATTTGACTATTAAACTTTAGCGATTTAAACAGTTTTAAATGTTCATTGTGACTCAACCAGGAAGATGGATTTAAGTTAGCGGCGTCGTGGAATCCCATAAGCAAGTGTACAAACCGCGGTGTAGGTAGTACAGTCAGTGTTGTGTGGCGTAGTAACAACCTTGCAATTTTTCAAGATCAAGTGAAGAACAAAACACCCGCATGGGGCACCGTTGCCTCTTTCATCCGCGTCACCGCAACAGCTGGACTGCTTTTCATCATCATTGCTTACACTACCATCTGCACCACTGGAGCAACTGTGCCAGCGCCTCAGAGCCTCACTCCGGTATTTCAAGGAGTTGGGTTGGCTCGGGTAGGTGCTGGTAGGGGGAAATGCACAATACACCCCTAGCGGGACGTCAGTGCAGGACTTATCACCCCCATCTCGAATAAGAATAAGAAAACACCCGCTGTTCTCGCCTCACCCGCAGTGTTCAGTCAGCACATGACAGCCATTGTAACATGGTCAATATGTTAATAATAAATTTAATAAATATAATATAATGTGGGTTTGGCATCGGAACCCTATCATAGTTAGGTGTATCTCGACATGCTCTTGGTCAGTTATTGCAAATAGCTTAGTTTTCTAACAATTTGTTATAAAAGAGCTGTGAGTACCTCTTAGGTTTGATATCTACTTCCTCGTCTGATATCTCTATTATTTCACATTTCACCATCAGCTCTGGTGGCTTTGCATTTTCAAATGCAACCTCCATTTTTATCTGAAAGAGAATTGTATATTATAGACCCTGCAGTAAGTTCTGAACCATACAATTGAACTGACTGACTAGCCGCTGGACTGAAACAGTTATCACACAACTCACAAGTGGATGGTCTTTTTAGGAATACAATTCTGTGTAGCAATGTGTCGTTTGTGAACGAATGAATCAAATAGCTCGCGAGTTCTGCACAATTACTTTCTTTTTCATTAAGGATGACGGCAACGGTTCGCATTTGGCAGCGAACCAAAGCCGAGCAAGCAGCTGCACGGCACTTCTGCTCGTATGGCTCATAGTTAACTGAAGGTGCTGAGCAAGCGGCCCCACGGAGCTTTGGTTTGTACGGGCCCCAGCTCAGTGATCCGAAGGAGCCGAACCGAGCTACACAACACTGCGTCTCGTATAACGTATAGCTCTACAATGGATATTTTTTAAGCCGACATGCAAATCAGCATCTTTGAAATAGGTACCTAGTTATGCCAGTTTTATTTTAAATCAAACAGATTTTTATACAATGAAGCAGTAATTACTTAAAGAAAAAAAATGCCTTTCCACATTCATCCTTATTGGGCTCATAACGTGCAAAAGCATACGAAAGCTATATATAACACATCCTAGCTACCCTAAGAAGGAAAGAGAGGTCGAGGCAGATCTCCTACACGCTGGACGGACCTCATTAAGACAGCAACTAAGTCTACCATTACATAGTGTTCATGTAATGCGATGAACCGACTAAAATGGAGAAACATTGCAAAATCAGTGATCCCCAAGTGAAGACCCACCGTGTACCACCGTCTTACCAACCACGACCACTCTGCCAACAGTGTCCGACTAAGAACAAGAGAGCTACCCTATGGTTCTCACCACAGAACACCATTACTCCTAGGTTCTCACAACCCGGTAAACCGACTGACCTGACAAATTCCCAAACCACAAAAACTTTGTTTGAAATCTATCAACCTATTGAGCGGGAAAAGAACTGGTTCATTTTCACAATGGGTCAGCAGTGATTGGTTCTTTATAAACGTACAACACAATATGTTTTCTGTAGCCTCCTTCGATCAAAATAAAATGAATGGACGGGCCCAGGAAGAGCGCATTTTTGAAGATTACAAAATGAGCGCCGGCTCTCACTTCGTTTCAGTCGGTCTCTAGCCGTAGGAAGTGCGACACATGACTATATTGTTACATGATAACGGAACATCTCACAAAATTATGCCTTTGTGTGCTTTCCCGAAGTGTAAAAACACAACAAAAAACCGCTATCTATTTTTGTAACAATGGTTTTCTGTACATGGTTATAATTTTATTAGGTGTTGAAGTATGTCCAGCGGTTTTGAGTCATTTTTACTGAGCAAGTTCAATGGTTATGGCCCATCCATTCATTTTATTATGGTCGAAGGTGGCCTCAGTAAAGAATAGGTTGTACTTGGACCTTTCACACCAAAGGTCTGTTATGGTTTGAGTGATAAACTTGGATAAACTTGAAACCAACATGATATTTTCTAGACCAATTTCAAGGGAATTCGATATAAGATTAGAAGTTGTTGTTATGTTTATATGCAAGCACATATTTTCATATCCCTACCAAATATTAGAACCTAGTTATGCAGAAAGCGGTTGGTCCATTAAAATTAAGACAATGAAAGCTACAAAACTACAAACAGAAACCTTGGGAAAACGAGAATCCACAAAAAAAATACTGAAATCATTGACTTACGTTTCCTCCGAGCTTACGAAAACTATCAGACGATCATAGGCATTAAATAGATAATAGTTTCCTTCATCTGATATAATTAAATTGAGAGTTTGAAACGATTTAATCTTAAAATTACATTACATTTTCTATCAAATCTAACCAATTCCGTTTCGGGTCAGTAAACAAACGAAAACAAAAAATGACATCTTGTTATTATTGTTTTGTTTTTTAATCCTTGCATTAAAACGAGACAGATAATACAAAAATTAAAGGGAGAAAAAAGGCGGCGAAACTTTTAAATATGCTAGAAAAATACAAACTTTTGATTGACAGTTGACGTTCAAGTATGTGTTATTGTTAAAATTTTCATGACTTTGGATTCAACGTCCTTTAGTCGTAATATTAAACAGTTTACATAATATTAATAGCGTCAAACAAGTCATAGTCGCAGTCAGAGTCAAGCAAAGTAAGTCACGGTCGAGTCAAACTCATGCCCCTGTAAAGTGGTGGAGACTTACAAGAGGCTCCTATGGAGTGTTGGAAACGACACGAAAAGACATGTTTCACCTCGTTATATCACTTGCATATAGCACGTTAACGAGCACTTAATGAGTAATAATTCACCATTTAGTACACATTAACACTCGAAAATACGACAAGTTTAAGAAAATAATTCAACGAGTCCACATGTTTTTTTACCACGTTGGCGCCAAAACTAACAGTTGACGTTTTGTTTACAGCTGTATTGCCAAGATTGTAGTAAACATTACAACTTGATTCCGTGATTCAAGCTATATAGGTCACAGATCTACTGCAAATCTACTGTGATATAGGTTCAAGCTCGAACCGTTTATCGACGATTTTCATGGTATTAGAAGATTTCTAAAATCAACTCGCTGTTTAACGTGACTATTGTTTTCTAGAAGGATTCTTATTCGCGGAATTTGACAGAAGTATGAGAAAACTGTCAAAATTACGTTACTACCTTGCAACCTGTGGTTACAATTATGCTAAGAAAAATCTGAACTCAACTACTTACCTGTGACCACGGAGACGCAGTGTTTAAAACGACATGATTTTAAATAATGTATAATACGCGCGATAAAATAATATCCATTAAATTATGTTCGTTTTATCGTGTTACAAGCCTTTCACGAACCAAGCAGTTTTTTTCACCCGACGGCTTAGAATAACTACACAAAGAAACAAAGTACATTCGCAAAATTTAAGCCATTCAAATGGTGTCATATATGGCTCCAAAAAAATATAAAAAATTTACTATGACAATTTGCGCGGTGAAATCGTACCACAACAAATCAGAAAAGCAGCATAAGAGTTATGGTGTGACATTCCACAGGTAATCCATTAATTTTCTTGCTTAAATCGTTTAAAATACCAATCGAAACGTAAGCTACAAAGCGAATTTGTAGCTTACGTTTTGAGAAGGCGTTGTTTGGAAACCTACCTTCTCTGAGTAGTTATTCTAAGCCCGACGGGCTGGCTAAGGTCTTTAAAGCCATACCGCCTAGTCACTTATTTTATAGACAGAGTATTAATAATAATTAAATTAATTAGCGCGCGAAAATGGCGGTTACGATTAGGTTATGTCTTCTGTGCTTGAAGCAAGGAACATACTACTCTCTGCCGAGAGGTGATCGGTCATCGAACCGCTAGAGTCCGCCCGCGACAAGCAAATAAGATTTAAATTCCTATTTAAGGTTCCTTCTAGGCAAGCGTGCTCCAACGTAGACCGCATCATCGCTTAACATCAGGCGTGATGGAGGTCAAACGCAAGCCTATTAATTATAAAAAAAGACAACATTAAACTTCTATCATCATTTATTTTAACTTCATATCGAATCACTGATATGAAAAAATACATTAATTTAATTTGGAGTACAATACTACACTTATTATAAATACTTATATTCATAGACTAATTCAAATTATTTTAAGACTATTAAAAAGTTAGCAAGCAAGTTGCAAGCAAGTTGCAAGCAAGTAAATTTTTTATCACTAGCTATTGCTTATTACAAATTATACAAATGCGTTTAGTTTCTGCTTCGGTTCCCCATGAACATAAAACGCTCATAAGAGATGCTTATTGTGACAGATACGATTAATAAATAATGAAACACACATATTTAATTAGTACGATTTACGCACAAACTGTGCGCACAAAGAAAGCATAATGTCCATGAGTACGGCAAGTTATCCGTAGAGTGCGAGGGAGCCACTATAGTGTTTTCTCAACAAAATTGACAGCCAATGGGTGCAAAGATATGCAATACACATAATTAAGAGGGAAAAAAAATGGCTGGTAAATCTTTGAGACATGAGCACATATGGTGGAGATACAGAGCGAATGGTCTGTCCCTTACTCGCAAAGCGTTTGTTAGCATAGCATTTGCGCACAGATCCTTAGTTTCATTTTTTTTCAATTTTTTTTGCTTGTATAGTGTCTTTATTAACTAAACAAAATACAAGCTAACACTTACCTAACACTAAATACATAATTATACATAATATTGTGCAAAAACATTTGGAATGCCCTACCGTTGAAAGTGTAGAGACAAATCAAGTGCTCGCGCCCACTGCCAGCGCACCCACAAATAAACCGGCCAAGTGCAAATCGGGCTCCCGCAGAGGGTTCCGTACCACCACAAAATACAAAAAGTAGTGCAAAAAGACAACATCACGCCCACGCGGTCACCCATCCAAGTACCGACCGCGCCCTACGTTGCTTAACTTGGTAATGAACATAAATTTGTCACCGACTCGCACTTGGCCATTAATTTATTGTTTTACTTTAGAGTGCGTATCATAATCGTGCCAAATTTGACGCTTGTACGTATTACCGTTTCTACATTATAGAGGTAATACAAAAATACGTTTAAAAAAACGTTTGGTGTATTAGGTTTTACTTTTTGCCTTTATTATTATTTGTTAGTTAATCCGCCGTAACGTTACATATTCTGTGAAAATTTCAACTAGCATCTATTACGGTTCGAAAGATACAGCCGTTAAAAGTAGGACGGACAGACAGCATAGCCTGAGTAATAATAGGTCCGTTTACACCTTTCAGGTATAGAACCCTAAAAAGCAGCTATAGTTAAATGTTAGACTCAGCCATTTTTGACAGCCGGCAAAATCCAAAGTTTTAAATATATATGGGCCCCTCCATCAACTCTGTAGGTAAGCTTCGTACATCGAGGGATAAAGCTTTTTCTATACTAATATTATAAAGAGGAAAGATTTGATTGTTTGTTTGTTTTCATTGAATAGGCTCCGAAACTACTGAACCGATTTGAAAAATTCCTTCACTGTTCGGAACCTACATTATCCCCGGGTGACATAGGCTATATTATATTTCCAAAAAAATAGGGATCCTTACTAAAACTCCAATAATGTAACCCAAGGTGTAAAAAAATAAGACTTACACCCGTGCGAAGCCGGGGTGTGTTGCTAGTCTTGAATAAATAGAATCCATCACAGGCCTTTCGGCTTCCTGTTTAGGTGATACGAGAAGTTGCGCGACCACGAACCGTATCTCGGCGCGTTAAGGTTCACGTTCGCGTGATTTTCCGCACTGCGCTATTTCGAGCCCGCGTTAAGAGATAGCCGAAAGGCCTTTGAGTAAAATATATCAGTTTGTCTAAGTTTCTTTTTGCGAATAAAAAGTACATAAAATATTTTTTTCTTTTTTTGAAATTGAAAATCTTGTTTTTTTTTCAATACTATTATATCCGGGATTTTTTTTGCACACGCGGTCATCTGACCCCAAACTAAGCAAAGCTTGCGATATGACTGCCAGAGACTGATATACATACATAATTATATAGTTTTAAATACATACTTAATTAGATATTAACAACCAGAATATTTGCCCTAGGTGGGAATCGAACCCACGCCCACAAGCTCAGAAGGTAGGTTCCCTACCAACTGGACCAGCGGATTCCAAGTGCTTCGTGAGCCCGCTGTGTTTTTTGATATTTCGGATTATCGAGACTACCTACTGTATATAGATTTTACTGTTACCGGGGTGTAAAAAAAAAAACACTACCGAAAACGAAGACTGGAAGGTTGTCTTTTTTTTTTGGTAAATTTTCTATGGCATTGGATACAGAGTCTTTCAGTCGTAATATTAATCAAGTTTACATAGTATTATTTATCGTCAAACAAGTCATAGTCACAGAGTCACGATCAAGTCAAAGACATGCCCCAGTAAAGTGGAGGCTTTACTTTGCTTCTATGGAGTTTTGGAAACACCACGAAAAGACATGTTTCACCTCGCTATAACACTTACTTGACCACACTCGAGCACGTTCACGAGCACTTAATAAATAATATTACACCCAAAAATACACAAGTTGGAGAAAATTATACAATGAGGCGACATGTTTCTTTCACGTTGGTGCTGTGATTACTGGGGGGTTAGACAGGACCCACTTTCTGTCAGCGTTAACGCCTGCGGAAAGATGAAATTGTATGAAAATTACATTAGATAACATCTCTCAAGCTAATGTCATTGTCAATGTCATTTTCATACATTTTCATCTTTCCGCAGGCGTTAACGCTAACAGAAAGTGGGTCTAGTCTAACCCAGATACGCAAAAAGAACGCGTTTTTTTTTGCATTTTTGTTCAAAATCAGCTTTGGGGAGTTGAATACAAGTTATAACAGAAAAAAAAGTACGCAATGTAATGCAAATAAAATATCCAGCTGACGCTAGAGGTCAACGACCGACCTCCGCACGCACACAGTCAGCGCCGGGCGTTGTGGTATTGCGTACGCAGTGCATTGACCCCGAGTTGTGTACGCTTTACATTGCTGGTTTGCAAAATACTAAACTACTAAAACAGACATATCAATATTTGTTTTTGATTATTTAGATATTATAATTGTACCGTTTCGGCTTCGGGAGTGTTTTCCTTACACCCGGTATAGATCTTACTCATTATCTTTACTTATATTATACTGGGTTACGCAGAATGGGTGTATTAAGCCGAAAGGGGTCCATAGCTGTCCATATCCATTATGAACAACTTTTACTATGGGAGCAACTCTGAAATTGCGAAAAGCTATCAGCCGTTCCAAACGGTCATTCACACTACAAATGTAAGGGCGCTTGCAAACGATGCGCAGTACAAGTTGCAAGAGCTACTACGCATCGTCTGCAACGTTTTGCTTAGTACAAGTGGTAGTGGTAGTGCTTAGTAGTACTTCCTCTGCCACTTTTTTTCCGTGAATATGTCCGCGTTTGACCACCATCTCGCCTGTTGGTAAACGACGATGTGGTCGAAGATGAAGCACGCAGACTTAGAAGATACCTATCCACTCTGGCCTTGAAAAGGCCTAGGTTATATCACAGGAAACAAGAAAGCTGGCAGCTGATATTTTTTTAGCGATTTTAGAGTTGCTCCCATGGTAAAAGTTGTTGATAATGATGCGTACTATGGACCCTTTTTTTGTTTAGTGTTAGCCTTGTATTTGAATGCTAACTCGCCAGATGTTAAGCGATGATGCGGTCTACGTCGAAGCAGGGTTGCCTAGAACAAGCCGATTCACTCGTGATTTTAAGACACCCAGATTGTAACTATCGGGGAACACCCATTCAGGCAGCGCATTCGCCTAGTAGTTCGCACAACAAAAGTGAAATCAAAGCGTTTCGTACGGTTTTTCGGAATATCAACCATAAAGCGGTGACGATTTTTCTCCTTAGTACACTTTCCACGTAACTCTGTATAGAATTTACTTATACTGTATAATAGACTTTACTTATGCAAAATAGTCTCAAGCGGAGTCCACATTATCTTCATCAGTCATCTTGGAGTCAGACAGGTCTCCCCACAGCGGGCTATGAGACGTAAAGTTCTCTTCATCACTAGAACCACTGGCAGCCTTCGTGGTGATCTTGGTGGTGGTTTGGGGATGAGAGTCTGCATCAGAGTCGATATTATCATCGGTCAGCTTGGAGTCGGACAGGTCTCCCCACAGCGGGCTGTTGGACGCGAAGCTGGTTTCCTCACAGGATCCCCGGACAACCTTGTGCACTTTCTTGATGGTTTGTGGACGCGTTGTTTGCTTCTTGAGCTTCTGTTTGACGTGCTTCTGGTAGTGTTGCTTCAGTTTGCTCCGGGTTATGAACTTTTTATGGCATTCGTCGCACTCGTGAGGCCTGTCGTCTTGGTGGGCCTGGAATTAAACCACTTTATTGAGGGGCCAGAGACAAGGGCGTCGCCAAGGGGGGGGGGGGGGGGGGGGGGGGGGGCAGGGAGTTGCAGCTGCCCTTGGCCAGAGATAGAGAAAAATGGCGAGTTTTAGAGGAGGCCTATGTCCAGGGAGGTCAACCTGATTGTGAAAGTGATGGTGACGCCACAGGAGGGTTTTGTGACGTCTGCTTTCTCTTGTGTAATCTTTTAATGAGTAGATGCAATGCAGGAAGGCTGCAGAAGCCGTTGAGAATTTTAAAGGTTAGATGATAATGGTTACCATAATATGCTGCTGCAGGTTAGTTTTCTGCGTGAAGGTCTTGTCACAGATGTGGCAGTTGAAGGGCCTCACTCCGCTGTGAATCCGCTGGTGCGTGTTCAGCGAGGAGCTGCGAGTGAACGAGGCCCCGCACTCGGTGCACGTGAACAACTTCTTCAGGTCTTTTGGACCTGGAACAAATTATCTAAGTATATAAATAACAAAACCGGCCAAGCAAGTCGGGCTCGCGCTCTGAGGGTTCCGTACCACCACAAAATACAATAATAATCAATTTAAAAACTGACTTCAAAATTAGTTAAATAACGAATTTCGATTCGTTGAAAGAAATGATCTGGGTTTCATAATGATAAGTATAACCCATTTTGGCTTACACCCTTTCCGCGTAACCTTGAGGGTTAGACAAGACCCACTTTCTGTTAGCGTTAACGGCTACGGATAGATAAAATTGTATGAAAATGTTAAAATGCTGTCTTTGTTTAACGCCCAAGGTCATCCAAGTAACCGAATTACCATTTATAACTTGGTAATGAACATATACTTGTCACTGACTCGCACTTAGCAGCTGTAACACAGGTCTTCCTAGAACATCTGCTTACGAGACACCTACAGAAAGGTACTTGTACTCATAATGAATTGTTAATTTTAGACTTGTTAAAAATGTTAGGTCTATAATAATTGGGAATAAATGAATTGAATTTATACATTAAAGCAATTACAAACATACGTTAAAAATACGTTTGTTGTATGGGGACCCCCATTTAGTTATTACATACTTTTGGACTTTTTTATTATTTGTTAGTTAATCCGCTGTCACATTGCATATTCTGTGAAAATTTCTACTGGCTATCTATTACGGTTCGAAAGATACAGCCGTTAATAGGTAGGACAGACGGACACAGACAAAGACACAGACACACACAGACACAGACAGACAGACAGACGGACAAACAGACAGACAGACAGACAGACATCGTATGCTTAGTAATACAATACATCTTTATTATACACGGAAAATACAAATGAAACTTAACTAAAATAATAAACAAATATACGGCAGTATAATGGGCGGCCTTATCCTTAATAGGGTCCCGCAGGGTCCCGTTCCCTTTGGGTACGGAACCATAAAAATATGTGATCCTAGTATACGAAAATGCGTATTTACTAAATTTAAAGTCGGTTTTTTAATCAAGTGTTTGTCTCTCACCAAAATGCGACATTTCGTGTTGTTTCAGGACGTGCTTGTGTCGGAACGCCTTCCCGCACTGCACACACACGAAGGGCCTCTCGTCTGTGTGCACCATCATGTGCTTCTTCAGCTGGTGCTTGTCCCCCAGCATGCGGGCGCACGTCTCGCATTGTACCGCTTTCGAAGGGTCCTTCTTGTACGGCTTTCGTCTGGAAATGTATTAAAGGTCCTATCACATTTTTTTGCCTCGATAGCCCGTTGGTCCAGTCGGTAGTGCACCTGCCTTCTGAGCTTGGGGGCGTGGGTTCGATTCCCACCTAGGACAAACATTTATATGATGAACATTTGTGTTTGTTCTATATCTGGTTAATAAATATTAACATCTATTTAAGTGTGTATTTAAAACTATAATGGGGTCGATTTTGAAGGCACCATTTAAAATTAGAAAGCTAACTAAAATTTCTAACTATAAGTTTAACTTCTAACAATTGGTATTCTAGAGGCACCCATAAACTAAAATATTGACCGGAATTTGAGTTACTTTTGTTCATTTATTTTGAATTGACAGATGAAAAAACATCATTAAAAAACCGGTAATTTCTTCCGATTTCGTTCCGATTTCATGATTACCTGTGGTGTCACTCATTAGGCAAATAGCAAGTGTTGCAAGCTTTTTACCTAAAATGCTTATTGATATTATTCTTAGTAAACATTTTACTTCATAAATTTTTATATTATTAATTGTATCAGACGGTTGTATCAATCGGCGAATCTAACTCGGCTGGGCAGCGTTCGGTAAACTACGCAACGTCTTCTCGTCCAAAATACCTCAGTGCCTTAAGACGAAAGTCTTCGACCAGTGTGTGTTACCAGTGATGACATACGGCACTGAAACGTGGTCTCTCACTATGGGCCTCATAAGCAAGCTCAAAGTCGCACAACGAACTATGGAGAGGGCTATGCTCGGGGTTTCTCTACGAGATCGAATCCGAAATGAGGAGATCCGTAGACGAACGAAAGTCACCGACATAGCCCACCGGATTAGTAAGTTGAAATGGCAGTGGGCAGGGCACATATCACGCAGAACAGATGGCCGATGGGGCCAAAAGGTTCTGGAATGGAGACCACGGACTGGTAAGCGCAGCGTAGGACGTCCACCCACAAGATGGACAGACGACCTAAAAGAGACGGCAGGGAAACGCTGGATGCAGGCCGCTTCCAACCGGCCCTTTTGGAGATCGATGGGGGAGGCCTATGTCCAGCAGTGGACGTCCTACGGCTGAAATGATGATGATGATGATTCGACGGGTGCTACAGCTATTCTGCAGGTTAATTTTTAAGAGAAACATGTTAATAGTTCGCATACAATTCAATTGTTACAAAACATCACTAAAGTACAAGAAAGTTTTCGTTACCATAGTAAATTTATTTATTAAAGTTCAAAGGGACACTTTTGCCACGGAAAACAAACACAGGTAATGAAAGTTAGACATTTGTTTGCGAATTATAACACATTCTTGGGAAAAATAAAGGCTCGATTTCAGATTTCATAGCTATGGCAATTCATTATATGTTGCCGGCTCATGGAGTTTTGGCGCCAACGTGAAAAAAAACATGTCTCCTGATTGTATTATTTTCCTAAACTTGTGTTATTTCGAGTGTTATCGTTTAATAATAGTAAATTACTGTTTAATAAGTTTTATCGACCGTTTTCAAGTGTAAACGAAAAAACAAACGATTAAACGATTTATTGACCTGAAACATGTATTTTCGGATGTTTACCAAATTCCACAGAAGCCTCTTGTAAAGTATCCACCATTTTATCAGGGAATAACTTGGACTTGACCGCAACTTACTTTGCTCGACTCTCCCTGTGAGAGTTGTTTCACGTTATTAATTAATATCATGTAAACCTCAATAGTATTCTGACTGAAGGACTCTGTATCCATGGTCACAAAAAGAAATAAAAATTTGCCGGATGACGTCCATTTGGTAAAAACATTAAATTTTTTGGTTATTTCAATTTCTCTCCGTGTCCACAAATAAAAAGATGAACAAACCTCTTATTGGTCAGTGGATCAACAGAATTCACAGAAAAACAGAATCAAGTCAACGATAACCGAAAAAACAACGACCACTCTGGCTGGACAGTCGAAAATACACAATCTAGAACGAAGTTGGATTAAAATGCTACGGCTCTTGACCTATTCATCACAGGCATAGAGCTGCCATCAATTGTATCTACAGCGGGAAGTATGCTGACGCAGCGTCATGGTTTTACCACTACAACATCACTAAACATCAGGTAAAACGGCCGTAGCTAGAATATATGCTGGATAGGCAGTGTATCGCGGTTTTACTCACTATGATAAAGCATTAAGTCGTTCTGGTCAACGGCCGTAGCTAGAATATATACTGGACAGGCAGAGTCCGTGATTTTAGTCACTCCTACAGCAGAAATAGTTCTTTTGTGAGTAGAAACCAAACAGACGCATTTACAAACTCGCTTTTGTAATATTATTGAATGTGAAAAGCAAATGTAGTTTTTAACGGGTCACTTTCAAAATTTCGCAGCGCAATACACTTCCACTTGTTTAAAATGTTAGCAAGGTCTAACAAATTCAAAGCGAATCAATTGAAAATGAAAATATAATCCATTATCGACTGCTGTTTTTCTATTCGATCTTGCCAAGTATTAAATTAGATTATTTGGTTTCAGCACGATGAATGGATCCATGCACTCAATGACATAGTACGGAGAGCCTTTGTGTCAGCAAACGTTCCCACCGGGCTCTGCAGGTCTGACGGGAAGAGGCCGGACGGGCTGACTCTCGTGCCTTGGAAGAACGGGAAGTGCCTGATATGGGATGCTACTTGCGTCAGCACTGTCGCAGCCAGCCACCTGAGTCGCACCGTCCACTCACCATCAGCAGGGTGGAATATGCCGCTGATAAGAAAAGGGAAAAGTACGCGGCGTTGGAGCCGCGTTACAATTTCGAGCCCGTTGAGCAAGAAGCTCATTTCGGAGATAGGGCACAGGCTCAAGATAAAGTGTGGTGACTCCCGCTCTGGCTCGTTCCTGGTGCAAAGGTTGGCCATTGCCATCCAACGTGGTAATGCAGCGAGTGTTTTGGGTACCTTTGCGCCGGGAACGGTTAGAGGTGGGTTATTTGAATAGATATTAGTGAATAACAAATATTTTGGATTTATTTGACATATGTATTTAAATGTAAATGAAATAAAAAAAATATTACTATTTATGTAGTATTTATTTCAAAGAGATTAAGTTTTGAAACATTTTTACAGTTTTCCTATTAAATATTATTAAATCCACTTATATTATCAATGGCATCTTTCAATTATATAAATATTGTAGTCTATGTATTTTGCATTCTGAACCTTGCTAGAATCTACCCAAATCATTATAACTCTGAAGTCACAGCAGATTGATGGACCAGCGGACATAGCTGTACCTACTGCTCGGTAGAGTAGTATTAGGATATTCCTTGCAGTACTATTTCATGGGGGTGATGTATTGACACACATTCGTGCGATGCTCAGATTGTGTAGCTTTAAGCAGCACCTGGAAGTAAAAACAATTTTAAGGTTTTTTATTAAGTACTCTGTCCACACCGCATTAAGTTATGAGTGTGACTTTTAACAGTGTAGTGTAGGTCGGTCACAAGGAATGGAACAGTCATATGAGCATTATTTCTTTCTTTTCGCATGTGCCAATTGGTACTTCGACCAAAATACAATTGATGGACGGGCCCAGAAGAAGCGCATTTTTGAAGATTACAAAATGAGCGCCAGCGCTCACTTCGTTTCAGTCACTCTCTAGCCGTAGGAAGTGTATAACGAAACATCTGACAAAATTATGCCTTCGTGTGCTTTCCCGAACTGTAAATACACAACAAAAAACCGCTAACTATTTTTTGTAACAAATGTATTGTACTTACATGGTTATAATTAAGTGTTGAAGTATATGTATGTCCGACGGTTTTGACTCGTTTTTACTGAGCAAGTTCAATGGTTATAGCCCGTCCATTCATTTTATTTTGGTCGAAGAATTGGTAACCGTTCTGTAATGTTATAGAGCGAGATCTTTACTCATCACCATTGAATTATTATGAATGAAATTAGTATGGGTTCTCTTTCGGTTCCTTTTTTTGATCCTACTATAATGCCCTTTGGTATGGTAGTAGTGTGCATTATTAGTTTGGATGTATAAGTACTAACAAACATGTGTATTTTGATAACAACCAACTGAAAGGGAAAAAAGGAAATTTTCTTTTTCCCATTTGTTGGACGGCGGTCTGTCAGCCAAGTAAGTCCGTCTCATCTGTTAGCTACTTAAGACATTCGCACAGACGGAGACCAGGACAGTGGGCAGGAGACATGCTGGAATCGACTAATCACATTGGTTGAAATACACATCTAGTCTCCGCTCTGCTTCAATGGATCATAACGGAGACAGGGAATTAATTGTATGGCAAGCAGATTCATCATCATCATCATCACCATTTCAGCCGTAGGACGTCCACTGCTGGACATAGGCCTCCCCCATCGATCTCCAAAAGGGCCGGTTGGAAGCGGCCTGCATCCAGCGTTTCCTTGCGGTCTCTTTTAGGTCGTCTGTCCATCTTGTGGGTGGACGTCCTACGCTGCGCTTACCAGTCCAAGCAAGCAAGCAGATTAGCGCAGCTGAAAGGAGCGAAGTATAAAGTTATGCTATTGGATCATGCGCCCGCTCCGCTCGTCTCTGCTACACGACTACACGTATCTGTTCGTCTCCACTACTGAAGTCTACTCATCTCAGCTCCTCTCATCCCTGCTTCAATAGAAACACCCTTTACTCTGTCTACTCTATTCAACAATTTATCACAACATAACTAGACCATTGAACCAATCTTGATTAAATTTAACAGTAAGTGATGTGCTCTATGCGAACCGACAAAAGACATTATTTATTATAGGAAAATAGAAAACCGCCGGGCGCCGCGAATCTTACGTATTGGTAGGTGCTGACCTTGATGTGTTCTCCTTAGCTCCAACTCTATGTTATGCAGTTTTCTTACAGCACTGGAATGAATAAACGCATCTTCGAGATGCATAATAATAATTCCTTCAGGGTCCATCACGCATCTAGATCTTGTAATTGGTATTGTCTTGTATTGTTTTCAACCATAAAGCAGATAAGTATAATCTACTTTTCTATTACTGGTGCCACTTGTTAGTCGCAAAAAGTAGATCATGTTTGATCCACATTTGATCACATTTCCCGTCGAACCAATACGATTTTAAGTCTTTGATATGTTTATCTGTATGTTGATCATTAGGACACGTTTGTTTTTTTGAGCAAAAAACACAAATAATGAGTTTAAACTCACTTTGAAATTCAAGTTATTTTAAAGAGGACCTCAAATGGTCCTTGTTAAAAAACTAACCTATAAGCTAAAATATCAGCTGTTTTGGCAACTAAAACGATTTAAAATCATTTAAAATGTGCCTTCAGAATAGCAAAACTGCATTTAAACGTGAATTGAGTAGTTTACGGCACATTACGTTCATTCGATTTAAAAATTTGATTTTGACGTTTTTATAATAATTTAAGTGGTGCCTCTGGAATACCGATTAGCTTTTTTAAATATAACAAGTTTTAAAGCTAAACTAAATTTAACTTGTGCCTTCAAAATCGGGCCCATTATGTATGTATATCAGTCTCTGGCAGCCATATCACAAGCTTTGCTTAGTTTGGGGTCAGATGAGCGTGTGTGCGAAAATGTCCCGAGTATCCCGAATTTTTACGAAAAAAGCAGTGCTGCAGCGTGGCAGAACAACGAAACACTATCCTCGGATCACCGAGGACGCTCTGGGAGGCCTGCGCAGGCATCAGCGAGCTGCTGGCTTTCCTGGAGGAGACCGGGTGGCTGAATTAGCTGCTGCCGGGTGACGCAAAATGGGCCAATGAATGGCTTAGTTGCGGAAAATGCCCGCTACACAAGTAACAAGTAAGTATGTGTTAACATTAGCGTGAAATTATAACTCCCCAATATTCGTATTATTACCTGTTGGGAATCCAATAAATCAATGTGGTTTTGATAAATATTGTGTTTAATATATTCAATTCTTGCTTGAGCGGACAAACTAAATGACAATTGAATTGCTTTTTGTATTTTATTTAATAGATTAATAACAAATTTGTTTCCCAATATCTGTGTTTGTTACAATAAAGTGGCAACTGGACAGTGACGTCATTGCGGGACAACTCTCGGAGCGCTAGACCTTGTTTTCTTGGATCATGGCGAGTAGAGTAATAACTACCTGTTATAGTCAAATGATGATGAGTATGATTCTCCCTATGCCAGGTGTTTGTAGACGTACAGGTTGTTGGTCTCTTACTTACTTCCGTTTCCTCTTGGGTAACAACCCGGACCCGGTCGGGTTCGTTTGAACTTCCTCATCCGATATCTCTATTATTTCACATTTCACTTCCACTAGTTCTCCCTCTGATCTTGGTGATGCACCTTCCATTGTCTACAAAACGTAAGTTTTTTTATGAAGGAGTTCAGCGCCAGAGTTAACAAGCATAAATTTAATAATTTAAGAAGCTCTGGGGGGTTAGACAAGACCCACTTACTGTCAGCGTTAACGCCTGCGGAAAAATTAAATTGTATGAAAATAACATTAGCTTGAGATAACATCTCTTAAGCTAATGACATTGACAATGTCATTTTCATACAATTTCATCTTTCCGCAGGCGTTAACACTAACGCGGGTGAAAGTCATCAAGAAGATTAAATCACTACCAGAAGATCTTCAAGACCCAAGACTTCACTGATCATCTTCGTAAATTGGGATCCCACCACCAATAACCCGGACAATCGGTTTTGTTTGAGCAGGCAAACCAAATGACAATTGATATGGTTTTTGTATTTTATTTAATAGATTATTAACAAGTTTGTTTCCCAATCTGTGTTTATTGCAATAAAGTGGGAACTGGGGGGTTAGACAAGACCCACTTTCTGTTAGCGTTAACGCCTGCGGAAAGATGAAATTGTATGAAAATGATATTGACAATGACATTAGCTTGAGGGATGTTATCTCAAGCTAATGTCAATTTCATAACGTTTTTGTGACGTAATTGTGGGACAAACCCCAGAGCGCTAGACCTTGTTTTCTTGGATCATGATCTTATGAATATTTGTCCTAGGTGGGAATCGAACCCACGCCCCCCAAGCGCAGAAGGCAAGTTCACTGCTATCTGTACCACCGGGGCTGTCAAATCTCATAGCAATATTTCTAGCATTCAATAATTTAGTAAAGTAAAACATGAAAATCATTTTTCTAAAACAAACTATAGACTTACAGTCACTGAATAGATACCTAACTGCATTAAATCTATATTGAACTGACTACCTATCTAAAACTATAAATATAAAACTGCATTAAAATTCCCAGTCTTCGGCAGCTAGCGACATTACCACGTGGAATGGTTTCAACTCCAAATGAAAGAAATATGTATCCCTCGCTGAGAGATTCATGTTTCCTTTGTTTTTAGGCTTTCTGCCACTTCCAGCGCTGCCAGCCGCTCTTCATGTGCTCTGGAGGTGCAATATTTCTTGAATATATAGTAGTTCAGTGTAGTTATTCATATTTTTTTTGTTACATACAAAGTTTTTAAATTACCAACGGTGGTGTAACCGCACCCCTACGGAAGCCAATCCCCATGCCCAGTGTGCCGACTAAGAGCAAATTCTACAACTAAGAGATAATTAAACGAGAGGATAAACGCTTGATGACTTCTTTGAGAAAATTAAGCTTTTCCTGATAAACACTTTCCCTAACAGCCCAAAGATAGTGAATATGATGAAGACGAGATGCATTGCAAATTCTTCTCAACGCTATTAGACCAGGGGCCTTACGGCTATCTCAACGATCTCAAACTGTATCCCGGCGCGTTAAGGTTCATGTTCGTGTGTTTTTCCACATTGCACTGTTTCGAGACTGCATTAAGAGGAAGCCATAATGCCCCTGTTGCTATGATAAATAAATAAATAGTTGATTGAATCAAGCGTTACTTTGCAGAAGTCCAATTTTATTTGTATATTACTGTATAGTGTTGTCATTTTTGTCCTAGTTCCGTTTAGATGGTTTTAGAGTGGAGACCACGAATCGGCAAACGTAGTGTAGGACACCGTGTGACGATATACGTAAGTCAGCTGGCAGTAGCTGGAAGCCTTGACTCGGGCTGAGTGCCTTAGGAGATGGCCTATGTCCAGCAGTAGGCTAAAGTATGCTGATTATGAACTTCATCACAATCAGCATACTTTCAGATTTAATCACATGAAACTTTTATGAGATAAAATTGTTATGGGATAATTGGAAGGTAACATCCTTAGAATAACTACTCAGACAAGGTAGGTTTCCAAACAACGCCTTCTCAAAACGTAAGCTACAAATTCACTTTGTAGCTTACGTTTCGATTGGTATTTTAAACGATTTAAGCAAGAAAATTAATGGATTACCTGT
Source organism: Agriopis aurantiaria (assembly GCA_914767915.1). Lineage (NCBI taxonomy): Eukaryota > Metazoa > Arthropoda > Insecta > Lepidoptera > Geometridae > Agriopis > Agriopis aurantiaria. Next base: position 8,068,559 of record OU612007.1, read on the forward strand.
GGAATGTCACACCATAGCTCTTATGCTGCTTTTCTGATTTGTTATGGTACGATTTCACCGCGCAAAAAGTCATAGTAAAAATTTTATATTTTTTTTGGAGCCATATATGACACCATTTGAATGGCTTAAATTTTACGAATGTACTTGGTTTCTTTGTGTAGTTATTCTAAGGTAACATCATTTACTTAGGCAAAATGCTATGCTACCAGTACCTACCAAAATAACAACATGGATACGACAAAAGAACATTATATAGAAGATATGCTACACAACAAGCTACTGAATGTTAAATATATAAGTAAACAGAAGCTAAGTAAGTACATAATTAAAGTTGCGTACGTACGTACCTGCAAAGCACTTTTCTATAAAAACGGTATGAGATTAATCTTCATTATTATCTGCTACCAAAGTAACACATAAACATTAAACATTTACGTAGTGTGAAAGGGTATTTTTTTAAATATTTAATATAGTTAAATACCCATTGCTTTACAAAAAAAATCAACACAAAATTGTTAATTATTTTTGTTTGACGTTTGATGCAGTTTGACTTACCACTTTTTTTTATTTCCTCTTGAGACGAATTTGGCGTCGCACTTCTCGTGCATTTACAATTGTCAGGTATTTAACTATTCTCAAGTTTAATTATTTACAGTTAAACAAGTCATACTCACAATAAGAGTCAAGTCAAGTAAACTAAGTCACGGTCAAGTTAAACTCATGTCCCAGTAAAGTGGCTTTACAACTTTTACATGAGGGTTCTATGGAGTTTTGGAAACAACACAAAAGACATGTTTCGCCTCTTTGTATCACTTCCCAAACTTGAGCACGTTCACGAACACACTAAATAATAATTTACCAATAATGCACATTAAAAGTAACACTCGAAAATACAAATTACAAGTTTGGTCTATAACAAGCCGACATGGTTTTTTTCACGTTGGCGCCAAAACTCATGACGTTTTTTCTTCGTTCCTTTGCTACCAGCTACCACGAATAAAGTTTTCGAAAACCTTTCAGCCCAGCAATGTAAGGAACAATACGTAAACGAAAAAAGTTTTAGAATACATACTATCAAAACTTGTACTAAGGGTACAGTATATTAATAGTATTCTCTACCATTTTACTTAATTTTGTATCTAATTTCATGAGCAGCGGGCAATTTTTATTAAGGATTTTTTTAGAAACTTTTGGTCATGCTAATACCTAAGTAGGTACACTAAACATTATTATCACAATTTTATTCGTATCTTTTAAGGTTCATAATTACTTTTGTATTCTTGTGTCATTTAGATAGCCACACTGAATTAATTATGTTCACAAAAGAAAGAGTCCTATGTTTATTTCCGGCATTGTCCAATAAAATAAAGTTATCACTATCTTATTCTAATGACTCATCTCCTAAAAATCGCCGAACCGATATGAAAAAATAGTTCAACAAACTCTTGCAAACGAATTCGTCAAGTTTACGCATATTTTAGTTAGTAGGTAGGTAAGATTAAACACCGTCTTGAAATTGCGGTCGCAATAGAATACAATCAAATAAAAAAGTCGCGTTTTGCAGTCTGCTCAGTGCGTATGTTTTGGCCTATTGAAATAGGAAGAGTTATACGTAATCGGGTCAAAACCAAAGAATGATGTCATAGCTTGATGCTATAATTTTAAATGTGACGTTACGCTGTTTCAACATAGGTAATAGTGAAGGGAAACGTAGTGAACAGTTCGCGAAGAACTAAAAAGAGTGATAGTGGTTGGTATACATTTCACAGACATTTATTTTATTTCTTTACTAGCTGCGCCCGCGGTTACCCGCGTTACATACCCGCTAAATACCTCCTTGATTGAAGCAACCTCCTTGATAGCAAAACAGCAACCTCCTCTTTGACTTAGAAGTTTTTTTTGGGTAATAAAGTCCAGAGGAAATGAACTTTCTTCACAATTAATTGTTTCGTGATTTTTTCGTGATTATTTTAATACTTATTTTGCTATACGGGGCGGAGTGGAATCCAACAAATTAAAGATCATGAAAATCGGTCCAGTCATTCTTGAGCTATAAATGGTGTAACACACACGACTTTGTTTCATATAATAGATATTACTATTAACGGCCTTGGAAATCAGAACCCGGATCCTTTTAAGGCAAAAAAGCTACACACAACAGCAAGTTTCCACATTTACACACAGATTTATATGAAAAGCACTGGAATTTTGCTAGTAAACTAATATTTTATCTAGATGATACGGGAATTATCGCATAAAATAATACTGAACTTCAATTTATGCAGTAGTTTTTCGAACATAAATAGGTATTACATAACCATATATAGATTTAGATTACCAAGTGTTGAATGATTCCCATCCTCAAATGAGTTTTAACTGAGCAAGTTTAGTAACACGTAATCACACGTTTAAATGTTTTATATCAGTTCAAGAAATCTTATCACTATAGGCGCACCGTCTGAGTTGTGACTGTCAGGTCAGTTCAGTTGTGTCGCGCACGTCCCTATTACCGGTATCAATGCGAATAGCGAACACGGTCAGCAGTGGCTTAGTAAATATAGTTTAGTTACACGCCAATTACTAATTAAAAATGTCGTTTTATTATCAACAAAGGATAGCAGGTGAGTGACATTTATATTAACTTAAAAATTTATCAATTTTGAGGTTATTAAGTTGTTATTTTTTACAAAAGATCGATCACCTGTTAGCCAAAAATTTTATAAATGTGACATTTGCCCTTTGCTTGTTTTTTTACATGGATTTGCTTGTTGAAAAAGTCGAAACAAGGCAATACATTTATTTGGTGATCTTAGTATCCAAACCCTCTTAAAAACATATTTATTTCAAATTAAGAAAAACAAAAGCCGATCTTGTGAGCAATATTTTTATAAACAATGCAATAAAATGCAATTTGCAATTTAGATTTTATGCGCATTCCAGAACAGAAAACAGCTGTTCAGAACATGACGTCATGTTATTGACTAACGGTGCGTTTTGTTTTTGCATGGTGCATTATTTATAAGTAAGTGACTAAAACAAGCAATGGAAAAGTTTTAAAACTGAAATTAAATTAGGTAACACCAGTGAGTGTTTTCATTCTCAATAATCTAAGAAGCTAATATTTTTTGCATAACAATTACCTACGAAGTTTGTAAATTTTTAACGTGTATTATACAGGGTAAATCTTTGTCATTATTTCGCGGTTACCTTTTTACAATGCATTTGTAATTTCCATACACCGGAGTTATTAACTACCTAGTGCATTTCAAGGTTAAACTTTAGAGACGAGACATACCTAGGTAAATGAATTTTGATGAGCTGCTATTTTTTGTAGGTAGCATTCAATAGGTATAGGTCATGCTGCAGGCTACACACAGACGCATTTATCTTTTATCTGTTTATCTTCTTTCTCTTTCTATCCCGTTGGTTGGACGGTGGTCCGTCAACCAAATCCGTCACGTCTGCTACTTACTATCCGTTTCACCTAAGGCGGGAAATTCAAATTTCAAACAGTTTTCTTGTCCTTGCATCTAGGCCGGGTAATTATTGTAAACGATCATGATGTTTGCGCAAATTGATTATTATTCTTTACAAAATCATGTAAAGATATTTATCTATAATGCACATTATAATTTTTTTTTTTTTTTTTTTCTATACTGTCCCACTGCTGAGCAAAGGTCTCCCATTTCCCTCCTCAAATCTCGGTCCTGCGCCACCTCTTGCCAACCTCTCCGGAATGAGTCAAGATCGTCACGCCAGCGTTTCTTGGGCCTGCCTTGACTGCGCCGTCCGTCGGGCATCCACTGCGTGACGATCCTGGCCCATCGGTCGGGATGCATACGCGCCACATGTCCCGCCCAATCCCATTTTAGTCTGGCGGCTTTTGGCCAACGCTGTTATGGAGCGCAGTGCGTTGTTGCGGACTCTGTCTGAGCAATGGAGCAATTACTTACATTTATTTGTCAAATAAACCGGCCAAGTGCGAGTCGGGCTCGCGCACTGAGGGTTCCGTACCACCACAAAACATGTACAATAAGGTTGTCGAAGTAACCAAATTACAAATTATTATTACACCTTCCAAAATTTGTCGGAGTTATTTGCTACGCAGTTACAGGCGCTCGAGTATAATAATTTGGTAATGAACAGAAATTTGTTACCAACTCGCACTTGACCATTATTTATTGTTGTACTTTGGAGTGTGTACTATAATCATGCCAAGTTTGACGCTTGTACGTATCACCGTTTTTACATTAGAGCTCATACAAAAATACATTTGTTGTATGTTGTTGTCCCTTTAGTTTTTACTTTTTGACTTTGTTATTATTTGTTAGTCGATCCGCCGTAACATTACATATTCTGTGAACATTTCAACTGGCTATCTATTACAGTTCGAAAGATATAGCCGTTAATAGGTAGGACAGACAGACGGACGGACAGACATACAGACATCGTAGGCATAATAGGGTTCCGTTTTTACCATTTGGGTACTTAACCCTAAAAACTATGTTTCGCTGTTTCAAACGGTTTATTGGCATAATTATGTAAGTAAAATGTTACTGATAAATAGCTGTACCCTTAGTACAAGTTTTGATAGTATTCGAAAACTTTTTTCGTTTACGTTTTGTTCCATACATTGCTGGGCTGAAAGGTATACGAAAACTTTTTTCCGTATGTCATGATTAATATATTAGTACATAAATAATTAGTGTTGAATAAACCTGATCAATTAATGAAATAAGTATAAATATAATATTATCCTAAGTATTAAATTGTATAATACCTTCAGCTGAGTAAAATTAATGTTATACTAAAATAAGTAAATGTAAATATGCAGTTGATTTGTGTAAATGTTAAGTTTGATGTAAATTTTTGTACAAAATGTGTAACAAAAGGGAAAATGCACATTTATTATACTGGTAATTTATTTATTTTTATGTGTATGCCGGGAGGCATCACGTTTCGGGATGGCCGAGTGTCATGATTTCTAACTTATTTTAATTGTTTCTTGGTTTTAAACCTTTTGGTATCTAATTTGACTAACAGTATTTTTATTTAAAATGGCGGGCGGAAACATGTTGACTCGGGAGTCTCGGCAATAGTGCGAATAATGGGGGTAGGAAAAAGATAATGTGGTGGATGTTGGCAAGAGGGACTTTAGTCTGGCTTGAGCGTTCATAGCGAAAGCATATTGGTCTGAAAACTGTAATAAGTAGGAATAAAGAATAAGAATATGAATAAAGTTATATAAAGTGAGAACTGGATTATGATTTACCACACGTATTAGAGTGAAGCAATCTATACCGCCTATTACTACCGATTTAAAAAAATACCTTACCAAGAACCATTTGTCTGGATAAATCTTACATAGATTTTAAGACAACTTACTAACTTGAAATGTAACGTACTATGCGTTTTAAATAAATAAAAAAATAAAAAAAATCCTTCGCGTTTCCGCTGGAGGCGCTTTACTAAAATGTAAGGAACAATACGTAAACGAAAAAAGTTTTCGAAAACTATCAAATCTGGGACTAAGCGTAGTACATGATAATGTAAAGAATAACTAACGATTAGCGCAAACATCGAGTCATTATTCAATTCAAATTCAAATTATTTATTGAGAATAAAAACGGACAAATTCCACTAACATTTATCTCACATACTAAAATAGATTTCCTAGTAAAAATAGGAATAATATTATAAAATTACTAATATAATAAATACAACAAATTGCTGTAAAAATATGTCAACACAAAATTACAATAATACGGCCTAGATACAAGGACAAGAAAACTGTTTGAAATTTGAATTTCCCGCCATAAGTGAAACCACCGTAAACAGATAAACGTTTTGAAATGCTGCAGTTGGCAATCCGTTTAAAAACTTTATTATGATAAGTAATTGTGCGTTTTTATGCAGCTAGTCTTACGAAATGCAAAGTCTGCGAGTTGCAAGGACAGCATTGAGTAAATAATGTCTACCGCATATTCCAGTCAATTTTGTCATGTACCTACAGGCATGATCCAAGAAAACAAGGTCTGCTACTCTGGCAGTTGTCCCAGAATTACGTCACTATCTAGTTGCCACTTTATTGCAACAAACACAATATTGTTTTTTTTAAATCTATTAAATAAAATACAAAAAGCATTTCAATTGTCATTTGGTTTGTCCGCTCAACCAAGTTAAGCACGAATTGAATATATTAAACACAATTTTATCAAAACCACATTGATTTATTGGATTCCCACAGGTAATATATGAATATTGGGGAGTTATAATTTCACGCTACTGTTAACACAGAAAATGATAGAGTCCGCCATTGTTTCGTGTATCGTCATCTCTCTCGAGCTTGTTGTAAATTACTTATTCTGCTCTTGCTTATGCACGTGTACGTGTATCCATGACATTGGTGACATCATTGCGGGACGCCCACGTGACATTATTTCTCGGAGTGCTATACCTGGCGGAGTATATTATTATACCATGCCTACAGGTATTTCACACTTTTCACTAAATGCGGAAGTATTATGCAAAATTTTGTGTGAAAGTGTGTGTATGTTTGTCTTCACTCAACTTCGTGACGGCTGGACGGATTTATATGAAATTTAATATGGAGGTAGTTTACATCCAGGGGGCTTAGTCCCAGATTTGATAGTTTTCGAAAACTTTTTTCGTTTGTTTCATACATTTTAGTAAAGCGCCTCCAGCGGAAACGCGGAGGAACTAAATTCGATAGTAATCGGCGGTATAGATTGCTTCACTCTAATACGAAAAAAGTTTTCGAATACCTTTCAGCCCAGCAATGTATGGAACAATACGTAAACGGACAGCGGGCAGCTGCCCCCCTTAGAGATAAAAAATGTAGCCAACTGCAAAGAAACCAAAGTCCTAAGGCCGTGCAATTGTCTTGCTTTGCCCTCCTTTGTTCCTCCGCGTTTCCGCTGGAGGCGCTTTACTAAAATGTATGAAACAAACGAAAAAAGTTTTCGTAAACTATCAAATCTGGGACTAAGCCCCCTGGATTTAATTTATAGGGGATACTTACCTAAATTACGTAGAAATAAATTTTAAGTTATTTAAGGTGGGAATAGAACGACGGGGAAATATTTTTTCTTACTTCTATTGGTAGAACAAACTGTAGAATTGGTGGTAAAGACCTCAATCAAATAAATATCTACGTTTGGCTACCAAATCGCCTGATGGTAAGCGACGGTGTGGCTGAGGGTGGAACACGTAGAACAAATCTATACACTCTAGCCTTGTTTTTTTTTTTACACAAATCAATTCTGTTTCTAGTATATTTGTTGCACCAAAAAACCACAGTTGGTTGACATGAATGAAGCCTATAGGCTTCATTCATGTTAGAACTGCAATCTATAGATTGCAGTTCTCATAAGACCTAAATAATTAGTAAATATGTATCTAAGCAAGGGCACAGAAGACAGGGCGTCGCCAGGGGGGGGGGGGGGGCAGGGAGGGGCAGCTGCCCCCCTTAGAGATAAAAAATGTAGCCAACTGCAAAGAAACCAAAGTCCTGAGGCCGTGCAATTGTCTTGCTTTGCCGATAAATCCCGCACGTCAAAACTTGACTGTACAATTAATATTTTTCTCATCCTACTAATATTATAAACGAGAAAGTTTGTATATATAGATGTTTGTATGTATGGATGTTTGTTCGTCTTTCACGCTGTTACGGAACAACGGATCGACCTGATTTTTTGCATGGTTATAGTTCAAGAGCCAGTGAGTGACATAGGCAGACAGGCATAGAGTACTTTTCATCATCATCACCATTTTTCATCACTACGCGAGTGAAACCGCGGGGCGCAGCTAGTCCTCTATAATATTAACTTGCCCCCCCCCCCCCCCCCCCCCCCCCCCGGGCCATGGGCTGGCGACGACCTGCCCCCCGATTCTACTAAACGAATTGTCTTTAAATTGTAATTGTTGCGATTTTAATTTTTAAATAATTGCCTCAAAATTGACAGTTTTATTTTTATACTAAGTTATAATATTAGGTGGTTGTATTTTTCTAGAATAAAAAATATTTAAAACTGTCAATTTTGAGGCAATTATTTAACAATTAAAATCGCAACAATTACAATTTAAAGATATTTTCTTTAGTAGAATCGGGCCCAGTATCTAAGTAACTATTACTTTGCCGCATTTTTTTACCTGTAGCTGCAATGTCTCTTCGTACATTTTACAATGAACGCGCCGCGATGAACTGATGAGCTGATCCTTGACCTAAAAACAGCGGCAATAAACAAATTGCGCTCTGTATTCTAATTTGCTATCGATATATTTATTTAGGGAATGTTCCATCGATCTAACTTGTGTATTTTCAAACTAGATCTCTCCCAGGGTTTTGCCTGTTTTTGTGACGCAAGCAGATGACTGATGGCGAGCGCTGCTCAGTATCATCAAAATACATGTTTTTTAATCCACGACGCAAAAATAAGTCATCATCAGCCGGAAGACGTCCACTGCTGAACATAGGCTTCCCCCTTAGTACTCGAATCCACACTGAACGACAGCCTGCCATCTGCATCCACCGGATGGCCTTTTCCAGGACTGAATTCCGAAAAGCCGATCATTGAGCTAGGTGACGTCACATAACCCAGTCATCGGCTTTTGGGTCAGCCAGAAACAGAAAAAAAACTTACACTGTAGTCCAAATACCACCATGATAAAACTGCTTGTCTGATCTGTCAATTCGCCTAATATTATTCGACCTCGTAGCTATGGCGGGGTCATGACTAACTTACGATAGTTTGATCAATAAGGTGCGTCCTTTTTAGGATTCCGTGTCCATAGGGTAATAACGGGACCCTATTACTAAGCCTCGATGTCTGTCTGTCCGTATGTCCGTCTGTCGGTCCAACCTATTAACGGCTGTATCTTTCGAACCGTAATAGATAGCCAGTTGAAATTTTCACAGAATATGTAATGTTACGGCGGATTAATTACGAAATAAAAGCCTAAAAGTAAAAACGAAAGGGGAGTCCCTATACAACAAGCGTATTTCTTTACGTATTTTTGTATTAGCTCTAATGTAAAAACGATAATACGTCATACGTCATACGTAGCTAAGTGTCAAACTTGGCACGATTATAGTACACACTCTAAAGTATAACAAAAAAAAATTTAAAAAAAAAATGGCCAAGTGCAAGTCTGCGGCAAATTGCTGTTCATTACCAAGTTATAACTGGTAATTTCGTTACTTAGACGACCTTATTGTAACGTTATCATTTCACGGAATCGCAATGCAATATAAAAAAAAACTCGTTTTTTTGTAGTGTATAATTATTGTATTTGTAGTGTGGTACGGAACCCCCAGTGCGCGAGTCCGACTCGCACTTGGCCGGTTTATAATCATACTACCAGCCATGTAACGTACTACGTAGTCCCAATAGGACCGTTACGTTTATTGGTACGTCTATCTTGAGTTTTGATGGCATTGCTCGATTGCATACTAAAGTTGTTTATGAATGGGCATCCAAATGACTGAAGGTCAATTTTGTTACTGTCATGAAGAAACTGGGCCCTTATTATTGTTTACTTATGATGGCGTCATAGTTCATAGAGATAAGTAGGTCAACAACACACATAATAAAACCACGGTGTATGGGGTTAGGTACTTACCCATACAGAATAGGTAAAACTACATATGGTAGGTCTAGGTACCACATAGAGTTATACAACTATAGACTACTAAGTATTGTTATAAACTATCACGGTTGTTCACTAAAGTCATATGATTATTTACGGGATATTTACCGTGGTAAGGTTGTGGAATCAGCTCCCGATATTTCGGCGCAGTTTCCACAACCTTACCACGGTAAATATCCCGTAAATAATCATATAACTTTACTAAGTATTGAATCGGCGCAGTTTCCACAACCTTACCACGGTAAATATCCCGTAAATAAACATATAACTTTACTAAGTATTGAATACTAATGGGCGGGCTACAAACATTGAATTTGCTCAATAAAAAAAAAACATACAGTCGAATTGATAACTTTCTTCTTTTCGAAGTCGGTTAAAAATGAGGCAAAACCGTCGGACATATACTTCAACACCTAATTATAACCATGTTACAGCACATTTGTTACAAAAAATAGATAGCGGTTTTTTGTTGTGTATTTACACTTCGGGAAAGCACACGTAGGCTTAATTTTGTCAGATGTTTCGTTGTCATGTAACAATAGTCTCGTGTTGCACTTCCTACGGCTAGAGACCGACTGAAACGAAGTGAGAGCCGGCGCTCATTTTGTAATCTTCAAAACTGCGCTTCTTCTGGGCATGTCCATTAATTTTATTTTGGTTGAAGTATGTATGATAATTATTTAGTCTCGACTTGAGGAAGATAGTTTTGTTATGGATTCTTTGTGTATTGTTTTCCAGGCGCGAACCCCCCTCCGCCCCTCCAAGGCGACAAGCTCCGGCTGTACCACGTGTCGATGAACCCCTACGGACATCGAGTACTGCTGATACTGGAGGCCAAGAAAGCCAAGTATGAAGTTTGCAAACTGGATCCGCTGCACCTACCTGAATGGTTCCAGCAAAAAAACCCCAGACGTACGTATCACACTGTTTCTACAAGCTTATAACTCTACTGTTGGCAGTAGTGCCGGTAGATTTTCCTGCCACGGCTTCAAAATGATATCATCAAACGGGCACTTGCCACCATCGGCATCCCTGCTGTTCTCGAGCCGGTGGGGATAGTTCTGGATGATGGCAAGCGCCCTGATGACTTAACTCTGATCCCCTGGGAGCGGGGAAGGGCTCTCGTTTGGGACGCTACATGCGTCGATACGTTAACCCCTTCTCACCTCAGGGGGACAATTCAAAAGACTGGAGCCGCGGCGGAGGCCGCCGAAGACGCCAAGCGGCGCAAGTATGCATCACTTTCAAGTGAATATAATATATTTATGCCGCTGGGCGTCGAAACTTTTGGTCCATGGGGTCCAAGTACCAAAATGTAAAAAAAAAAAAATAACGTCACAATTAGCCGACGTTGCTGGTGATAAGAGAGCTGGCAGAAAATTTCTTTGGCAATTGAACGCGGGAATGCAGCCAGCGTTCTTGGTACTTTACCACACGGACAACATCTTGTTTTTGATATTTGATTATATTAGTGATAAATTGATAATTAGTAATAAGTAATAATTAAGGATTTTTTATGTTCTTTGTTTGATATATATAAAATATATATATATATAAAATATATATACATATATATATACCTTTGTCCTTTGTACGTAAATAAATAAAATGACATCTTTAACTTGCCTTATTAGTAAGTATCTATGTGTGGGACAAATAGGCATGATTCCTAATGTTTAATTTATTACAAATAACCGGCTTAGCGATGAATATAACTAAATACATTACACATACTGAACAAAATAATTTGAATTGGCTGAGGTGGGGATGGAGAGGGGATGTTCTATCCCTTTCTCGCAAAGCGCGTGTGTTAGTATAGCATTTGTATGGCGCTTCTGAACCGTGACGTCACGGCTCAGTATACTGCGCTCTCTGTCTAGCATGAAATTAAAATGCTTATATCTTATTTATTTTTGAACTAATTTTAATTTTGTTTTTGTTGATGTGCTCAATTTATTATCAGCTTTTTTATGAGGTAATAAAAAATATTAGTCATCATGCTTATTGCAACTGAAAACGGCCTCTTATAGCAAATTTGACGGTTTTAAATCCATTTTATTCAGTTAAATTGCAATATTTGAGCTGGAAAAAAATACATGTCACAGATACATCTGTGTTTGAGATTATGATTTGGTTCAAAACACGATAGAATAAACTTTCCTCGATCAAAAAAAAATCTGAAACAAAGTCGATTCAGTTTATTTTTTTCGTTTTTTGCTCTAATGAAAGCTCGTAACAACCTGGAAATTGCATGTTCTGAAAGGAAATTTTATTCAACATTTTTTCGTTTGGATAGAATTTTGATAGTGAATAGTTTTGTTTTTTAGTGAAATTAAAAGCGTAAAAAGGTCGCGAAAATTTGCGCGCACCGCGTTCAGTACCGCGCCGGGCGTCATCGAGGGACCTATGTTCGTTTTTATCGTTGCACTCCCCCCGCGGGCGTCCTGTCTGTTGGGTGGCAAAATACATCGTCGCTATACCTTGGCGGGGGCTGAGGGAGCGTTTTGTTGCCTACGCGACTCGGATAACTAGCCGTTAAGGTGGTACATTTCACCTATGGTTTTTTGTCCTCTGTATCAAATTTAATGCTGTGAATCAATCAATCTTTGGCGGGAAATGGCGGGTCCTTGTAGCTAGGCTGGATAATTATTGTAATATGACACAGTGTTTGCGTAAATTGTTTGTTGTTGTTTATATTGTCATGTACCTACAGCTATTTGACAGTAACGCACCATATTACTTACATTTGACAATAAACCGTTTGAAACAGGAAAATTTTATTGACAAATGTAATTACTTAATATTGTGCATTGGAGATAAATTCGTTTGAGTATTTTGTGAAGAATAATAATTAATTTGAACATACATAATGATCGTTTACAATATATTAATTACTCGCCCTAGCTACAAGGACAAGTAAACTGTTTAAAATTTGAATTTTCCGCCATATACGAAAATGTTGCTTACACGTTTAGTTTCGATGACAAAATGACAATGCATGGTTCTAAGTGACGTCATATATCCAATATGGCGGACTCCCAAAGATGGCGGACCAGTTATTTTTATTTACCCCCATGATATGAGTATCAAATGAAAGGGTTTGCTGAGAGGAATACGAAAAATAAAAGCAGTCACACTAAATTCAATATGGTGGACGCGCCAAGATGGCAGACAGTTTAAAAAAAAACTAGGGTATCAAATATGAAAAGGTTTGCTGAGAAGCTTTGCTGTATGAACGTTTGAAGTTTTAGGTGGGGGGTTAGAGAGGGAATGATTTCTCCCTTTCTCGCAAAGCGTGTGTTAGTATAGCATTTGTATGGTGCGCCTCAGACGTGACGTCATAACTCAGTATAGTGCGCTCTCCGTCTAGCATGAAATTAAAATACTTATAACTTACTAGCTGCGCCCTGCGGATTCACCCGCGTAGTGCTTAAAAATGGTGACGATGCTGATGAAAAGTAGCCTATGTCTGTCTCCTGGTTTTAAGCTACCTCCCCACTAATTTTCAGCCAAATCAGTTTAGCAGTTCTTGAGTTATAAATAGTATAACTAACACGACTTTTTTTTTTTTTCTTTTCTTTTCTTTCTCTCTTTTTTCTTTCTTTTTTTTTATATAGATTTTTGAGCTGATTTTAATTTTGTTTTCGTTGATGATTTATTATCTATTGTTTTCATTTTTAACTTGTTTTTTTTTGTTTTACGTCTCGCAAGTTGGAAATGAAAACCAGTGAATGTTTGTTTTCAGTGAAGATCCCAGTTCTGGAAATCCCAACAGAGGACGGCGACAAGTACCTGTTCGAGAGCGTGGTGATATGCGACTACCTGGACGAGAAGTACCCGCGGAACCCCCTCCACAGCCGGAACCCGTTCGTGAAGGCGCAGGACCGGCTCCTCATTGAGAGGTTTAATGAGGTCAGTTTGTTTTCATATCACTGGCTTTTCGGTGAAGGAAAACATCGTGAGGAAACCTGCATACGTACGGAGAAGGAATTCAATGGCGTATGTGAATCCACCAACCCGCAATAGGCCAGCGTGGTGGATATGGCCCAATCACCCTTTCGAGGGTAGGCTAAAAGTCCAGCAGTGGACTGTTAAAAGACTGATGATGATGATGATGATGATGATGATGATGAGAGGGTAGAAGTAGATGTACATACATTGTGAAGTATACAATGACGCTCGGACGTTTTTTTGACTGTTTTCACTGAGAGATTAAATATTCTGCACATTTTTTGCACACACGGTCATCTGACCCCAAACTAAGCAAAGCTTGTGATATGGCTGCCGGAGACTGATATACATACTTATATAGTTTTAAATACAAACACAAAAGTTCATCACAAATGTTTGTCGTAGGTGGGAATCGAACCCACGCCCCCAAGCTCAGAAGGCAGGTTCACTACCAACTGGACCAACGGGCTATCTAAATAAGATTGTGACTCTACAGCAATCGTATCTCGATGACTTTTTCGCTGAAAGCTAATGAATGGTACGAAAAAAAATTGTATTTTTTTTGAATACAGGTCATCTTTATTTTTCAGCTGATAAAAGGCAGTTTGGAATGCTTCGACACAAACTTCGCGTTCGGCAGCGAGCAGATCGTGCAGACTTTAGACATATTCGAGAAGGAACTCACTTCTAGAGGTAAGAAAATAACAATTTGGGGGGCGGGAGCCACTATCGCAAATTTTTCCAAATACTCTGTGTAAATCGTAGAGGGAGTATACTTAGCCTATGGTGTAAATACATAGGCTAAGGTGTAAATACTGGTACATCTGAGGAAGACGATTGGATGTAATATTTCCACTGACATGCTATTTTTAGGGTTCCGTACCTCAAAAGGAAAAAACGGAACCCTTATAGGATCACTTCGTTGTCCGTCTGTCTGTCCGTCTGTCAAGACCCTTTTTAAACCCCCTTTGACCCTTTTTGACCCTTTTTTTAGATCATATAACTTTAGTGAACAACCGGATAGTTTAAAACAGTGTTTTAAGACCCTTTTTCTCAAGAAAACGTAAAGGTATCAAGTTGAAATTTATACTAAATACTTGGGTCTATGGTTTCTTTCGGCTGTAAAAAAATAAAAGTTGTAAGTCAACGCAATCAAAAGATATGAACGTTTATGTCGCATATTTTGCGATTTCACAGGGAAATCAAAACCTATAGGGTACTTCCCGTTGACCTAGGATCATGGAATTTGGCAAAAGGCAAGGTCTCATAGCACATATATAGGAATAAATCTGAAAGTTACAAATTTGAAGTTATATAATTTAAAAATAATTATTTTGCTATTACAAACTTACATTTTGTAGTTGGAATGTATGGAAGAACCTTATTGTCAACTACAAACTTAAGATTGCCTTTCAATATTTCAACTTTTTTTTTTGACTTGTGCTCTGAGGTTTCTGTTCAACGGAACCCTCAGAGCACGAGTCCTACTCGTACTTGTCCGGTTTTTTTAAATTGTTCATGACTTTGGATACAAAGTCCTTTATTCGTAATATTAAACAAGTTTGCATAGTATTAATAGCGTCAAACAAGTAGTCACAAGTACAGTGGCGGAGACTTTACAAGAGGCTCCTATGGAGTTTTGGAAACAACACGAAAAGACATGTTTCGGCTCATTATATCACTTACCCACACTCGAGCACTTAATGAATAATAATTAACCATTTAGTACACATTAACACTCGAAAATACACGAGTTTAGGAAAATAATACAACGAGCCGACATGTTTTTTTCCACGTTGGCGCCAAAACTCCCCACTGACATGTTTTTTTGTTGTTGAAATTTTCATGACCGTGGATTCATTGTCCTTTAGTCGTAATATTAAACAGTTTACATAGTCTTAATAACGTCAAACAAGGTCATAGTCACAGTCAGAGTCAAGCTAAGTAAGTCACGGTCAAGTCAAAGTCATGCCCCTGTAAAGTGGTGGAGACTTTACAAGAGGCTCCTATGAAGTTTTGGAAACAACACGAATCGACACGTTTCACCTCGTTATATCACTTACCCACACTCGAGCACGTTTACGAGCACTTAATGAATAATAATTCACCATTTAGTACACATTAACACTCGAAAATACACAAGTTTAGGAAAATAATCCAACGAGCCGACATGTTTTTTTCCACGTTGGCGCCAAAACTCCCCACTGACATGTTTTCCACAGTGTTGCCAGGAGTAAAAGAAAAATTTCCGTTTCAAGACTTTTTTTGCCAAGCTGTAAGTAATATTTTCAATATGTCAATAAATGTTTTTTTTCTCAGGAACAAACTACTTTGGTGGCTCCCGTCCGGGGATGCTGGACTACATGATCTGGCCGTGGGTAGAGCGGCTGTACCTTTTGAGATGCGTCAACGAGAAGAAATTTGACAGCAAACGATCGCTCTTCCCTAACTTTGTAAGTATTGTTAAACGAATTATGAAGGAAATCGAGACGAATGTTAAGAAAACTTAGGAGTCTTATCTCTATTCGGGAAGAGTTCAGTGAAATAAATAAATAAATATTCGGGACATTTTGTTTACACATGGTCATCCGACCCCAAACTAAGCAAAGCTTGCCTTCTGCGATTGGGGGCGTGGGTTCGATTCCCGCCTAGGACAAACATTTGTGTTTGTTCTATATCTGGGTGTTAATATCTATTTAAGTCTATATTTAAAACTATATATATATGTATACATACAATACAATACTCTTTATTAAAATACCACAAAACAAGGATAACATAAACATTACAACAAAAATATTATCTAGGCTTTTAACAGGCGGCCTTATCGCCTATCAGTCGCCTGTCGTATATCTCTAGCAGCCATATTACAAGCTTTGCTTATAAGGTAAGATTACCGTGTGTGCAAAAATTACCCGTTTTAAAAAAAAACATTTATTTCTGGTATTGCAGGCGGACTGGGGTGACCAGATGCAGCTGGATGAAGTAGTCAAAAAACATGGCACTTCACCAGCTGAATATTTCGACTACTACAAGAACGCACGCGCACACACTATGGGATATTATTTATAATTTAACGATTGTTTTAATCATCATGGTAGTTATCTATCTATACATGTTGATATTTAGGAAGTTGATGTAAGTCGGTGAAAAATTTAAAATCCCGGCAATTAAGCGGTAAATACTGATCGGGATCGAAATCATGATCATCATCATTGGGTATTTTCACTGCGTTTATGGTTAGGTAGCTATTAAATATACCCGCTTTTGGTTGAAAGTTAAGATTGGGTATATTTAGTACTACTAACTATACCCAATAAAAATTCAAAGAATTCAGCGGTAAATCACAATCGGGGATTTTCACTGTGCTTATGGTTATGTAGCTACTAAATATACCCGCTTTTAGATGAAAGTTATAATTGTGAATATTTTTTTGGAATAATAAATTAGGTATATTTAGTACTACTAACTATACTCAATCAAAATTCAAGGAATTCAGCGGTAAATCGTAATCATGTATTTTCACTGGTTGAGTAGTTACTAACTATACCCGCTTTTGGCTGAAAGTTAAAATTGGGTATATTTAGTATAGCTAGATATACCCAATCAATAACAAATTTCATCAATACAAATAAGCTGATGTTACATACCTACATTACATAGGTAGCAAAAATATGTGCAAACCTTTACATGGCAAGTTCCAGCCATGTCAGTCGTTACCAGTCTAAACATTGCCAGTTAACATTAGAAAGTATAAAACTTCATTGCACAATAAAATATGTGGTGAGGTCAACACAGGAGTCACTAAAATAAAAACGTTGTACATGGAAAATTTAGTCATAAAGAACCAATTTTGAGCAATTAATAGCTTTCTCTATTTTCAGAATTATGTATATCGTAAGAATTTGAAAAATATTGTGTTAGATATGGACAAAATATTTTTTAATTTTTGTTACCAGTCTATACCACATTGTCAGTTAATACCAGGTAAAGTCTAACACGTCATTGCACAATATATAGTGATAAGGTAAACACAGGAGTCGCTAAAATAAAAACGTACATGGAAAATTTAGTCATGAAAATAACCAATTTTGAGTAATTAACTTTCTCTATTATTGTCTTAACCTAACCTTTTTACCTACAGCATTATAGCTTATACCTACAGCATTTTTTTTTAAGTTGAATAAAATATGTTTTATTTTACCACATGGTCTGTTAACATCAGGAAAAAGGAAAACGGGAAAAAAAAGGCGAAGTGAACACGGAGTCGCTAAAATAAAAACGTTGTACATGGAAAATTTAGTCATTCAAAGAACCAATTTTGAGTAATTTTTAACTTTTTCTATTTTGTTACAGAATTATACCTTAAGCATTTTAAAGATAATACCGTTTTTTTTTAATATCTGATAATATTGTGTTAAGTTGGATTAAATATGTTTTATTTTTGCTATCATAGCCAGACCCGAAGGCTCATATTATTTTTATTTAATGGAACTCGTTAGTCGCATTTTATGTTATTAGTACAGTCAATTTTAATTAAACGACGTAATAATACTTACTTCTAGAAACATATTACAAAATATTTTATTTATACGCATTTTGTTTTTATGTTTTAAACAGTTATAAATTCGAAATTGCATTTTATATAATTTGGCATTTATTTTTAGTCGTAATTATATGATGTACTTAATGTTAGGGGGCGATATAATTATATATGTTGCTCATGAGGAACAAAAATAATATAATTTCTAAGATCTGTAAAAATTAATACTCTAAATTGTATCACAAAAATTTGTATTGGAAATTGTTTATTGTTTTTTGGCATAATTGTTTTCTTGTCGCTCATATAAATATATTAATTAATATTTATGCAAACAGTTAAAATATGGAGCTTGTTTATTTGGGTAGAATATTAAGTATATATTTTTAGTTTATTAAGACGGGTTTTTTGCTTTTAATATTTTTTATAATCTACTCATATCTATAGATCTTGAAATAGTAGGGAATAATATCTTTTTGTACATCGTAGTATTTTTGTGTAACTTGTATATTCACTGTTTTTTGTTTATATTTATTTAGATATTAAATAAACTTTAAAAAATATAAAAGATTTTTAATTGCGACTCTTTCCTATCTTAAATTACTGAGATAACAATATACTTATAAATATGCTAACCTCGGCAGTGGTTACATATTTGAGATGTTTGGGGTCGAGACATTAGGCCCTTGGGGACCGGGAGCTCACCTCATTTTCAAAAATCTTTCAGAGCGCCTGGTTAATGCGACGCGTGACCAAAATGCTGGCGTGTTTCTGGCTCAACGCATTAGCATTGCCATTCAACGTGGTAAAGCCGCCAGCATGTTGGGTACGCTGCCAACTGGTAGTGGGCGCGAGCATTTGGATTGTCTTTAGACCTTCAACGGTCTATGGGCAGTCTAACTATATTTGTAATGTTAGTTTTAGCTTGTATTTTGTTTAGTTAATAAAGGCACTTGCCCAGAAAAAAAATATACTTATACCTTTGGACATCCGTTGTGTATTTTTCTATTTAATTTGTAAGCATAGGCAGTATATGAATATTTATTTATTCTTCTAAGAAAATTATTAGCATAAAAATCCTATAGAATGATGTCACCCTACTCAAATTGGTATTTAGGTGATGTCATAAAATACCGTCATAGAAAATAATAAATTTCGGGACATTTTTGTACACGCGGTTATTTGACCCCAAACTTAGCAAAGCTTGTATTATTTCTGTGCTGGTAAAATTTTTTTTGGTAAAATTTTCATGAGCGTGGATTCAATGTCCTTTACTCGTAATATTAAACAGTTTACTTTGTCTTAATAGCGTCAAACAAGTCATAGTCACAGTCAGAGTCAAGCTAAGTAAGTCACGGTCAAGTCGAACTCATGCCCCTGTAAAGTGGTGGAGACTTTACAAGAGGCTCCCATGGAGTTTTGGAAACAACACGAAAAGACACGTTTCACCTCGTTATATCACTTGCCCACACTCGAGCACGTTTACGAGCACTTAATGAATAATAATTCACCATTTAGTACACATTAACACTCGAAAATACACAAGTTTAGGAAAATAATCCAACGAGCCGACATGTTTTTTCCGCGTTGGCGCCAAAACTCCATTTCTGAGCTGTTTTTTTTTTTTTTTTTGGTTAAAATTTTCTTGACCGTGGATTTAATGTCCTTTAGTCGTAATATAAAACAGTTTACATGGTTTTAATAGCGTCAAACAAGTCACAGTCAGAGTCAAGCTAAGTAAGTCACGGTCAAGTCAAACTCATGCCCCTGTAAAGTGGTGGAGACTTTACAAGAGGCTCCTATGGAGTTTTGGAAACAACACGAAAAGACACGTTGCACCTCGTTATATCACTTGCCCACACTCGAGCACGTTTACGAGCACTTAATGAATAATAATTCCCCATTTAGTACACATTAACACTCGAAAATATACAAGTTTAAGAATATAACCCAACGAGCCGACATGTTTTTTCCACATTGGCGCCAAAACTCATTTCTGTGCTGAGTAGTAGAAGTTTGCCATTTTGCAAAAACAAAACGCAAGTTTCGTTCTAAAACTAGACGTTTGACAGCTGACGTTCCGTCAGATGAGAATCCTTGTTTTCGTCAAGTTTTTGAACGAAACTTATACGTCATTCTCGAGTAAATCTTTCGCGAAAAATTAGCAAATATTCAATTTTTTACTTAAAATAGCGCGTTAAGTGACCCAAAATGCCCCTAATCCGTTCAGCCAGCTTCAGTCTTCTAATAGAAATACTTATACGCATCAGTTTATTTTCGGCTTTTTGGTAAGTCTCGTCCATATGCTTTGTTATTATTACACTGTCTTGTTTAATGATTTTATCAATGACTCAGATAACGCAACACGTTTTCGCTGATAAGAAACGAATATTAGATTTGAATCCTTGATATTGTTAATTATTTTGGTTTAAATATATCTTGTATTTATATAAAAAATAGCATATGAAAATTCGGCTATTATTTTATGTCCGTTCCATGATTCACAAACGCTACAAGCTAGTAAATTAGATGAAACCACAATAATACACCTTACAAAGTAACTTAGTCCTTATTTACTAGTTTTTACAGTGGATAATTCTGAAAAACCTTGTAAATAAGTACTTAGTTTATGTAAATTTTTGTTCTCAAAGTCATTTGTAGCTTGTTTATAGCCTACAAGTCTGGTAGATGACGTCATTTTGCATCACAATATTCTAGATACAAAATGAACTGTCTATCTATACAGAACTATACAAATGAATGTGCATGAGAGACCAATTACTGTTTGTCACTTTTTAACACAATAAACCGGCCAAGTGCGAGTCGGACCCGTGCACTGAGGGTTCCGAACCACCACAAAATACAAAAAGTAGTGCACAAAGATAATATCACGCCCAGGCGGCCACCCGTCACCCATCTAAGTACCGACCACGCCTGACGTAGCTTTACTTGGTGGTAAACAGAAATTGGTCACAGACTCTTGGCCATTATTTATTATTTGTTGTTATACTTTAGAATGTGTACTATAATCATGCCAAGTTTGACGCTTGTACATGTTATCGTTTTTACATCAGAGAAAATACAAAAATATGTAAAAAAAAATGTTCTTTAGTTTTTACTTTATTATTTGTTAGTTAATCCGCCGTAACATTACATATGCTGTAAAAATTTCAACTAGCTATCTGTTACGGTTTGAAAGATACAGCCGATTAAAGTTAGGACAGAAAGACAGACAGCGTAGGCTTATAGTAATTTTCAAATAAATGGCACTTGACAGGTTTGACAGTATGAGAGTATGTAACGTGATTCGTAAATACTGAATGTGCCGTCACAGAACTAAATTAAAGTTTTACATTTTGCGGTGAATACATATGGCGGTGTTTCCGAGATAATACAACATGGGGTTCTTCAAAGTGCGAGTTAATAGAGTCCTAAAGGGTCGGCAATGTAGTTGAGATTCCTCTGGTGTTACAAGTACTTATCCATAGGTGACTGTTTACCATCAGGTGGCCCGTCTGTTTGTTAATACATATGGCATAAAAAAAAAATAGCAAAGCGTTACTATGAAAACTAATCTCTTAGTGGTGGTTGTCAAGTGCCATGCCATTTGAAAAGGCCTATAGTAATAATATATGAAATTATGAATTATGAAATTATATATGTAATTATGTATGAAAGTTTGATATGTACCTTCCTATTTTTTATTTTGTAAGTGCGCGGTGAATGTGAGCTCCTTGTCAAACCAACTGTGGTTTTTTGGTGCAACAATATGCTATAAACTGTATTATTTGTGTAAAGTAAATAAATAAAAAAAAAAAAAAAAAATAAGGTTTCGTTTTCACCCTTTGGGTACGGAACCCTAAAAACAATATTAACGTTACAGTTACATGGAAACAATGTCTCCGTTCGTCCGAGTGATCCACAAGGCGGACCTGGAGTCAGAATACAAGTACCCTCGCACTGACTCGTACGTGCCGGGCTCCATGCTGTGGGGGATCGTGCTCTCCGTCCCGTGCTGCCTGTCGCTGCTGGCCTGGGCTGGCTGCAGCGACTGCAACGATGCACTCGAGGTGAGAGATAATAATATTCGGGACATTTTTGCACACACGGTCATCTGACCACAAACTAAGCAAAGTTTGTGATATGGCTGCCAGAGACTGATGTACATACATCCGAGTAATTTTGGAGTATCAAAAATAGTTTTTTTTTAGCTTCTCATTCTTGTAAAGTTCTTGTTTATGACGTCATAAAGTTCTTACACGTAAGACTAAAACAGCTTTTTACGCTCTAGTGCATAAATGTCAAATTTTATGCATAAAAGTATACTTTTTATAGTGTATAAAAGTCAACTTTTTATGCAACCTATTTATCCTTTAAAGAACCGATTAACATCTCGGCCAAAATAGCTAGTTTTATACACTGACTCGAACACTCAAAAAGCCACCTGAATACCTCTTACCTAATTGAAAAGTTATCACAGTAATTTTTAAATACAGTCATTGTTAGCCCGTTGGTCCAGTTGGTAGTGAACCTGCCTTCTGCGCTTGGGGGTGTGGGTTCAGTTCCCACCTAGGACAAACATTCATGTGATGAACATTTGTGTTTGTTCTATATCTGGTTGTTAATATCTATTTAAGTATGTATTTAAAACTATATATGTATGTATATCAGTCTCTGGCAGCCATATCACAAGCTTTGCTTAGTTTGGGGTCAGATGAGCGTGTGTGCAAAAATGTCCCGAATATTTATATTTATTTATTTCATGTCATGCAAATGAATTGTGAAGAAAAATCAATCAAGGAATTGTTTTTAATTCCAGATCTTAATGGCGTGGTCGCTGGCGCTGGGCATCAACGGTGTACTGACGGACACTGTAAAACTGATTGCAGGTAAGCTAAAAAGCCGTGGTAACCCAACGAACGCCAAACTTGAAGGCGTGAGCTCGCGGGTTCAAATCCCAGGCGCGTAATGCCGCTCTCGCATGATAAATCAATGAAATTTTCACCGACTTGCACTTGGCCATCATTTATTATTTTATTTTTTATACTTTAGAGTGTGTTCTATAATTATTTTAGATAGATGTTGTAAGATTGATGCTTGTACGTATTACCGTTTTTTCGTTAGAGCAAATGCAAATAAAAAATTTGTTTGTTGTATAGGGACCCCCCGTTTCGTTTTTACTTATTGACCTTATTATTATTTTTTGTAAATCCGCCATAACAATAAATATTCTATGATAATTTCAACTGGTTATCTATTACGGTTCAAAAGATACAGCCGTAAAAGGTAGGACGGACAGACGGACGGAAGGACAGCATAGGCCTAGTACTAGGGTCCGTTTCACACTTTGTGTACGGAACTCAAAAAAAATACACGGAGGCATTTGCACACAAACGGTAATTGTTCTAAGAGAATAGACAATATTTAATCATTATATTATATTTATATTACATTAAGGCAAATATCTCCCTTGTTTGTGTAACAATATCGCACTTGTATAACTAGTATGATGATATACTGTCAGTTGTGATGAAAGATGGTAACACGTTCCCAGGGCGGCCTCGTCCGGATTTCTTCTACCGTTGCTTCCCGGACGGGCTGGAGACCTCGGACCTGCAGTGCAGCGGCGACCCGCACGACATCATGGAGGGCAGGAAGTCCTTCCCCAGCGGACATAGCAGTTGTGAGTATCATCATTTCAGCCATAGGACGTCCACTGCTGGACATAGGCCTCCACCATCGATCTCTAAAAGGGCCGGTTGGAAGCGGCCTGCATCCAGCGTTTCTCAGCGGTCTCTTTTACGTCGTCTGTCCATCTTGTGGGTGGACGTCCTACGCTGCGCTTACCGGTTCGTGGTCTCTATTCCAGAACCATTCGGACCAGACTGTATTTTTATTTGCTCTCAGCTGCTAGCAAACTGTTCTTTAGTAATTATTCTATGATTGTTAATTTAAATAACTAGATTTGGGATTAAATGAATTATTAGTATAATAGGTAGGGGTATTAACGGCCCGGGCACTACAGGTCGTATGCTCGAGCCTCCCCGCGCCAGTTCATTAGCCGCATCATTTCCCCTAGACCCACTGTGCCCCTTGATCCATTGGAGAGCAACATTATTGTGTGTAACTACAGTCTCCAGCAGGTGTTGTGTGATGTTTCCAGTATCGTTCTGTTCGCTGGGCGTGGGATCCGCGTGGCTGTGCGGCCGGCTGCGCGCGGTGTCGCGGCGCCGCGGGTCCGCCGCGCGCGTGTGCGCCTGCGCAGCGCCGCTGCTGCTGGCCGCCTGCGTGGCGCTCAGCAGGAGCTGCGACTACCACCACCACTGGCAAGGTATTGTATACAACAATTACATATTGACATTCTAATTGTATTTGTTGGAACGGGAGGCCGATCCGCATCAGACATTGATCTGGGTGTCTTCAAGTGTGTTCCACCGTAGACCGCATCATCGCTTAACATCAGGCTAGTTGGAGGTCAAACGCAAGACTATTAATAAATAAATAAAATAAAGACATGGTTCAACGGCGTGGATATTTTTTGTGACTTCAAAAAGAAGGGAGTTTTCTCAATACGGATGTATGTTTTTTTTTAAATTTGTTGTTACCTCAGTTCTCTGTTATTTATAAGTCAATTTGAAAAATTATTTCTTATTTTTATTTGAAAGGATATACTTTCATATTGGTCCCGTAGACATTTGATCAGCTGTAGGTTGGTTTTTATATCAAAGTAATTAGAAAAAATGTGTCACCGAAGTAACCGAAATTGTGTATTTACTAATTTTGGAGGCCATTCATCATTTCAGCCATAGGCCACTGCTGGACATAGGCCTCCCCCATCGATCTGAAAAGGGTCAGTTGGAAGCGGTCTCTTTTAAGTCGTCTGTCCATCTTGTGGGTGGACGTCCTACGCTGCGCTTACCGGTCCGTGGTCTCCATTCCATGTGGAGTCGATTATTTAAATTTACAATTATTTACACGGTTATTTGTAGGTTACTTACCAGTCTATAATGATCACTAACAAAGACGAACAAAAAAAGAAAAAAAAAGATGAAAAAAAGAAAAAAAAAGAAGAAAAAAAAGTATGAATGAATGAAAGTTTTCAAACAAACAATTTTGCTTCCAGATATTCTTGTCGGCTCCATCCTCGGTTTCTCAACAGCGATATTCTGCTACCGACAGTATTACAACCCGCTCTCCTCGGACCTGGCCGGCGTCCCCTACATCGTCTCCAACAGCCTCAGCAAGTACCTGCACGGGAAACCCGACGTGAGCCCCGCTAAAGAGGGAAAAGAGATCGAATCTACGCCGCTTCTGAACGGGAAAAAAGATGATAAATGGATATAGAATTAATTAAAGTGAATTAGGTGAAAATCTAAGTCACATAGTAAATTTGGTTCTGACCAACCTTGTGAAATACAGTCTGGTGAAATACATTCCAACTAGGTGACAGTTAAAAAAAACAACTTTGTGAAATACATTTTGACTAACCTTGTGAAATACAATACAGTTTGGTGTAATACATTCCAATCAAGTAAATTACAGTTCAAATACAAACCAACTTTATGAAATACAATACAGTCTGGTGAAATACATTCCAACCAGGTAAGTGACAGTTAAAATACAAACCAACTTTGGGAAGTACATTTTGACCAACCTTGTGAAATACAATACAGTCTGGTGAAATACATTCCAACCAGGTAAGTGACAGTTAAAATACAAACCAACTTTGTGAAGTACATTTTGACCAACCTTGTGAAATACAATACAGTCTGGTGAAATACATTCCAACCAGGTAAGTGACAGTTAAAATACAAACCAACTTTGTGAAGTACATTTTGACCAACCTTGTGAAATACAATACAGTCTGGTGAAATACATTCCAACCAGGTAAATGACAGTTCAAATACAAACCAACTTTGTGAAGTACAATACAGTCTGGTGAAATACATTCCAACCAGGTAAGTGACAGTTAAAATACAAACCAACTTTGTGAAGTACATTTTGACCAACCTTGTGAAATACAATACAGTCTGGTGAAATACATTCCAACCAGGTAAATGACAGTTCAAATACAAACCAACTTTGTGAAATACATTTTGACCAACCTTGTGAAATACAATACAGTCTGGTGAAATACATTCCAACCAGGTAAATGACAGTTCAAATACAAACCAACTTTGTGAAATACATTCCTACTTTGTACCAAACAGCAAGTTAGGTTAGAAAGTGTTTTCTCACATTATTTCATGAAACTTTGTGAAAATTATTTGAATTTTATCTGTAAATACGTTTCAACCAGATGGGTACACTACAGCGTGATGAAATACATTCCAACATTAATTCAACCTGGTAAAATACATTTCAACTTGATGAAATATGTCATCATCAGCATTTCAGCCGTAGCTGGACATAGGTCTCCCTCATCGGTCTCCAAAAGGCCACTACTAGAGTTTACACTGTACATCGAATAATTTCGATAAAACTCCTATAATTTTTTTTTTTTTTAAACTAACTTGATGTCTTTAACATGATATAATGGATCTTATTAAAAATTACCAAAATTTTATTAAGGCATGGTTTATGAGTTTAAAACTTAAAGTAAAAATTTCTTTCTAGTGTTTATATTTATTTAAAAAAGTTACCAATGTTTAGGATACAAGTATCTAATTGAACGTGGTTAGAAAAAGTGCGCTGCTGCTTGTCTCTCTTTCTCACTGAAGTGGAAAATAGACAGCAGTAGTTCCACTTTTATATGTTAACTAGCTGCGCCCCGCGGTTTCACCCGCGTATTGGTGAAAAATGGTGATGATGATGAAAAGCCTATGTCACTCTCTGGCTCTTGAACTATGCCCATGCAAAAAATCAGGTCGAGCCGTTGTTCCGTTGCAGTGTGAAAGAGGAACAATCATCCATACATACAAACTTTCGCGTTTATAATATTAGTAGGATTAATATTTTTGTTGGACCATATCACCATACTGACCCATTATATATACCTGGGGCCTTACGGACAACACCTAATTGCGGCACCTAATCCGCTCAGTTGGAAAATCACGCGACCGCAAACCGTATCTGGGCGCGATAAGGTTCACGTTCGCGTGATTTTCCATCTGAGCGGATTAGGTGCCGCAATTAGCTGTTGTCCGTAAGACCCCTGGCTTGCCACCAATACGTGCCGATAAAAAACAATGGATTGAAAAAGTCTTGAATTTTGTTATTTCAAGTTAATTTCACGTCCTTATGTGAAAACCATTATCTCTACATAGTATAAATTGAAGACGCTTTCCGCGTCTGTCTGTCTTTCTGTCCTGTATGGCCGCTAACTCCTCCTAAACCACGCAACGGATTCTGATGCGGTTTTCACCATTAGTTAGATACATTTTCACGGAAGGTTTATATATATAACTAGCGATCCGCCCCGGCTTGGCACGTAAATTACATCCGTGCGAAGCCAGGGCGGGTCGCTAGTAAACTATGGAATCAAAATATATATACTTTTCAAGTCTAGTCATAGACGTGTAAAAATTGTGCGAAGTTTTAAGTCATTATATACAGGGTTACTGGCAACCAGCATCCTCTTAAGGCCCTCCTCTTCAGTACACCAAAACAACAGTATATTATGCAATTAGTGAATAAAGGATGGATTTAAAGCGAGGGCCATAGATGGATCACGAGCAAGTGAACGAGAAAAAGAAAGGTTTAAGGAGTTTGTATCGAGTACTTTTTGCGCAAGGAGGTTGTATAGCATTGAAATCGAGGTCGAATATATTGGTGTGTTCTAAATTCAAATGCTTTTTATTGACTGTTTTCAGTGAATAAAATTAGCTTTTTAGAGGAGGAATGGTATAAACTACTATTCTTTAACGATTTTCGAAATTCGCGAAAAAAGAAACAGCCGATTTCAAAAACATTACACATAAAAAAATACCTACTCCCGACAAAATATAAGAAACAGCTGTTATTTTTTTATATTTTGCTAAGTCGTAGAACTAAAGTTGTTTGTTTTAACAATTATTTTTATAAATACATTTGCATTAAGGACAACATCGTTCATGACTTTGTTTGCTCATAAAATTATTTTTTTCTCTTTAACGTAATATTTACAACATTTTTGCAAAAGTTTTTGCAAGATTAAACTTAAATAATAGTGAGGTTTTGTTTTTTGTTTTGTCGTAATGAAGTCGCCCTTAAGAGGATGCTTACTGTACCATTAGTACAAGTTTTGATAGTTTTGGAAAACTATTTTCGTTTACGTATTGTTCCATACATTGCTGGGCTGAAAGGTATTCGAAAACTTTTTTCGTATTAGAGTGAAGCAATCTATACCGCTGATTTTAGTTCCTCCGCGTTTCCGCTGGAGGCGCTTTACTAAAATGTGTGGAACAATACGTAAACGAAAAAAGTTTTCGAAAACTATCAAATCTAAGACTAAGCGTACAGATTACCAGTAACCCTGTATAAACAAAGACGACATATGAGATGAATCCTTCATATAAATTATACATAATATAACCAACATAACATAATGGTGCCTGGTTTTGTTAACTGCGCGATAGTTAATTATTTATTTTAATATTTTTAGTGAAAATAGTGAAATGACGTCTTAGACGTAAAAACAAGGAAGCATTTTTAGATTAAGAATCTGAAACGATTGTGATAAAAGTTTGTGTTATATTTATTTGTACTTACGTCTAATAGACAAATTATAAGTATTAATAGAAAAATTATAATTATTTATTTTTGTTCGTGTCTAGATATGTTTTAGTTTAAATAGTAAAATGCATTTATTTTATTTATCGAGAAGGATATATATTTTACATTCTAATAAATAAATAAAAAACACAATTAAAAACTACTTAAAAATACATACAAACTAGTCATCATCATCATCATCATCAGCCAGAAGACGTCCACTGCTGAACATAGGCCTCCCCCTTTAACCTCCACACTGAACGACAGCCTGCCTTTTGCATCCACTGGATGCCAGCGACTCTTACTATGTCGTCGGTCCATCTAGTGGGAGGCCTACCTACGCTGCGTCTTCCGGTTCGTGGTCTCCACTCAAGAACCTTTCTTCCCCATCGGTTATCGGTTCTCCGAGCGATGTGGCCTGCCCATACATACAAACTAGTACTAAAATATAAAACTAAACTAATCTAATAATCCGCTGCCAGCAGGCATCGTACCCAACATGCTGGCCGCATTGCCGCGTTGAATTGCAATGCTGATACGCTGTGCAAGATATCGGCCAGCATTTTGGTCACGAGATGCTTCGACCAGACGATTTAATAGTAAAATCGTATTTAAATTTATTTTTTTCAGAAAATTTCCTTTTTTTCTTCTTAAATAATACATTTGCTAAGGATAATTTTTTGTAACGTTCCAGTTGTTTTTTCAATTTTCTTATTTGTTCTAAAGTATACATCTAATAGAATTATTTTTTTATTGTTACTCTAGCGAGTTATATTTGAAATTTATTTTTGTTACAAGTTTTATTAAAAAATAAAAATAATTTTTTTTCAAATACATTTGTTAAGGATAATTTTTTTGTTGTTTGTTACATTAGTAAAAAACATTTTTTTTTTCTTATTTGTTTTAAAGTATACCTAATGACTGTTATGAACAAATATATTTGAAATGTGCATAATTGTTAGTGTATATAAAATAATTTAAAAGATTTAGTCACAATTGACGGTACTTGTAAATAATTTAATAACATTTGTATATCCGTCATCTAGTCTACCTGACAACAGACACTGAAGTGTTAGAAACGTCAGAAATTTAAATAATGTAACCCACGTGTCGTGGTCTTCGACCAAAATAAAACGAATGGACGGGCCATAACCATTGAACTTGCTCAGTAAAAACGAGTCAAAACCGTCGACATATATTTCAACACAATCTCTAAATGAAAACAGTCAAAAATCGTCCGAGCTTTGTTGTACATACCTAGACATCAATTGTACAGAATAGATCAGTCAGGACTTTGCCTTTTATATAATACTAGCGGTCCGCCCCGGCTTCGCACGGGTATAGATTACCCTATGTTACCCGGGGATAGTGTAGCTTCCCAACAGTGAAAGAATTTTTCAAATCGGTTCAGTAGTTTCGGAGCCTATTCAATGCAAACAAACAAACAAACAAATCTTTCCTCTTTACAATATTAGTATAGATAGATAGGCATGTGTCCTAATGTTTCATATACAAATAACTGTCTTAGCGAACAATATAATTAATTACATCACACATACTGTTTTTTTTTATTGATTGATTAATTTTATTATGGAACCTGGCGTGGTTTCCACACATTTTATTCGCATTTATTTGGCGCGCGCGCTTTCACTTTGAAAAAGACCGCCTGATGCGGTTGAAACTATAGTCGGAGTGACCGGCTTAATATTACGTCAGTAATTCCCGTGTAATATAAATAAAATGTAAGCTTTTAAAGTTTTTGGTGGGGAAAGAAGAGAGTGGACTATGTGTCCCTCTCTCGCAAAGCGTGTGTTATATATATACAACTGCAAGTACGGCTCCATACAAATTCTATATATATATATATATATATATATATATATATATATTCATATATATATATATATATATTTAAAAAAAAATTATTCTATTAATGCTAATGTTTTATAAATGCTATATAAAACACTGTTTTAAACTATCACGGTTGTTCACTAAAGTTATATGATTATTTACGGGATATTAACCGTGGTAAGGTTGTGGAATGAGCTTCCTATATTACCGCGCAGTCACGGTCGCTCCCGTTAGTTCGGTGTTTCGGTGGAGTTCATTCCACAACCTTACCACGGTAAATATCCCGTAAATAATCATATAACTATAATGCTATATATAGCATTTGTATGGAGCCGTACTTGCGGTTTTTGTGAAGAAAGTTTCTAGAAATTTGACCACGACCGATAATTTATATAGCGGCATATCTCCCTCGTTTGTCTGATCTGAGGGTGGAACACGTGTTTGTGTTTTAAATTATAATATAGTTACCTATTTGTGATAGAAATATAGTTAGAGCCATATTATCTTCACGAAAATAAATCATTGACAGAAATCAGTATTGTGTAAATAACATTACTAACGTAATTAAATTAAAGATTTTTTAAAATTGTTCGAATAAAAATATTTATAGAAAATTCTATATATCCAAAGATTCGAATAAAAATAAATAAAAATGTAAGTTCGAATCCGTTAACAACTGAATAGTAAACACTACATTTTATGTTGTGTACTAAAATAGATGGCTCAGCCGCACTCAGAGACGTTACTTAACTTAAGAAATACTTAAAATTGCTCTGTCTCTTTCATGTGAGACAATTTCCGTCAACGAGAAGTTGACAGAGCAATCTTAAGTATTGCTTAACTTAAGTAACGTCTCTGAGTGCAGCTGCAAGATATTTAACAGTAAAAAAATGTCGACAATAGAATAATCGAAAAGAATTTGTGTAATTTGAGTTGTATATTAAAAAAATCGAATAAATTAAATTAATTTTTTTATTTACTATCGTCCAGTTTTATCTTACTAGCTTTTGCCTGGGGCTTCACCCGTGTTCTGAACAAAACATACACTCGGCGGTAGTGAAGCTTGCTTTTGATGTAATAGTTTCCGTAGTTCCAGAGAAAAAAACGAACGAACAGACACACAATCTTACATACTTTACTTTGTTTCTTTTTAGATGTCCAACTATGTAAACAAACATGGCGTTTTCGACCAATTACAGCTCTGAATGGTCCTCGCTAGTGATTGTGATTGGTTGCCTGTCAGCCAAGTTTGTTTACATAGCTGGACATCCAAAAAGAATAGACTTTACCAACTTTATTCACCTACTTATTTTACATTTATAATAATTTAATATTGACATTTAAATCTTTTAATCCTATTATCCTGGGCTAATTTTTATTCACTTGTTGTCCACTGATTTTACTATTATTAATTGTATTGGTTTGTGTAATATTTTAGTTTAGCGTTGTACTGTAAATTGACTTGCCCAGGTAACGAATGTTATAAGGCCAGTAAATGATTCAACTAGCAACGCACCCCGGCTTCGCACGGGTGTAAGTATTATATTTTTTACACCTTGGGTTACATTATTGGAGTTTTAGTAAGGATCACTATTTTTTTTATATATATAATAACCTATGTTACCCGGGGATAGTGTAGATTCCCAACAGTAAAAGAATTTTTCAAATCGGTCCAGTAGTTTCGGAGCCTATTCAATGCAAACAAACAATCAAATCTTTCCTCTTTATAATATTAGTAGGTAAAGACAAAAAAGGCTGAATTAAGAACTCTTCTCTTTTTTGAAGTCGGTAAAAACGCACCTACTTTACTTTTCCTCAATATTTTTATTAATAGTTATGTTTATTTTACAAATATTTATTCCTATTTATTTTTCACTTTGGCTTCGTATATAATCCATCAGCTAAGCAGCTCCAAGGCACAGCCCTGGGCCGTTGGGCGGCTGCGCCGGCACGCCGCGCCGGTTCATGCGGCAGTAGTGCTCCTCCAGCCGGGAGTACACCTCCTCCGGGATGGAGTACAGGCTGTTGGAAGCAGGGCTCCACAGCTTCTCCGCTACGGCAGACGCTCGAGGCCATATCCTGGAATAAAAAAGTTTTCAACCGACCTCGGAGTTATTTTTTGACATAATTATTATATTAGGGTAGATGTAACCAATGCTTAGAGAATAGCAATGACGAAAGTACAAGAATGTTATATGTACACCCTAAAGGGAATCCTTGCGAAAGTCTTCCATAAGCTCATTGGATAATATAGGTTCTTTTGTACCATATTAGGGCAGATGTAACCAATGCTTTGAGAATAGAGGTTCTTATGTGCCATATTAGGGCAGATGTAACCAGTGCTTTGAGAATAGAAGTATTATTTCGTCATTGAACCAATGGTAGAACTATGTGAGCTTTAGCGGTTGTATTCTCTTTGGATCCTTGGGCTTATTAAGCGCCCAAGCTTATTAGGCTTGGAGCGGCTCTTGTCATTAAATTTGTATGAAGTTGAGAGCTGTCAAGGGTGGCCATTGCGATCTCCGGTAGGAGCAAGGATGTTATATATACCCTAAATAGGTAGAACATCCTTGGGTTGGGTAGGAGTAATAGTGTTCTGTGCAGAGAAAAGAGAAGTAAATAGAACGGAAATGAGAAGGAAAATCTGTTACCAGGCATATGAGTGAACCTTGATTAAACATTCTTATTTAGATCAACGCATCGAACTCCGCATCACAGTTGCTTACTGATTTTGAATGACTGACGTTTCGTTAATATGGGTGCATCTGGCTACAAAAAAAATTGTATTGAATGACTGACGTTTCGTTAATATGGGTGAATCTGGCTACAAAAAAATTTGCAAAGGCTCCCATCTCCCATCACTTTCCTTTGCGATGTCCTGCCTTTATTTTCAGAGATCATTTGCCATCACTTGTAGGGTTTGCGGGTCGCTTTCCATCTTGTGGCATACATAGCGTAACTTCTTTGTCCATCTTGTGGCATCCATACCGTAACTTTTTTGTCCATCTTGTGGCATCCATACCGTAACTTCTTTGGCCATCTTGTAGCATCCATACCGCGACTTCTTTGCTTATCCTGTGGCATCCATACCGTAATTTCTTTGCCCATCTTGTGACAGCCATAGTGTAACTTGTTTGCCCATCTTGTGGCATCCATAGCGTAACTTATTTTCCCATCTTGTGGCATCCATACCGTGAATTCTTTGCTTATCTTGTGGCATCCATACCGTAACTTTTTTCCCATTTTGTGGCATCCATACCGTAACTTCTTTGCCCATCTTGTGGCATCCATAGCGCTACTTCTTTGCCCATCTTGTGGCATCCATGCCGTTATTTATTTGCCCATCTTGTGATATCCATAGTGTAACTTGTTTGCCTATCTTTCTGGATGCATTCTGCAAACATGGCCCGTCCACTCAAACCATTAGGAAGTTAGTCAACTGACCTGCTAATAAAGTTCCTGTCATCCACAACTTCACCCCACATGCAAGCCTCCCCCCCCACGATGTGCACCGCGAGGGCAGGGCTGGCGACGTTCACGGTGTTGAAGTTCCCCCTGATCTCGTACACCTGCCTCGGGTCCGCTTGGTAGAAGTTCTGCCAGTCCCCCCCGGACTGCATGTGGTCGAGGTACCACGCGGTGGAGTATATTAACTTGTAGCCCGCTTGGAGAATCTGAGGAAGGGTTTTTCATCATCATCATCACCTTCATCATCATCAGCCAGAAGTCTCCACTGCTGAACATAGGCCTCCCCCTTTGACCTCCACACTGAACGACAGCCTGCCTTTGCATCCACTGGATGCCCGCGACTCTCACAATGTCGTCGGTCCATCTAGTGGGAGGCCTACCTACGCTGCGTCAATAATGGAATGGTTTTTATGACACTTTTATTAGGTTCACTTGTTATTTATTAATTGTACAATAATTTGCGGCTAAATTTTAATTTTGTTTGGTGTATAATAAAGTGTAATATCGGTGCCGCTACAAGTTTTTTAGTGCGTGTAAAAAGAAGTAAGTAGGTATGCCGAAGCATAGCCGAAGTAACAGCGGTTTAGTGGTATAGTGTAAAAAAGTAGGAGAAACACCGGCGAAAATAAAACGAATGGACGGGCCATAACCATTGAACTTGCTCAGTAAAAACGAGGCAAAACCGTCGGACATATACTTCAACACCTAATTGTAACCATGTACAGCACATTTGTTACATAACATAGATATTGGCGGTTTTTTGTTGTGTATTTACACTTCGGGAAAGCACACGAAGGCATAATTTTGTCAGATGTTTCGTTATCATGTAACAATAGTCGCGTGTTGCACTTCCTATGGCTAGACACCGACTGAAACGAAGTGAGAGCCGGCGCTCATTTTGTAATCTTCAAAAATGCGTCTTCTTCTGGGCCCGTCCATTCATGTTATTTTGTCAAAGAGAAACACGGATAAATTTGACTAAGGCATATTTCTTTGTTTGTCTGATTTGAGAGCGTGATCCTGTAATTTTTTTTTTTTTTAAATGTAATGTAGAGTTAATATAAAGAAGTTACACTGACCGGGGCCAGGTTGTTGTCTTTCCACACGTGCACCAGGGTGTCCCTCGGCAACACGACTCCCTCGTCGAACACCTCCTGGAATTGTTCACAATTACTTTGTACTTCCCTTCATCAGAATTCGGATGGCATCCCCAGTGCGCGAGCGACCGTCTCCACTCTCCAGATTCGCACGTATGATGAAGGAGCTGCAATATCTTCGAAACCGGTCGATCGTCGCGACCAACAAACAATCGTGAGTGTAAGCCGTAAGTGGTATTAGTAATAGGCATGATGACTAATATTTTAATATTTTAACAACATAAAAAAGCTGATCATAAATAGAGCACATCAACAAAAACAAAATTAAAATTAGTTCAAAAATAAATAAGATATAAGCATTTTAATTTAATTTCATGCT
This sequence comes from Agriopis aurantiaria, assembly GCA_914767915.1. Lineage (NCBI taxonomy): Eukaryota > Metazoa > Arthropoda > Insecta > Lepidoptera > Geometridae > Agriopis > Agriopis aurantiaria. Next base: position 8,104,206 of record OU612007.1, read on the forward strand.
AGACAGAGAGCGCACTATACTGAGCCGTGACGTCACGGCTCAGGAGCGCCATACAAATGCTATACTAACACACGCTTTGCGAGAAAGGGATAGGACATCCCCTCTCTATCCCCACCTAAAACTTTAAATACTCATATCTCAGAGATTTATCAGCCAATTCAAATTATTTTTTCAGTGTGTGTAATGTATTTACTTATATTCATCGCTAAGCCGGTTATTTGTAATAAATTAAACATTAGGAATCATGCCTATTTACATTGTTGTTTGTTTTAGTTTGAGACCGCTCCTTATTTCACTATAGTATTTAGTTTTTTCCTTAATGCTACAAGAAACCCTTGTAAGTTCATTATCTCCGTCCGTCTGTACGTCCGTCCTAATTCTTTAGAACCTTCTAACTTCCACAGGGTTACTTGTGAAGGTAAGTCGAAAAGAAAGAATGAACTACTATTACTTTGACAAAAATATCAGCTGCTCAAAAGGGCATTTAAAAAAAATATATATAGACTTGCATTTGACCACCATCTCGCTTGATGTTAATCGATGATGCGGTCTACGTTGGAGCACGCTTGCCTAGAAGAAACCGATTCACTCGTGATTTGAAGACACCCAGATTGTAACTATCGGGGAACACCCATTCAGGCAGCGCATTCCACAGACTAGCTAAATGTGTGTGTGTGTGTGTGTGTGTGTGTGTGTGTGTGTGTGTGTATGGGTCGGCAACGTATCTGTGATGCCCCTGGTGTTTCAGGTATCCATAGGCAACGGTGATCGCTTACCATTAAGCGGCCCGTTAACTTGTTTGCCTCCTGCGGCATTAAAAATCAGTTGTTCCATACATTTCGTCTAGTGTGAGTGACCATTTTGTATGGAGCAGCTGATATTTTTTAACGATTTCTGAGTTGATACTATAGTAAAAGTTGTACATAATGATGGGCATTATGGGCCTAGGGTTGCCAACCGTACTATAATACATATATAGTATTGTACTATATTTTGGGTCTGCGTACTATATACTGTTGGAGAAATATATAGTACGCTAAAATACTATGTTTTCAACACCGAACGAAATCTAACATTTTAAAATATAAATAAAACCCACCTTTACACAACATTTTGAGTAAGGCGTGTTCGTGTAACCGGATTCCGAACGCATCTATAATCCTTTGCCTTTGATGACGAAAGTCAAGTTCAATTACGCCGCTAACACCGATAAAGAAACGAAAAATACAAAAAAAGACTATAAATATATAAACCTGAGTGGGAAAGAATGCATGACTGGATTACAAAAGATCCCCAATATATCTATAATGTAAAATGTAAATCATGTAATATAGTTTTTATAATAATAAATGAGAAAAAAAAATATCTTTCGTCTATTTTTAAATTATTCCATAAAATACTATATTTTTTAGAAGTGTACTATATTTTTTAAAGCCTAATTTGAAAAATACTGTATTTCGCTGAAAAAATTTTGGCAACCCTATATGGGCCCCATCACCAGCCTATTTGATGTTCGTCCACTGCTGGACGTAGGCCTCTCCTAAAGATCGCCACAAGGCACGATCTTCTGCTTTTTGCATCCACTTGCCACCAGCCGCCTGTAGCAGGTCGTCACTCCACCTGGCTGCAGGGCGTCCTACTCTACGTCTGCCGATACGGGGTCTCCACTCTAGAACCCGTCTACCCCAGCGGTTGTCAGTTCTTCTACAGATGTGGTCAGCCCATATGGGCCATTATGGGCCTATTTCGGCTTAATTCACCCTTTCCGGACCCTGTACAGTCTGTACACATGCCTAGGACGTGAGCTCGCAGTGTCAGGCCTGTCCATGCAGCGCGGTGTCCTCACCTGCCACACGATGGGCTGGGATCTGGGCGCCAGCAGCGGGATGACGTTCTCCATGAAGAGTGCGTGCAGCTGGGTCGCTGACGACATGTTGTGGGCTGCCATGTACTTCACCAGGTCGGGGTTCGACTCCCTGGACAGTCACACAATAATCACAATAACTATTAATTAATCAATTATTCAATTATTATTTTTCGCGATAAGTCCGCGTTTGACCAGATGTGCCTTCCAGATGAGATTACGAACCTAAGAGTGACCTTCCAGATGAGACTAAGAACCTAAGAATGACCTTCCAGATGTGACCAAGGACGAGACTGAAAATGGTGTCAGTGCTAAAATTAAACATGCTATTGAAAATATCAAACGATGGTTCTCAGCTAATAATATGCTGTTAAATGTTGATAAAACGCATATAGTTAACTTTAATCTCGCCACAAATATCAACTCGAACTCTAATGTTAAAGTTAAAGAAATGCTGAATAACTTCAATGTCTCCCTCTCAAATGAGGTTAAATTTTTAGGTGTATGGCTTGACAAAAAACTAATGTGGACTGCTCATATTGGCGAATTAACAAAGAAACTTAGCTCGGCTACATACGCAATAAAAAAGATTAAAGAACTAGCGGGTTCCGTAGCGGCAAAAACTGTATATTTTGCATACTTCCACTCACTTCTAACATATGGAATACTTTTTTGGGGATCAGCTGCTGAATGTCACACCAAAAGAGTATTCATTCTACAGAAGCGAGCTGTACGGTATATAAAGGGACTTAAAAACATAGACTCATGTAGAAACGTATTTAAAGAAATAGGCATTATGACAATGACGGGTGAATTTGTTTATCAAGGCGTATTATATGTCCTTGAGAATATGAATGTGATGAAAAGGGCCATTGATTGCTATGGATCTAGTTATAGATATAAAAATCGGGTATTGCCACCACGAAGAAGACTGACGAAAACATCAAATAGCTTTCACTGTTTAGGAATAGAATTTTATAACAAAATCCCTGACGTTATTAAAAATAATACTAAAAATGACATATTGAATTATATAAAAAAACATTTAATGGACAAGAGCTACTATAAATTAGCAGATGCTATTGCCGATAAAAATATATTTAAGAATGTTTAATCTTATTTATTAATAATTTTTGTGTATGACAATGCTAGATAATATTATTAGATTTTTAATCTTGACGATGCTATTGCAGATCTTAATTTTAATACTTTATTCTCTAAAACGTGTTCTATTATTTTAATGTGGGTAGGGTTACCTAAGATTTTAATGTTGTATTATGAACGAATGTGATGATAACATTCGCCTAGAAAATAATGATACGTATTTATTGTAAATGCTGACGGCTCTAAGAACATGGAATATGTCTACAGAGTGAATAAACTTTTGAATTTGAATTTGAATTTGAATTTGACCACAAACTTAAGATTGATCTTTCAGATGTATACCACGATCTTAAGAGTGACCTTCCAGATGTGACTAAGAAACTAAGAGTGACTTTCCAGATGAGACTATGAACCCACGAGAGAGTCCTTCCAGATGTGACCACAAACTTGCGAGTGACATTCCAGACGTGAGCACAAACTTGCGAGTGACATTCCAGACGTGACCACAAACTTGCGAGTGACATTCCAGACGTGAGCACAAACTTGCGAGTGACATTGCAGACGTGAGCACAAACTTGCGAGTGACATTCCAGACGTGAGCACAAACTTGCGAGTGACCTTCCAGACGTGACCACAAACTTGCGAGTGACATTCCAGACGTGAGCACAAACTTGCGAGTGACATTCCAGACGTGAGCACAAACTTGCGAGTGACATTCCAGACGTGAGCACAAAGTTGCGAGTGAAATTCCAGGCGTGAGCACAAACTTGCGAGTGACCTTCCAGACGTGAGCACAAACCTTTGGCGACAAACTATTACAATAATATTATATTTTAATCTTAACTTACCAACATTTTAAATCCACCTCATCGCCCCCGACATGGAAGTACTTATCCGGGAACAACTCCTGAAGTTCCCTGATCAGGTCCTGGAGTAGTGTGTAGGTGGCGTTATGTATGGGGTTCATGGGGCCCAGGCCGGTGACTTTGCCGTTTTCGTAACAGTCGGTTAAGATCTCGGGGTGTGACTCACCCCAGGAACGGGTGTGACCTGGAAATAAACAAGTATATACCCACATTAATTTTATTAAATTCCTAATAAAAGATTTGTTAAAAGACTGTTTAAACTATCACGGTTGTTAACTAAAGTTATATGATTATTTACGGGATATATTTACCGTGGTAAGGTTGTGGAATGAGCTCCCGATATTTCGGCGCAGTTACATGCACCATGTTCATGGGAAGACACTACCCGCTGCGCAACTGCGCCGAAATATCGGGAGCTCATTCCACAACCTTACCACGGTATAAATATCCCATTAATAATGTAGTAAACAACCGTGATAGTTTAAAACAGTGTTATAAAAATACTTAAATAGATTTTTGTCGACAATAGCATCTGCTATGCTTATAACAGATTTTTTTAAATAGAACGGCTGTCATAAGAATGTTCAATCACGGTTCTGTCATAATGCCTGGTGGCAGATTTTTCTTCTCGTTTCCGTTCTATTTGCTTCTCTTTTTTGTGATGCTTATTCACTATTTCCCTCTCTCTCTGTCGTTCACTCACCTGGTGCATCAAACTCTGGCAGCACCCGTATCCCCCTCTCCCTCGCGTAGTTGATGATGATCCTCACATCTTCCATGGTGTATACCATCGACCTGTGGTACGCTCCGCGCTGACTGGACACGATCATTTGAGGTTATAACAACAAAAGAGAAAAATCATGATATTTTTAGAAAGAAAAAAAATAAGTTTATTTGTTACCAAATTACGTTATTTAAAATAGCTTATAATCATAATCATAATAATTTTATTGGTAACTAATAATTACAAGTCATCTTTGTTACTAGTATCGAGGTACTAAAGTAAATAATTATAAGATCTATTCTAACTTAAACTAGGTAATTGGTAAAAATGTACTAATAGTGTACCCATCATATCTAACAATTACAAAAACAAATAATCAGTGTCAAATTAATACAAATTAATAAAGAAAGAAATAATAATAAAAAGAATTAGCACAATGTCAAAGTAAACAAATAAAATAACCATATCAATTTAAACATCATTGCAGCCTCTTAAGTAATTAATTCCAATTTTAATTTAATAAAGTCATCATAGCTGTAGAATGTCTTTGACTTGTCCTTGACTTTGTCTACTTAAAGACACAAGGTCACAAATCGGCCCCAACTCAGCATAATGCCGGCTGTTAACCAGCGCTGGTCTTCCGTTGGAGCCGTGTGGTGATGTCTCGGTACAGGCACACATACAGTCAGGGTTGGGCAGTATTTGAATTACTTGTAATTAAAATACAAATACGTCTTTGGTATTTGTATTTCAATTACTTCCTTAAAATGTAATTTGTATTTCGTATTTCAAATACCTGACGCCGAGGTATTTTGTAATTAGTATTTCAAATACTTGAGGCTTCAAAATACATTCGAACATTAAAATACATTTAACCTTCATTTAGCGATCGTGAGTGTGAGTGCGAGGCGAGAGTGTAATGTTTGTCTGACTGACAGTACCTACATTTAAAAATCTAGTGTTCATGAAAAGAAACTCTGGTTTTACTGATTAATTAATCTTGTTTTTCTATACTTTTCAGCCCGTGCTGGTCTATACTAGATTAATTATTTTGTAATTTGTATTTCGTATTTCAATTAAAAATAGCTAAAATACTGTAATTTGTATTTGATATTTCAAATACCTTACTTAAAAATATTTTGTATTTCGTATTTTAATTACTTGCAATACAGTATTTTTGAATTTGTATTTCAATTAAAGTAAAGCATGTATTTGGCCCAGCCCTGCATACAGTACACCACTACAAAATAAAAATAATTAAATATAAAATTGTTTAAATTTTAGGCTTTTTTTAATGCCAACGTGCAGCTGGATAGTCACCGCGATCACCACTTCCTATGGATACTATAACACCAGGGGCATCACAGATAAAGATTTGATTAAATTGTTTGATAAGTACCTCAGTTCAGGAAACCTCGCGCTCTGGTACGGGAAGCTCTGGTCGTCCACGATGTGCCAGTGGAGGACGTTCATCTTGTTCATGGCCATCGCATCCAGCGTGTTCTGGATCTTGGAGAGGGAGATGAAGTGGCGCGAGGTGTCGATGAGCAGGCCACGGTGCAGGTAGCGCGGTGCGTCCAAGATGGACGTCTTGTTTATACGGATCTCCTGGAGACAAACCGTGGATGCACTTCGTGGCGTCAGGGATAATGTATGCCATGGCCATATCATCTTTATCATTATGAAATGGTGACGGCAAACTTTGTGAGGTAACCAGCACTATAGGTACCGGTTTTCTCATGAAGTTTCCAAGAACCTCTATCGGTTTCTTCTAGGCAAGCGTGCTCCATCGTAGACCGCATCATCGCTTAACATCAGGCGAGATGGTGGTCAAGAGCAAACCTATATAAGTGTTATAAAAAAAACCTCTAAAGTTCAAAGTCGTTATTACATTTACTAACATGCACTGGGCCAGCATGGTGGATTAGGACCCATCCTCTCTCTGAGAGAAGGCCGGAGTCCCAGCAGTGGGAACACGATAGACTGAAATGACGAAGGTTGTGGATGGAGCTCCCGATATTTCAGCGCAGTTACATGCACCATGTTCACGGGGATACTGAGTAGACCTCCATCCACAACCTCATCACGGTATATTTCCCGTTAATAATCATAGAACTGTAAGTACAAGTGCAGTATTTGGGTTTGTGGGTGGTCAGATTTGGGGATCTGACCGCCATTCAGCAAGCCCAGGGAAGACAACGGCGCGGTGTGACTCACGCCGTTGTAAAGGAAAGGAACGGAAATGCCCTGAGCATTTCCCGGGAGCGTTGATTCAGGCAGTGTGCTAGGAGGATACCGGTGTGTTCCTATGGAGATCCCGGTACCCTCCGTCTGGCACAGAGGTCGGCCACCGAGGGCGTTTAGTAGGTGCAATCTCACACAACCTGGCGTCACCCCAATGTAGCTGGGTATCTTTTGAAGATGTGTAAGAAATGCATGCTAAGTACAATACCCTCATTTTCTGTTTTCGTCGTCGGATAAAACCAATAGATAACCGTAGGTACCTGCTCATCATCAGCAATGTAGAAGAGCTGCACCCAGGACTCCAGCCCCCGCATCACGCCCCACACGGAGGCGCTGGTCAGCCGCGACACCTCCGACACTGTCAGGTTGTCTGCAACCAACACGTTAATGTGCTGGTCAAATTATATTATACTAACTGCCCGCGACTTTGTACGCATCATCATCATTCAGCCGTAGGGCGTCCACAGCTGGACATAGGCCTCCCCCATTGATCTCCGAAAGGGCCGGTTGGAAGTGGCCTGGTTATTTGGATGACCTCATTTTCTTTCACCGAATCGTAATGCCATATTTTACTGATTTTGAAGTCAGTTTTTTAAATTGATAATTATTGCATTTTGTGGTGGTACGGAACCCTCAGTGCGCAAACCCGACTCGCACTTGGCAAGTTTTATTATAATTTTTTATAATAACCGTGGAAAGTATATTTTGCAACGGCTCACCTTTGTTCACCTGGGTGTGCCTTGGGAAATATTTAGTCTCCACCGTCCACCTTGCAACAAAACACTTGAGTGCATTAGTGGCTTCTCTTCGTTTCATCTTCGACTACATCATCGCTTGCTTACCAACGGCGAGTTGTTTGACAAGTGCATAATATTATATGCGATATAAACTTTATGACAAGTGAATAGAGGTCCTGGGGCCTTACGGCCAACGGCTCACTCGGTATCAAGCTAACGTTAAATCCGCTCAGTTGGAAATCACGCGACCGCAAACCGTATCTGGGCGCGTTGAGGTTCACGTTCGCGTGATTTTCCAACTGAGCGGATTTAACGTTAGCTCTTAGAAATATACAGAAACCAAGTACATTCGCAAAATTTAAGCCGTTCAAATGGAGCCATATATGACACCAAACGACGCTCGCGCGGTCAGTGCCTGCTGTAATAGTGTTCCGTGGTCAGTGCTCTTAGTCAGGTGATAGTGTTAAGAGCTCCCAAAAAAATTTACATAATTATTTTTGCGTCTGTGTGCGTGACGAGGCAAGTAAACACAGCACACGTAGCGAATTTGTAGCTTACGTTTTGAGAAGGCGTTGTTTGGAAACTTACCATCTCTGTGTAGTTAATCTAAGCGTTAGCTTGATACCGAGTGAGCCGTTGGCCTTAGGCCCTGGATTGGGTATTCCACTCGTTTGGAGTAGGTAGGTATGTAGAATGTAAGCAAGTACGACTTTGTTTATTACTTTGTGGCCACTCGTGATTGCGAGAGGTCAAGAGGTTACTATCACTGTAAGTACTTATCACAGTACTTTGTTTACAATGCTCTCTTCTAAGAATTTCATAGTAGGTAGGTATCAAAGAGGCTTCTTTTTAATATTTAATAATAGGCTTGCGTTTGCCCGCCAACTCGCCTGATGTTAAAAGATGATGCGGTCTACGGTGGACCACGCTAGCCTAGAAGAAACCGATTCACTCTCGACTTGAAGAAACCTAGATTCTTTTTGCAAGACGACAGACAGCTTCTTGTAAAAAGAAGAATTCTGTAGAAGGTATATTATTGTTTGTTTATATTTGGTCTAAAATAATTGTCACTGCTTTGTATTATTTTCTAAAACTTATAATACTTATGTTGGTTGAACCATAACCTACACTACAATTAGGCTTGTGATGGAATGGGGACCAGAGTCTGGCGGTTTGTTGAACTGATTGATTATTTGGAGAGAATCTAACCGATCCTGTGGGTCTACGATCCTGCCGGCGGGATCGCTGTGTGTGTGTGTGCCTCTGGTAACCGACGCCTGTACCAAAAACTGAATATTTCCTATTGCAAGGAGCAGCCAGATCGGGGTGGTTTAACATACCCGACTTTGTATTATAGGTATTTTGTTTCATACTAGCTGACCCGACAGACGTTGTCCGGTCTTAGCTCTATCAATGTCTGGTAAATTCACATTCATCAAACGCGCGAAGTTAAAATCATCGCATTCAGATTCTTTTAAATTTTCTGCGCAATTTTTTTAATTTTTCTTTCCGTAAGAACCTTCTAAAATAATATAAATGAAATTGTTAAAGTCTTATGACGTGACCAAGGAAAATAGGGATTCATTTTTAGAGTTCCGTACCCAGAGGGTAAAAACGGGACCCTATTACTAAGCCTACGATTTCTGTCTGTCCGTCCGTCCGTGCGTCTGTACTACCTATTAACGGCTGTATCTTTCGAACCGTAATAGATAGCCAGTTGAAATTTTCACAGAATATGTAACGTTACGGCGGATCAACTAACAAATAATAAAGTAAAAACGAAACGGGGGTTGGTCCCAATAAACATATTTTTAACGTATTTTTGTATTAGCTCTAATGTAAAAAAGATAATACGTACAAGCGTCAAACTTGGCACGATTATAGTACACACTCTAAAGTATAACAACAAATAATAAATAACGGCCAAGTGCAAGTCGGTGACAAATTTCTGTTCATTACCAAGTTATTATACTCGAGAGCCTGTAGCAAACTGCGTAGCAATATACTCCTATGATTGGAAGGCGTTATAATAACTGCTAATTCGGTTACTTGGACAATCTTATTGTATTTTGTGGTGGTACGGAACCCTCAGTGCGCGAGCCCGACTCGCACTTGGCCGGTTTATTATATGCCTAATATAGATTATAGAAGATAGAAGATAATTATCTATAGCTGTATGGCTACCATAGTCGTATTGAACGTAACACGACAAACATTATGTACATTTTAAAGACTATTTACTTTAAAAGTGACGTCAATATCTACAATTGTTAAATTACAATGGAGTAATCAAAATTACGACACACACACACACGTTTTTTGTTTCCCATGTACGTATACTTAGTACAGACACGTTCAGCTGTCTGTCTACCCTGTGAACCTGTGTTACCCAGCAAATAATGAACAATCCTGTCCCGTCAGGTGATTATCATCATCATTTCAGCCTATCATGTCCCCACCTCAAGGCATACAATTATAATAAACTGAACGAAAACAGTAAATTCTGATCGTTTTCACTAGTTTTTTGAACGTAAGATTCTAGCTGGTAGCAAGGATTCAATATTACTTTTGTCGTAGCCAAAAGCTGGGGGTACAGTAAAATATTAAAAGAACACGTTTTCATGTAGATTTTAACAATGTTATTGCAGCTGTCAGACGCATTCTGTCAGCACTGGAATATATCTATCCATAACTGAAAATTTATTAATCGTGCTCCAACGTAGACCGCATCATCGCTTAACATCAGGCGTGATGGTGGTCAAATGCAAGCCTATTAATTATTAAAAAAAAATAAAAAAATTGTGTTCAGTTATGGAACCTACATGTCATTGTGCCGGATTATGCATTACCTATAAGTTATAAGTCATGTAGGACTGTCTAAACCACAGAAAAGAGAAGTAAATATAACGGAAATGAGAAGTAAAATCTGTTACCAGGCATTATGACAGAACCTTGATTGACCATTCTTATTTAGATCAACGCGTCGAACTCCGCGTCACAGTTGCTAACTGATTTCGAATGACTGACGTTTCGTTTATATGGGTGCAACTGGCTACAACAAATTTCTTACAATAATGCCTTGACAAACGTTCTAATTTAAACAAAAAAAATCTTTTTTTTTTCTTTTCTGTTTTCCAAATGTTCAAGGAACAATAAACCTTATAATTAGAAAAAACAATAATTTAATAATAGCACTGAAACGTGGTCTCTCACTATGGGCCTCATAAGCAAGCTCAAAGTCGCACAGCGAGCTATGGAGAGGGCTATGCTCGGGGTTTCTCTACGAGATCAAATCAGAAATGAGGAAATCCGTAGACGAACGAAAGTTACCGACATAGCCCAGCGGATTAGCAAGTTCAAGTGGCAGTGGGCAGGGCACATAGTACAGAGAACAGATGACCGATGGGGTCGAAAGGTTCTCGAATGGAGACTATGGACCGGTAAGCGCAGCGTAGGACGGCCACCCACAAGATGGACAGACGAGCTAAAAGAGACCGCAGGGAAACGCTGGATGCAAGCCGCTTCCAACCGGCCCTTTTGGAGATCGATGGGGGAGGCCTATGTCTAGCAGTGTTAGTGTAGGTTTTTTTAATTTTTTTTTAAATTATAAATTAGGCTTGCGTTTGACCACCATCACGCCTGATGTTAAGCGATGATGCGGTCTACGTTGGAGCACGCTTGCCTAGAAGAAACCGATTCACTCGTGATTTGAAGACACCCAGATTGTAACCATCGGGGAACACCCATTCAGGTAGCGCATTGCACAGACTAGCAGTTCGCACAATAAATGTGGAATCAAAGCGCTTCGTACGGGTTTTCGGAATATCAACCATAAAGCGGTGACTATTTTTCGTGCCCGCTCTGGCAGTCCGATAGAAAAATGTGCAGGAGGAAATTAGATCGTGCAGATCCGATGCACACTCACCGAAATATATCCGATAAAAAACCGATAGACTAGCAACTTTACGTCGATGCTCAAGACTAAGAAGCTTAGTCCGAACTAAGGATTCATTGCTGATGAGCTTCTTGGCACGTTTCTCTATAGATTCCAATGCCTCAAGCTGGTACTTAGCTGATCCATTCCAAAGGTGAGAGCAGTACTCCATGCACGATCAAACTTGTGCTTGGTACAGTGACAGCAACTGTTCCGACGTGAAGTACCGTCGCACCTTCGATAGGATTCGACCCAGCTTTTTGGCATCCAATTGAGTCTTGCTCTCAATATAGGAGCCAAAATTGAGGGTTGATGTCAAAGAAACCCCCAAAAGCTCAAGCTGGTCAGTTATCGGAATGGATACATCCCGGAAAGTAGGAGCCAGTTGGAATGGCGTCCTTTTGGCGGAAAACAGACACGCCTGGGTCTTAGCAGCATTGAACTTGACCAGGTTGGCATCACCCTAATCGGAGACTGCCTTAAGGGACAGGTTCATGCGCTCGACCATGGCCTCTCTGAGAGACTGGATTTGAGGTCCACTGGTTCGTGCATTGGATGGATTGGAGGTTTGAAAAATGCTTCGCAATCTCGACGTGAACAAAGCCAGTGGCCCGGATGGTACTCCAGCCATAGTTCTGAAGACATGTGCGCCCTATGACTGAAATGATGATAATTATATAAAATACGCTAAAAACAAACATTATAAACAAATAGAAAACACTTTAAGTGCCACAAGTGGCGGCCTTATCGCTAAAAGCGATAACGGTAATGATCATTGTTATTATAAAAGCCAGATAAAATGTAAATATATGAGTTTTTAATTACCACTTTGCAAGTAAATAGCCAGCCGACCTTTGGCCCAAAGTTCACCTTCTAATCGCCGATCCCCGGAGCCTTTGATTTGTGCCTACGACCAGGGATGATCGTCTGTGTCTCTAGTGAATCATCCTTAGTAAGACTAATGTCAAATGGGTAAAACCACAGAAAAGAGAAGGGAATAGAACGGAAGAGAGAAGGAACGTCTGTTACTAGGCATACGAGTGAACATACTTAATTACGTCAACGTGTCGAACTCCGCATCGCAGTCGGTAACAGAATATAACTTGCCATATAAGTTGTGCATAATAAAGTTACTCACTATACTTGCCACTATGTTTAGCGTTTGTGGACTATGAGAAAGCCTTTGATTCGGTCGAGACATGGGCGGTGCTCGAGTCTCTCCAGCGATGCCGTATATCGGTATGTCGAAGTGTTGAAGTGTTTGTACAATAACACCACCATGTCGGTCCGAGTACAGGAGCAGAGTTCGAAGGCAATTCCATTGCGAAGAGGCGTGAGACAGGGAGACGTTATCTCTCCGAAACTGTTCACTGCCACAATGGAAGATGCCTTCAAGCTCCTGGAATGGCAAGGACTCGGCATCAACATCAACGGCGAGTACATCACTCACCTTTGGTTTGCCGACGATATTGCGGTCATGGCAGAATCGATGGAGGATCTCAGCATGATGCTCGAAGGCCTCAATCGAGTCTCCCAACAGGTGGGCCTTAAAATGAACATGGACAAGACAAAGGTCATGTCAAATATCCATGTTGTGCCCACCCCAGTATCAGTTGGGAACTCAGTTCTATTAGCTGTTGACACGTACGTCTACCTAGGACAGTCGAACTAGGCAGGTCCAGCTTCAAGAAAGGGGTTAATCGGCGAATCCAACTCGGCTGGGCAGCGTTCGGTAAACTTCGCAACGTTTTCTCTCCCAAAATACCTCAGTGTCTTAAGACGAAAGTCTTCGACCAGTGTGTGTGCAGTGATGACATACGGCAGTGAAACGTGGTCTCTCACTATGGACCTCATAAACAAGCTCAAAGTCGCACAACGAGCTATAGAGAGGGCTATGCTCGGGGTTTCTCTACGAGAGTTACAATCTGGGTGTCTTCAAATCACGAGTGAATCGGTTTCTTCCAGTCAAGCGTCCTCTACCGTAGACCGCATCATTGCTTAACATCAGGCGAGTTGGTGGTCAAGCGCAAAAAAAAAGAGATCGAATCTGTAGGTTCAGTGACTCTAAATTACCTACTTTATTGTTATTCAATTTAAATCCAATTGGCTTATAAAAGACGTGTTACCGGGCTATTTTGTTACTTGGCTTGCTATCGGAATAACCTCTCAGACAATCAAGGGGAACATAATGTTACCATTATGTTATGACGCGGCGGGTGCGAACGCATCAGGCTTGATGCTTGTCGAACTCACCCTGCGATCTTGTCACCTTTTTAGGGTTCCGTTCCGTAGTCCGTCTGTCCAGCGGCTGTATCTTTCGAACCGTAATAGAGAGCCAGTTGAAATTTTCACAGAATATGTAATGTTATAGCGGATTAACTAACAAATAACCCTAAAGAACTCCTAGTCTTCCACAGAGACATTGATAAGTTACATGTTACATGCGTTTTAATGGCAATTAAAAAAGATTTTGCACTTTAATTTGTAAAATTCGTTATTGTATTTGTTATTGTTATAGTATTTGTATTAGTTATTGTATTTATGTTTCCTCACGCGAGTTTTGATGAAGGGAGTAGAAGGAATCACAGGACGGATGCAGGACTGAAAAGGAAAGAGTGAGATGGAAGTAGAGTGGCGGGAACGACCCGAATACGATATGGGAGTGGGTGGAGTGAACGGATGCAGGACTAGATCAGAAAAAGCGGGACTACAGTAGAGTGGATTACAGGACGGATGCGGGGCTAGATCAGACAAAGCGGGACTACAGTAGAGTGGATTACAGGACGGATGCGGGGCTAGATCAGACAAAGCGGGACTACAGTAGAGTGGATTACTACGGGACGGATGCGGGGCTATATTAGAAAAGGCGGGACTACAGTAGAGTGGATTACTACGGGACGGATGCGGGGCTAGATTAGAAAAAGCGGGACTACAGTAGAGTGGATTACTACGGGACGGATGCGGGGCTAGATTAGAAAAGGCGGGACTACAGTAGAGTGGATTACTACGGGACGGATGCGGGGCTAGATTAGAAAAGGCGGGACTACAGTAGAGTGGATTACTACGGGACGGATGCGGGGCTAGATTAGAAAAAGCGGGACTACAGTAGAATGGATTACTACGGGACGGATGCGGGGCTAGATCAGAAAAAGCGGGACTACAGTAGAGTGGATTACTACGGGACGGATGCGGGGCTAGATTAGAAAAGGCGGGACTACAGTAGAGTGGATTACTACGGGACGGATGCGGGGCTAGATTAGAAAAAGCGGGACTACAGTAGAATGGATTACTACGGGACGGATGCGGGGCTAGATCAGAAAAAGCGGGACTATAGTAGAATGGATTACTACAGGACGGATGTGGGGCTAGATTAGAAAAAGCGGGACTACAGTAGAATGGATTACTACAGGACGGATGCGGGGCTAGATTAGAAAAAGCGGGACTACAGTAGAATGGATTACTACAGGACGGATGCGGGGCTAGATCAGAAAAAGCGGGACTACAGTAGAGTGGATTATGGGACGGATGCGGGGCTAGATCAGAAAAGGCGGGACTACAGTAGAGTGGATTACGGTACGGATGCGGGGCTAGATCGCAAAAGGGCGAAAAAGGAGTAAAGTGGCTTAACTAGATGGATGCCAAGTTGGATCGGAAATGGTGGGTTCTGTAGTAGAGAAGATTAGGGAACTGACGCGGTAAGGGCTAGACGAAAGAAGAGTGGATTACGGAATGGATTCCGGCAGCATCACTTGAGAGCCCGTTTCCATTTCAGACTAGGCATGTTTACCATCTTCGACCACACCGTCAGTTAACATCAAATGAGCTATGGTCAAAACGACTAGCAAGTCAAATACACCTAAAAAACTTATCAAATAAAATGATACGGCACTTACAGCTTTCGTCCATCCCAAAATAAGGATCAGTTTCGCATGGCGCCGTCAGGTCTACTTGGAGTTGTTCTAAGTATCCTCGATGGTTGGTATCTTCACCCGGTCGGTTCAACCTGGTGGATTTTTTGGCTAAAAATCTGCAAAAAGATTACCACATAAAAAAATTACCCCTGACGCAAATAGAGGGGATAAGACTGTGTGTATATGTGCGCCGTAGAAGTCTCGCCTAGGCGCTGGTAGTGCTAAAACCGGCACTGGGGGGAGGCAATACAGCGGGGGCAACATCTTGCCATTTTGGCGGCCCATATTTCGTAAAGGATTAAACTTGATTAAAAAAGTGATGTATCAAACCTTACTTTCATTTATAAAATGCCTTTTCAACGATAACTCACAAGAAGGGGTGCACTAAACAAAATTATTTCATCCCCTTTTCAAATGTACCAGAGCTACCACTAAAACACAATTTATTTTTTCAAATTGAGATAACATATGTATTGTTGGTAATTGAGCATAGTTTCATGTAGAAGTTAGATAGGTCTAAATAATTAGGACGGATGGACAGACAGACAGGTGGACGGACAGAACAAGAGGGTTTCTTGTAGAAACACAAAAAAAAATTGTTACCTTGCAATTCTGTCGGTATTTCTTAAGATGAACGCATATCTCTCAATTACATTTCTCAAAATATCACATGTCTGTCCTGTAACCTGAAAAAATAATAAACTGACTTTAAAAAAACCGGCAAAGTGCGAGTCGAGCTCGCGCATTAAGGGTTCCGTACCTCCACAAAATAAAACAATAATCAATTAAAAAAAACTACTACAAAATTAATAAAACATGGCATATCTATTCGATTTTTTCATAAGGAGGTCATCCAGGTAAGGAATTACCAGTTATAACTTGGCCGTGAACAGAATATTGTCACCGACTTGCATTTGGCCATTATTCAGTATTTTTTGTTATACTTTAGAGGCAGGGGCGTCCAACTAAATTTTGTGGCGGGCCGGATTTATTAACTGTGTAACTATGGCGGACCAAGAGATGCTTCGTAACTGAGTTAATCAACGACTAATATAAGTAAATAGTAGTAAGTAGGTAGAAAGGGTATAATTATAACTATTTGGCAGAATTCACAGCAGGTTTCACTTGTAACTGCATGCACAGCCACACCTGACACCACCGAGTGGCTGGCTGTACCTACGTCACATGCGTGGAGGGAGTATAGGTGGGTGAGAGAAAAACGAATAGACAACACCTTATTGAAGTCGGTTAAAAGTTATAGATCCCAAATTCCTTATTGTACTTAAATGCGACATTAAAGCGGAAATACGCTGGAGATTCGACAAAGAAAGAGTTTGGAAGATTAATTTCCGTAACGAACGATGTTGGCCATTTGAACAAGGTCATGAACAAGGTCATCACGACGAGATTGTCTCGATTTCTTTAAAGGTGACAACCCTTACTATGGTACCTACTTAGTACTCAGTTAAGTCACAGGTTTAGTTAAGTACATACCAAATTCTGGTTAGGTACGTAAATCCCGCCAAACGCGGTTAAAACTATAGTTGGAATAACCATCTGAATCATAACATCAAGTTATTCCCGTTTCATGCATATAAATATAAATAATTTAGTAAAATTATAAGCACATTTGGGTACCTAGTGTACTTAATTAATATTATGAATCCTACTTATATAATATTATAAACGCGAAAGTTTGTATGTATGGATGTTTGTTCCTCTTTCACGCAAAAACTACCGAATGGATTTTAATGAAAGTTTACAATAATATAGCTTATACATTAGAATAACACATAGGCAATAACGGGCTGTAGTAGCGAGGCGGAAGGCCGAGCTCTACGCGTACGAAGTAGCGGGTTTCAGCTAGTATTATGATAAGTCGAGGTTTTTCCACTTTCGGCTTGGTTTATTACATTAGACACCTACAACGCCCCGGGTATTGTAGGTGTCTATAGGCAGGGGTGACCACTTACCATCAGGTGGCCCGTAGCTTGTTTGCCACATGTTCTATAAATAAATTAAGTCTCATTTAGCGGAGCAAATACCATGGCGCTTACACACACTCGTGCGTTTCTCTTCTTCTATTTTTGAGGATTTTCTCATATTTTTCGAAAAGTATAGCTGTAATGTAAAATGTAACTTGCGGCTTCCTTCATAATTATGAAATCTGTATATTAAGATATCGTAGACATAATTTAATAAATGGGTATTTGAATGAATAAAAATAAACGGAGAAAAGCGCAAATCAGTGTTACTTTCATATATTTTTTGTATCTAGTGAAATGTTAGAGTGAAATGTGTCTTTGTGGGTTCCTAGATAGAACATTCAATTTTGATATTACACCGTTTTTACAATTTTAAGCTAACCATGGAAGTAAACACACTTAAACTAGATGTCCAAAATTGCTAATAGTCGAAAAAGAGGGCCTCCTTTTATGGACAATTGACGTAATTGGTCCATAACGGTGTTTAGTGGAAGAACAAGGAAAATCAATAAATCAATCTATAACTATCAATTAACCGACTTCAAAAAAGGAGTGGGATACTCAATTCGGTAGTGTGTTTTTAATCGTTTGTTACCTCAAAACTCCGTCATAATTATATAAGCAGAGTTTTTTTTGTTTTATTTTATTTCCTACTTTCAGATTGTGCCCATAAAATTTTCATCAAAATCGGTTCAGTAGTTTGGTTTTAGATAAAAATAACTGAAAAAAATATCTCATCCAAATAAACGAAATTGCATAGGTATTTAATAATTTTGAAATTGGGTTTTTTATTTGATTGGTATTTACTTCTCATTTATTTAGTTTGATTAAAAAACCCGACTTCATAATTAGTAAACAAACAATTTCGTTCACTAGGATGTCATTTTTTTTAAACCAATGTACTGAGCCGATGTTAATTAAATTTATAAAATAAAATATGTCTATTCAATTTTATTTTTTTAATAATAATAGGCTTGCGTTTGACCACCATCACGCCTGATCCAACCATCCATCATTTTAAGAAAAAAAACTTACCACTGTATTGAGAACCCCCACATTTTTTGAAGTCGGTTAAAAAGTCCCCGATGAATTCAATCAACATACGTAGGTACCTGTTTATATTTTTATCAATGTAGTTGGTACCACCAGTAGGTGATAAATGTGTATTAATTAATACCTGTTTAATGTCGCGAAACCTACCTAATAAAATAGATTAGCTGTTTTCCTCTATTTATGTTATGTGTATTTTCGATTATTGTGTGTTATACATATGCGTTCGTGGTCGTGTTATAGTGCTAACCGACGCTCGAACGCGGCTGACCTCAACCGCCGTCTGACCAATGGGAGAGAATGAGAGGGAACCGACGCTCGAACGCGGCTGACCTCAACCGCCGTCTGACCAATGGGAGAGAATGAGAGGGAACCGACGCTCGAACGCGGCTGACCTCAACCGCCGTCTGACCAATGGGAGAGAATGAGAGGGAACCGACGCTCGAACGCGGCTGATCTCAACCGCCGTCTGACCAATGGGAGAGAATGAGAAGGAACCGACGCTCGAACGCGGCTGACCTCAACCGCCGTCTGACCAATGGGAGAGAATGAGAGGGAACCGACGCTCGAACGTGGCTGACCTCAACCGCCGTCTGACCAATGGGAGAGAATGAGAAGGAACCGACGCTTGAACGCGGCTGACCTCAACCGCCGTCTGACCAATGGGAGAGAATGAGAGGGAACCGACGCTCGAACGCGGCTGACCTCAACCGCCGTCTGACCAATGGGAGAGAATGAGAAGGAACCGACGCTCGAACGCGGCTGACCTCAACCGCCGTCTGACCAATGGGAGAGAATGAGAGGGAACCGACGCTCGAACGCGGCTGACCTCAACCGCCGTCTGACCAATGGGAGAGAATGAGAGGGAACCGACGCTCGAACGCGGCTGACTTCAACCGCCGTCTGACCAATGGGAAAGAATGAGAGGGAACCGACTCTCGAACGCGGCTGACCTCAACCGCCGTCTGACCAATGGGGGAGAATGAGAGGGAACCGACGCTCGAACGCTGCTGACCTCAACCGCCGTCTGACCAATGGGAGAGAAAGAGAGGGAAATATGATATTCTCACTCTTTCTCTCCCGTTGGTTGGACGGCGGTCCGTCAGCCGCGTTCGAGCGTCTGTTAGCACTATTAGAGTTTAGGCAAGTGATATTTTATAATAAGGTAAAACATAATTCCATTGTTGTGCAAAATTCCGTAGAAACTTCTATAATAAAGTCTCCACCAATTGACTATGCCATGACTTGGACTTGACCATGATTTACCTTGATCTGACTGTGACTTGTTTGTCGACATTTAATAAAACTTGAAAACCTTTCAATACCTGACACTGGAAAATACTACGACGCCAATATACTCGCATGAGTAAAAAAAAAACTAACTATAGGTAATTACCTATACTGTTATAAACTATCACGGTTGTTCACTAAAGTTATATGATTATTTACGGGATATTTACCGTGGTAAGGTTGTGGAATGAGCTCCCGATATTTCGGCGCAGTTACATGCAACATGTATCGGGAGCTCATTCCACAACCTTACCACGGTAAATATCCCGTAAATAATCATATAACTTTAACTATAATTATTTCACTTCAAAACAACAATACAAAAACAAACTCACCGTGATATTATTAAAATATTTCGGGTTAAACTTGTAGTAGAAATCTTCAGTCACTTGTTGCTTTGGTTTGGGCCAAATGGCCCCATTTGTGGGCTTATATTTTGGCCCAAACAGGTCTTCGGCGGAAGTAAGCACGCACAGCGCCAACACCACTACCGACGTGCGAAGCATTCTGCTTCTGGACGAGCTATAAATAATATTTGATTACAATAAAAAATATTACATCGCGGATCACAGACTTAAGAATTTATATAATGTAGCAAATATTTGTGTAATTTTTAGGGTTCCGTACCCAAAGGGTAACAACGGGCAGGGGCGGATCCAGGATTTCATTTTGGGCTGACGAGGTTCGAAGAAATCAAATCGAAAAATTGAGTCGAATGTATGGAATTGCTAGGTGTTTTGGGGGGGGGGGGGACATGGCCCCCGTGCCCCCCCCTGGATCCGCCAATGACAACGGGACCTATTACCAGGCATGGCGCACTCCGGACTTTAGGTATGTTCGGCCGGTGTCCCTCCCCGAGAGGGTCATAGCAGGGCAATCAGTGGCCGCTCGGCTCGCGCCCGGCCCGCACGCTACGCTAGCCACGTCGCGCCAATTATTTTCAACAGAATCAGCAAATTAGGGCTCCCAAATGAGGTCTCCATGTTTCATGTAGTTTTTACCTAAATATGCATCGGGATGATGATCTTGTAATAGGCTTCTTAAACTTATACTTTTGCATGATTGTTATTGGACCAAATTCAGATTAAGCGTTAGTTTTTTGTGCAGATTAAATGTTGCTCCAATTAAAGTAGAATATAAGCAATAGGTAGGTACTACATAGGATACATAGCTGGTAAGTAAATACTTATAAGTATTCTGTGTAACACCCCTCTCGAAGATGGAGGCATGTGTTCAGCAGTAGACGTTTACTGGCTGATGATGATGATGATTCTGTGTAAATATCAAGAAGACAACCCTAACGTTACACGTGCCGCGTCAGGAGAGATAGAGCTACGAGATAGAAAGAGAGCAGCTCCTTAGGTGAATATAGCGAGCGGTATCCAGCGCTGTACGAGTTGAATTGCTACTTTATTGCCACGTAGATAGAGACCTTATTTATTTAAATTTCTTCGCGGAGTGAACCTTCTGTGTCTATTATGTCTTCTGTGCTATTACTAAGCCTACGATGTCTGGCTGTCTGTCCGTATATCCTACCTTCAAACGTACTGTCAAACCTGTCAAGTGCCATGTTATTTTAAAATGACTATAAGCTTACGCTGTCTGTCTGTCCGTCCTACTTTTAACGGCTGTATCTTTCGAACCGTAATAGATAGCCAGTTTTCCAGCCAGAATTTTTCATAGAATATGTAACGTTACGGCGCTTTAACTACGAAATAAAAAAGTCTAAAAATAAAAATGAAAGGAACTATATTTTTGTTCCGGACAGCTGCACTGAACATGACTTTTTCGTAAACAAAACATTTCAGTAATAATAAAGTGCAGTGGTCAGTGTTCCTAACAAAGTGCCATCGGTCGCGCGTGTGTGAAATAGATAGTACATAAGAAATAGTGTATATAACAAGCTTTGTAAATAATTTAAGATAGTCAGTAAGGAGCTTGTATTTAAAATGTAAATTGCCGAATAAATGTTGGGTTGCTGGTGCTTTTCATTTGACCTAGAGCTTGTCTGCCGCCTATAGAACACGAATGTAGGAAAAGGAAACCCCTAAATAACGGGGAAATTAAGAAAAATAGGAAAATTAGGAAAAATGAGGTACGTTCCGTAAGAGTAAAGAGTGCACCGCTGTCTGTCTCGCTCTCGTCATTTATCCCCGTCTCGCTCGCGCCTAGCCCGTCCTGCTCGCACGGCCGCCGCCGGCGATTGGTCCATCGTATCAGACGGGCGCTACAGCACCCGTAGGACCTCGGGGCTCGGCGCGAGTGGATAAATATACAGCGGTGCGCGTCGATGACTCACTCCTTCGGAAGCGCTCGAGCGGAACGGATCTCAAGAAAGAAACAACAGGAAGAAACTTCAAGGCAGCAAGCTCTAGGAAGAAAGGCACAGCACCGTTTTGCCGTACATCGGGTTTTCACTGTCTCAGCTCTCCTCAATCCCAGCAACGTGTGCAACAGGGAAGCGTAATACGACTTACTGGTAATACGACTTGCGACGGGCGCAGGGTTACCCCGGGTTGGCTCTCACCGCATCGTGTCTACAGTCCACTTTGAAGAAATTTCGTCAAGGGCTGACTCGGGTCGACCTCTACCTTGCGCCTGTCCCGCACATTTGGTCCTTCTGGGCCGGACTTGAGCTGAGCTGTGAAAACTCGGAGAAGAATGGTGCTAACAAGATCTGCGAGCGGTCGTACCGCGCCTCGCCGGAGTCCGGAAGACTCTGTCGCAGGGGCCGGTACAACGAACACCACCACTCGCGCTACAACTACGACGTCATCAAGATCCGTTCCGCCCATCCGAAGGAGTCATCACACGTCGAGCCTGGACACCACGGGCGCCGAGACGGGTGCGAGGGCCGCGCTCAGTGCCGCAGCGCCGCCCACCGACACCGCCCCGTCCCTCGTGGAAACCACGACGCTTCACTCCGGGGCCGCCATGCCGCCGCCGCCGGAACACCGCGTCGGGGCCGCACTCACTGCCGCAGTGCCGCCGCCGGAACGCGTTTCACCAGGGGCCGCGTCCACGGATCGGACGCCGCCCTCCGCCACGCATCAGACCGATGCGCTTGCACCTAGGCCGCCAGCCTGGGTGATTCATCTGTCGCCGCCAAGATCGCCGTCGACAGAAGCCGCCGTGACCAGAGGACCGCCGCACGCTCCGCCCCGCGACGAGCAAGTGCCGCGGCCACCAACGCCGGCCAGAACAAGATCAACGACATCAAGACGCAGCATCAACAACGAGAAACAACGCCGCCTCGCACGAGCAGAGTACGAGTTGGCCCTCGCCCGAGTCAAGATGCTGCGGTCAGAGATGAACGAAGAAAATGAAGACGCGCGCACTGTCATATCCGACGACCAGCAGTCGCAGCGCGTCACGACATGGCTCTCCAAGCAGCAAGCACACCTCGCCATCACTATGAACGAAGAGATCGCTGGGGTAGCGCCGCCGCCTGCGCCGCTACTGCCGCCGGCGCCCAAACCGGCCGAGGAGCTACCACACCCTACGAGCCAGTACTGCGAACGCCCGCCGCCGCAGCGCGCCATCTACGCGCCGCCGCCGCCGTTCCAGTCGAAACCGCAGCCAGCAACAGGCCAGACTGTTGCCAATCCGGCCTTGCCAGGCGCCGTCGTACCACAGATCGTGCCGAGGCCGGAAGTCGCCGAACTAGCTGCCGCCTTTACGCTCGCATCGCGACAAGCCAAGTCAGCGCTACCGAGTAAGTACTTCATTGACCTACCGATTTTCGCAGGATCACACCAAGAGTGGTTGCCATTCCGCGCCGCGTACAACGAGACGGCGGGAAACTTCACCGATGTAGAGAACACCGCGCGACTGCGACGGGCGCTCAAGAGTAAAGCAAAAGAAGCCGTCGAGAACATTCTTCTGCACTACACCGACCCGCACGAGATTATGCGCACGCTGGAAGCACGCTTCGGTCGCCCGGAGGCAATCGCCGCGACGGAGTTAGAACGACTACGCCGCATTCCGAAGCCCACCGACAACCCGCGTGACGTCGTCGTGTTCGCCAACAAAGTCGCGAACGTGGTCGCCGCGCTGAAGGCGCTCGACCGCGTCCACTATCTCTACAACCCGGACATCACTGCAGCCATGGCAGAGAAGCTTCCGCCCGGTTTCAAGCCACGTTGGTTCGAGTTCTACGCCACGCAGCCAGCCAGCGAGCCCGACCTGATCAAGCTCTCGCGCTTCCTACAACGCGAGGCGGATTGGTGTGCGCCCTACGCACAGCCAGAGCCCGCTTCAGCGACCACGGAAGGCGGCCGGGAACCCAGAAAGGTAAACCAACGTGTACATACCACCCAACAGCGCTCATGCCTTACCTGTGAAACTGCCGGTCATGAAGTACCAGATTGCCCGAAATTTAAAAATAGCGACGTCAATGCAAGATGGGACGCCGCGAAACGCGCCCGCCTCTGTTTCAGATGTCTACGCCTACGTAACAAGAGACATTTTTGCAAGTCGAAGAAATGCGAGATCGACGGGTGCACCCACTTCCATCACAACCTGCTCCACCATCGAAAACATCAAGAAGAGCCGAAGAAAGAACACACCCCGCCCAGCGGCGTCAACGAGACCGTGACCACCGCGCGGGCCGGGGCGGCCTACTTGAAAATCGCGCCGGTGACTGTTTCCGGACCGGCGGGAGAGCTGGAGACGTGGGCGCTCCTGGACGACGGCTCCACCGTCAGCCTCATCGACGCCGGCATCGCTGATCGAGTCGGCGCCGCGGGACCTGTCGACCCACTACGCATCAACACGGTCGGCAGCGAGAAGATAGACGCATCGAGATCACGCCGGGTCACGATATCACTGACCGGCGAGGCCGGTGACCCGCAGCGCCTTCAACTACGAACCATCGATCGGCTGCACCTGACACCACAACGCGTGCGTCAAGAGGACCTGGACGAGTGCTGCCATCTTCGACCTATTTCACACTTGTTATCCACAGCTGGCGGGGCACCCACCATACTCATCGGGCAAGACAACTGGCACCTACTGACGACGACGGCGATGAGAAGAGGAAGACGCGACCAGCCGGTCGCCTCGCTCACCCCGCTAGGATGGGTGCTACACGGCGCGTCGAGACATGAAGAGAGCGGCGTCAACTTCGTCGCGCACCTGGTTCACCGGGACGGAGACATCGACGAGCAACTCCGTGAACATTTTGCCATAGAGAGTCTCACGGTGACACCGAAGGTACCACGAAGCGACCCCGACCGACGCGCCGAGGAGATGCTCCGGGAGCACTCCATTCAACGTCCCGACGGACATTTCCAGACGACCCTGCTCTGGAAGAACGAAGATACGAACATGCCAGACAACCGGGATGCGGCCTTAAGACGTCTCATTTCAATAGAGAAGAAACTGCAAAAGGAGCCGGCATTAGCGGTAAAGTATGAACAACAAATGACCGCCCTTATCACCAGGGGGTACGCCGAGCCCGCTCCACCGACGAGGACGCCAGGCCGCACATGGTATCTGCCACACTTCGCGGTAAGGAATGCGCTTAAGCCCGAGAAGCTCCGCATCGTGCACGACGCCGCCGCGAAGACCCAGGGAAAAAGTCTGAACGACTTTCTACTCACCGGACCAGACCTGCTGCAATCGCTGCCCGGAGTCCTGATGAGATTCCGTCAACATGCCATCGCCGTGACCGCCGACATTCGAGAAATGTTCATGCAGGTAAAGATCAGACCCGAAGACAGAGACGCGCTCCGGTATTTGTGGAGAGCGCGCCCGGACGACCCGCCTTCGGAGTACAGGATGACATCGCTGATCTTCGGCGCAACCAGTTCGCCGGCCACGGCGATATTCATCAAAGATCTCAACGCAGCGAAATACGCCGACTCACATCCGGAAGCGAGCGCTGCCGTACTTCGGTCCCACTACATGGACGATTATCTGGGAAGCTATGAAACCGAAGATGACGCCACGACAGTCGCCCGCCAGGTGAGAAATATACATGCAGCAGCCCGTTTTGAACTAACTAAATGGACCTCAAACTCGACAGAAGTACTGAGGAGCCTCACGGAGGAACGAGCCACGGAGGAGGTCACCATCACTGGAGGGCCAGGCGCCGAGCGAGTCCTTGGCCTGGTTTGGCGTCCCGACGCCGACAAGCTGACCTTCAACCTGGACCTGGCGCGGATTTCGCCCGAAATCCTACGAACCGACACGCCAACCAAGAGGGACGCGCTCAGGATCGTCATGTCGTTATACGATCCACTGGGCCACGCATCGCTCGTCACAGTCCAGGGAAAGAAGATCCTACAAGAACTATGGCGCCGGGGGACGCCATGGGACACCGCCATCGACGCCGACCTCTCCACACGGTGGATCGAGTGGATGAGCCACCTCCGCACCCTTCGTGATATCACCGTGCCACGCTGTTACATCGGCTACACCGACGCGACGACCCTGCAGCTTCATGCCTTCGCGGACGCGAGCGAGACCGCCTACGCCGCCGCACTCTACTGGCGCGCGGTCACACCGGACGGCCGCGTCCACACCTCGCTCGTCCTCGCAAAGGCCCGCGTCGCACCTGTGAAGCTGACGTCCATCCCGCGCCTCGAGCTACAAGCCGCGGTCATGGCGAGCCGCATGGCAGCGGCGGTGATCGAAGAACACGACAGGAAGCCCGACTCCAAGTACTACTGGACCGACAGCAAGACCGTACTGACCTGGCTGAAAACCGGATCGCGATCGTATCGACCGTTCGTCGCACACCGCATCGCGGCGATCGAGGACGGTAGCAAGCTCTCCGAATGGCGCTGGGTGCCAACAAAGATGAACGTCGCCGACGATGCCACTCGCGACGTCCCACGAGACTTCGCGTCCGACCACCGATGGTTCGTCGGCCCCGAGTTCCTGCACCTACCGGAGGAGGGATGGCCCTCCGACCAACCTCCACTCGCCGCGACACCGACCGGAGAGGAGCGATGCGCCGCCACTACGACACGCGATACAACGAGGCAAGACGCGATCCCGCCCGCAGAGCGTTTCAGTCGATGGGAGAGGTACCTGAGGTCAACGGCCCGCGTTTTACAGTTCATTGAACTATGTCGAAAGACGCGAGCCCGCGTGCACTACAAGAGAACGCGTAGAAACAAAGAAAATGACCCGACTTGGAATTCGACAACACAGAAGAAGTCGATGACGTATATAGAACGGGACATGAAACAGTCGCCACGCTTCGTAGAAATACCTGCGGACATACTACGACGTGCCGAACATTTAATTTGGCAGAACAGCCAACATGAAGCATTTCCTGAAGAAATGAAAGAACTTGAACGCGGTCAACCGGTCGCGCGTCACAGCCGCCTTCACCGTCTCGCCGTGACCTGTCAAGATGGCCTGCTCCGACTGAAGAGTAGAATCAGCAACGTCACAGGAGTCGACGTCGCCCGCCTGTCGCCGCCTATTCTAGACGCCGATCGACACGAGGTGAAGCTCCTGCTGGACTACCTTCACCGACGCCTTCATCACGCCGGAGCAGAGACGACCATCAACGAGTGCAGACAGCACTACTGGGTGCTGCGGCTGCGACCCGTCACCAAGACCGTCATTCACCGATGTATCCCGTGCCGCATAAGAAAAGGAACGCCGCCACAACCATCGACCGGGGACCTGCCACCGTGCCGACTCGCACACCACCAGCCCGCCTTCACCTACACCGGGGTGGACTACTTCGGCCCGCTGACCACCGTGACAGGACGTACAGTGAACAAACGATGGGTGGCGATATTTACCTGTCTGAGCAGCCGCGCGATACACCTGGAACCGGCATGGACCCTCTCCACAAGCTCAGCGATAATGGCTCTTCGACGCATGATAGCGCGCCGTGGAACCCCGACGGAGATCTGGTCAGACAACGGCACCAATCTCCGAGGCGCCGACCGAGAACTACGACAGGCGATCGACCGAGCCACAGAACAGGAAGCTGCGCAGAGGACCATCCAGTGGCGCTTCATACCACCGGGGGCCCCGTTCATGGGCGGGGCATGGGAACGACTCGTCCGATCAGTGAAGACAGCACTCGCCGCCACCGAACAACCTCGCCATCCGACAGACGAGGTGCTCGCGACGCTCCTGGCGGAGGTCGAGTACACCGTGAACTCCCGACCGCTCACCCACGTATCGGTGAGCCCCGACGATCCTGAGGCGCTGACGCCGAACCACCTTCTCCTCGGTGGTTCCGCTCGCGTGCCATCCCTGGGCACGTTTGATGACAAGGACCTCTTCGACCGCGCCAGCTGGCGCGCCTCCCAGCGACTCGCCGACCTCTTCTGGGCCAGGTGGCTCAGGGAGTACCTGCCGGAGCTCCAACACCGGCGGGAGCCCCACAGCCGTGGGCCCGCCGTGAACATCGGGGACGTGGTCATCATCGCTGACACCAACCTGCCGCGGAACACTTGGCCGCGCGGCAGGGTCATCGCGACCTATCCTGGAGCCGACAACATCGTGCGCGCCGTTGACGTGCAAACTCAAGGCGGAATCCTGCGGAGGCCAGTAAAGAAGCTGGTCGTCATCCCGACACAGAAGACCGACTAGATGGCTGCCCTCCACCCGATCTTCTGCAGCGACCCGGCGGACACTGCACGGCGGGAGAATGTTCCGGACAGCTGCACTGAACATGACTTTTTCGTAAACAAAACATTTCAGTAATAATAAAGTGCAGTGGTCAGTGTTCCTAACAAAGTGCCATCGGTCGCGCGTGTGTGAAATAGATAGTACATAAGAAATAGTGTATATAACAAGCTTTGTAAATAATTTAAGATAGTCAGTAAGGAGCTTGTATTTAAAATGTAAATTGCCGAATAAATGTTGGGTTGCTGGTGCTTTTCATTTGACCTAGAGCTTGTCTGCCGCCTATAGAACACGAATGTAGGAAAAGGAAACCCCTAAATAACGGGGAAATTAAGAAAAATAGGAAAATTAGGAAAAATGAGGTACGTTCCGTAAGAGTAAAGAGTGCACCGCTGTCTGTCTCGCTCTCGTCATTTATCCCCGTCTCGCTCGCGCCTAGCCCGTCCTGCTCGCACGGCCGCCGCCGGCGATTGGTCCATCGTATCAGACGGGCGCTACAGCACCCGTAGGACCTCGGGGCTCGGCGCGAGTGGATAAATATACAGCGGTGCGCGTCGATGACTCACTCCTTCGGAAGCGCTCGAGCGGAACGGATCTCAAGAAAGAAACAACAGGAAGAAACTTCAAGGCAGCAAGCTCTAGGAAGAAAGGCACAGCACCGTTTTGCCGTACATCGGGTTTTCACTGTCTCAGCTCTCCTCAATCCCAGCAACGTGTGCAACAGGGAAGCGTAATACGACTTACTGGTAATACGACTTGCGACGGGCGCAGGGTTACCCCGGGTTGGCTCTCACCGCATCGTGTCTACAGTCCACTTTGAAGAAATTTCGTCAAGGGCTGACTCGGGTCGACCTCTACCTTGCGCCTGTCCCGCACAATTTTATTTTATTTTTTAACGCGGTTAAGTCCACATTTGACCGCTAACTCGCCTGTTGGTAAGCGACGATATTGTTTAAGATGAACGTATTTTTGTATTAGCTCTAATGTAAAAATGGTAATATGTACAAGCGTCAAACTTAACATGATTATAGTACATACAACAAATAATAAATAATGGCCAAGTGCGAGTCAGTGACAAATTTTTGTTATAATTGTGTTATACTCGAGCGTCACTGCCGCAAAATTAACTATGTGACTGCGTGGAAATTGCTTCGACTACTTTGAAAGGCGTCAACTGGTAATTTGGTTACTTGGACAACCTTATTGTGTTTTGTGTACGGAACCCTCAGTGCGCAAGCCCGACTCGCCGTTGACTGATTTATTATGCCTTCTGTGGTCTTGCTAGCAAAGCCCCGCGGTTTCACCCGCTGTCATCTGACCCCAAACTAAGCAAAGCTTGTGATATGGCTGCCAGAGACTGATATACATACATATATAGTTTTAAATACATACTTAAATAGATATTAACAACCAGATATAGAACAAACACAAATGTTCATCACATAAATGTTTGTCCTAGATGGGAATCGAACCCACTCCCCCAAGCTCAGAAGGTAGGTCCACTACCAACTGGACCAACGGGCTATCTAAAAATAATTGAGAACCCTCCTTTTTTGAAGTCGGTTAATAAGAAATGATGAAAAAATTACATTAAAACTATAATAATAAATTAAATAAGCGCCAAACTCGTACCAGCTGTGTCTGAAGGACGTCTCAAGTGCGTTGGTTCTACTAGGTAAGTAAATAATATATTCAGTGGCACAGCGGCCGCGCTCGCCAGACGTCGGCTTGCGTCATCTACATATTCTCCTGTCAAGTCTGTGGCTCTTTATCAAGTTATTTACGATATGAAATAAATCAGTACATGGTTCAGAATTAACTTTTATACAACTGTCAACTGTCTTTATAGAACTGTCAACTGTCTTTATACAACTGTCAACTGTCTTTATACAACTGTCAACTGTCTTTATTAACTGAACAAAATACAAGCTAACTGGGTGAATCGGCATTTATTCATCAAAACAAAGTAAAAAAGTATAGGTAGGTACATAATAAAATAATTGGAAGTCATTCATCATCATCATTTCAGCCGTAGGACGTCCACTGCTAGACATAGGCCTCCCCCACCGATCTCCAAAAGGGCCGGTTGGAAGCGGCCTGCATTCAGCGTTTCCCTGCGGTCTCTTTTAGCTCGTCTGTCCATCTAGTGGGTAGACGTTCTACGCTGCGCTTATCGGTCCGTGGTCTCCATTCGAGAACCTTTCGGCTCCGGCCATCTATGTGTTCTGCGTAATATGTGCCCTGCCCACTGCCACTTCAACTTGCTAATCCGGTGGGCTATGTCGGTGACTTTCGTTCGTCTACGGATCTCCTCATTACTGATTCGATCTCGTAGAGAAACCTCGAGCATAGCCCTCTCCATAGCTCGTTGTGCGACTTTGAGCTTGTTTATGAGGTCCATAACAGCTTCATAGCATCATTCAACTTAACGCCCTCTTTTCCCAATTTTAGCAATTTTAGTCATTTTAGTTTTAGTTTGTGTACTTTCATGGTTAGCTTAAAATTAGAATAAAACCGGCCAAGTACGAGTCGGGCTCGCGCACTGAGGATTCCGTACCACCACAGTTGTTAGCTACTAAAGTACAAAAAATAGTGCAAAAGACAACATCCTATCAACGCCCAGGCGGTCACCCATCCAAGTACCGGCCGCGCCCGACGTTGCTTCACTTCGGTGATCGTACGAGAATCGGTGGTGAACAGAAATTTGACACTGACTCGCACTTGGCCATTATTTATTATTTGTTGTTATACTTTAGAGTGTGTACTATAATCATGCCAAGTTTGACGCTTGTATGTATTACCGTTTTTACATTAGAGCTAATACAAAAATATGTGAAAAAATACGTTTGTTGTATTACTTATTGTGAAAAAATACGGGACCCCCTAATCGTTTTTACTTTTTAACTTTTATTTTATTTTATTATCTGCCCAGTGAAAAATTTACTGGCTATCTATTACGGTTCGAAAGATACAGCCGTTAAAAGGTAGGACGGACAGGCAGACATCGTAGGTTTAATAATAGGGTCCGGTTTTTACCCTTTGGGTACGGAACCCTAAAAATTGTGTCTTATCAAAATTTCATGTCTTATCTAGGAAACCGTAAAGACATAAAACTGACATATAAATCGAAAAAAATTACAAAAAGTTAGTCTGATTCATTTAACGGCCTGTTATCCGAGTCGCATAGGCAACAAAACGCTCGACAGAGACTTTAGGACCTTGAGGTTAGGACAAAGTTAGAGCGAGGATGTATTTTGCCGCGCAAGAGTCACGAGGCCCACGGGGGGAGTGCAACGACAAAAACGAACATAGGTCCGACCTCGATGACGCCTGGCGCGGGACCACGGAACACTATTACTCCTAGCGGAGCCCGGGACTGAGCGCAGCGCACGCAAATTCTCGCGACCTTTTTACGCTTTTAATTTCTCTAAAAAACGAAACTATTCACTATCAAAAATCTATCCAATAAAAAAACATTTAAATAGGATTGCCTTTCAGTACATGTAATTTCCAGGTTGTTACGAGCTTTCATTAGAGCAAAAAACAAAAAAAAAATAAACTGAATCGACTTTGTTTCAAATTTTTTTTTTGATCGAGGAAAGTTTATTCTATCGTGTTTTGAACCAAATAATAAACTCAAACACAGATGTATCTGTGACATGTATTTTTTTTCCAGCTCAAATATTGTAATTTAAGGGCCTTTATACCGTCTGCAGCTCTCTCGCTCGCACATTTTCACATTATTGAAGATATAAAATCAATGAGTGTGAATTTCCAAAAAGTAACAAAATCATGTCTTGGTGTCTATCGTAACATTACAAACAAAGACATTGTCAATTTGATATATTTTAATTTGACACAGTAAAATGGTAACAAGTGATTTTTATTTCTCATGTCAGTCATGTTATTCCGTCAAATAACAAGATATCGAAACAAACATTTCTTTGTTTGTAATGTTACGATAGACACCAACACATGAATTTGTTACTTTTTGGAAATTCACACTCATTGATTTTATATCTTCAATAATGTGAATATGTGCGAGCGAGAGAGCTGCAGACGGTATACAGGCCCCTTAACTAAATAAAATTTATTTAAAACCGACAAATTTGGTATAACAGGCCGCGATATCTCAATAAAATATACAGATTTCATAATATATATGGAGGGAACCGTAAAGGTACATTTTATACATAGCTATACGTTGCGAAAAATTAAAAAAACCTCAAAAACAGAAGTAAAGAAACGCACAACTGTTTAGGTGCGCGTGCGCACATGTTTTTGATCTTGAAAATACAAATACAAACTCAATCTAATATCTTTATTAATTTATACATGAATAACCTTTAAAAAATTACATAATAAAAAACAAAGGATTATTATTATTGTTTATTAACTAAAACGGTTAAGACCAATTACATTAGTTAAATTTATGTTAAATTATAAAATTAAATTAAATTAAAGGATTAATCTGACAGTATATCTAATATTTTTTTTTTTTTACAATGTACGTCTTATTGCTGAAATGATGATGATGATGATGAGTCTTTCGCTATACCGCCATCTCGCTTGATGATAAACGATGACGCGGTCGACGATGGAACCAAACGATTGGAAAAAATGGTACGCGTAATTGATAAAATTGATAACAATAACCAAAAAAACACTAACTAAACTCGGCCCATAGCAAATATAACAATAGGTATCGTGATATAGGCACAGAATAGATTTTTGTTTAAATTAGAACGACTGTCAAGGTATTTTTGTAAGATGTTGTAGCCAGTTGCACCCATATAAACGAAACGTCAGTCATTCGAAATCAGTTAGCAACTGTGATGCGGACAAAGAACTTTGAGTCCTAACCCAATAAAGTAAGGTCCAAGTTCTTTGGATGCGGAGATCGACGCATTGACCTAAATAATAATGTTCAATCAAGGTTCTGTCATAATGCCTGGTAACAGATTTTCCTTCTCATTTCCGTTCTATTTACTTTTCTTTTCTGTGGTCATAGGCCAAGTTTTAATAATTATCGATTCCAATAGATCAATGCGGATGCCAGTTAATTAAACGTTTTTGATGCTCACCTAAATATTTATCATATTCACACAAGAGATTTGAAGAGCAGATGCTGAAAGAATTTCGTAGATTTTGTCCGAGAGAAAATCTACTTATTGAACCAGCTTTACAATATAGATAATACTCAATATCCCACGGAACAGCGAATATTTTCAAGGCTACCCATTCCACCTCCGGGTGGATTTCCAACAAAAACACTAACTCCGCCGATTCAGAGAGCTTCGTATCTTGACTGAACTCAACGTTGATAGATTGATTGAACTGTGCGTCGAATATATTGAACAGTTTACTGCACATCTTGCTGAACACCTGGTGGATTTTTGTAATCTTCTCATATCTGTCGGCAGGTTGGTTGAATTTCAACTCTGTCTTTTGAAGTTTTGAAACGTACATGTAATTGATGACAGACAGCATCAGGTTATCTATATCTGCATCTTCATGGTCTAAAAGTTTACTCATTCTAGTTAAGTAAGGTGGTTCACTTGTTTCGATCCACCAGTTTTGTATTTCAACTCGATCGCGTTTCAGCTTCGTTTCTTCCAGCTGGCTTTCGGAGATACTTTCTATATTTAAAGATCCCTCACTGTTTAGCAAAGCATATTTCCTCGCAGATTTTTCAGCAGTTTGCAGCATACTCACAATGTCTTCGTGGTCTTTGTAGTGGTATAATCTGGCCATCTCTAGAGTAGTCTCCCCAGTAGGCTCCCTGAGGTCCAGTCGCTGAAAAAAAATGTTTACAAGATATTTCGCGGAGTTAACAATAAATGTGTCGCCTTATCCAGGAAGCAGAGAAGCATTTATGAAGCCAAGATCCTAGACTATGGTGATAAAACCTTCTGCTCTCACATGTGACGCTGTACTACATCTAAACAACATCTGTATTCCACCGGCAATTAGAAATTACAATGGAGATCTAGTAACCAAACTATGTGAGATAGCTGATGCTTTTGCTGAAGAGTTTGAAAAAGCCTATTCAAATGAACCTGTTCTCAATCGGGACATAACCATAACTACAGTACCCTGTGTAGACTGTAGAAGACAGCTTATGTAACATTACCATCTCCAAAACTAACATTACCTTCTCCGAAACCGATGTTGAAAATGTTATTTTAAACTTGAATACACAGTCGTCCCGTGTGGGCCTGCATTCTTAAAAACTGTCCACGTAGAAAGAAAGAAAGAAAACATTTATTTTGCGCACAAAATACTACAACATCAACATTACAAAACAGAAACAACATAAACACACTTACCCCTGCCCCTAACAGAGTTGATGAATACCTCTTTAGAAACGGGTCACCTACTCCAGGATTGGTAGCATTCCATAGTCACTCCTATATTTAAGGAAGGTGATAAAATCAAACCAGAAAACTTCAGACCAATAAGCCTTACAAGCATTGCAGTAAAGGTAATGGAAAAAATCATAAATGGTCAATTAACTAAGTTTTTAAATAGACAGAGTGTAATATCACCCAAGCAATATAGCTTTGTGGAAAAAAGATCAACTATGTATTACAAATCTGCTGAAGTGTCCATGCTTGGAGTAACGAAGTTGATAGCAAATACCCAGTAGATGTGGTATACCTAGAATTGAGCGTGCTTTTGACAAAGTCCCTCATCAACGCCTACTGATGAAGTTGACCACTTTGGTATACCTACGTGGTAAACTGCATAGAATATTTCAAGTCCGAGTCGGTGACTCCTTATCTCAGCTTATCCTTATAACCTAACTCCTTGTCCAGTGGCAACCGTCAGTGGCGGCTTCCCAACTTTTTGGAATCTTCATAACTGACCTGATAGAGGTAATTGAATGCCAATCCGCCTTCTTCGCTAATGATGGGAAATTCTTTGCTGATCCGTTAGTACAAGCTGGAAAGCTGCGTGGAGAAAGCAGGCGTCACAAAACCCTACTGTGACCTGCACCATCACAGACCAACGCTGCACACCACATCTTTAGCAACAGAGTCGTCTTCAACTAGAACAGGTTGCCTGAGGAGGTGGTCGAATCGCAATCAATAAATGCGTTTAAAAACAAACTGGACAGATGGATAAGAATAAACAACATAACCGTACCGTAACAGATAAATACTAAATTTTTACACTGTGCGATTTAGGCACATGAGCATATGCTGCTCGCCTATTATCAAATAAATAAATACATTTCTGT
This sequence comes from Agriopis aurantiaria, assembly GCA_914767915.1. Lineage (NCBI taxonomy): Eukaryota > Metazoa > Arthropoda > Insecta > Lepidoptera > Geometridae > Agriopis > Agriopis aurantiaria. Next base: position 8,139,762 of record OU612007.1, read on the forward strand.
TATCTGTTTCATTAAACTTGTATTTATTTTATACAGTGGAAACTCTATATAACGACACTGAAGGGACTGTGCATTTTACAGCGTTATAGAGAGTTGTCGTTAAATGGAGAGAAGAAAAATCAGTATTATAGAAATAAAAGACTAATTTCATTAATTTCAGACTAGTGTTTAGTAGTTATGTACATAAAAATGTTATGATTTTCTTTTACTGGCCATAATGTTTACTTACTTATGAAAGTTTATGAGCAACTAAGAATATGATAGCGTATAGATAATCAATGACTCCTACTTATTAGTCCTGGTCAACAACAAGTCCAAGCAATCCCAATTTGTAAACAAAAGAACGAATTTCTTAGAAAGTCCGGTATGCATGATGCCGACAGAGTTTATTGCGGGCTAGGATAAAAAAGCGACTCAAGAATGTACACAGCTGCGCAGTTTTTACTAATATAGGCAACTTAAAAGGTACTTTTCATTACTTAATTGTTGTCGTTATTGAGAGTGGGTGTAATGCTATATAGAGTGTATCATTGTATGGAAGGCAAGCTAAACCAACCAAAGCCAAGTGATTTCGACGCTTTAGGGAGTTTGTCGTTAAATCGATTGACGTTACATGGAGTTTACACTGTATTGTTATTGTTTTTAAGATTCAATTACCATTTATTGTAAATTATCTTCTTGACCCTAAATATACAGGCATTAACCATCAAGTACTCATTTATGAAGACAATAGGTAATCTCAGATTGTACTTCTGTAATATTAATTAAATAATCCTTTATATTTTACTGTTCGAAATAAAAGTCAAATCAAGTTCTTGTTTTTTTTTAATTATAATACGGTTCATAATAATATAATTATGTAGTTCACTCGAGCGTCAGCAAACATGCCTGATGTACAGCAAGTTATTGTATTGTACTCTCAAGGCGTTGATTGTCTTCTGCATATAGTTGATTCAAGACTGCACATATAAAAAGACTGGCACAATGCCTTAAAAAGTAAAATATTTACTGCTACATTAGAACGAGCAAATCTGCATGCCAACATATCGCTTCTGACAGCCAACGCCCTGGTTCCTCTCAATGTCCCCAGCATCTGTGACGCCCTCCGAGACCCAGTGACCTAGGTACTTGAAACGCGAGACTGGCCAAAGGGACACCGTTCAGTATAAAGGGAGGCACGGTGCTGGTCTTGAAACCCTTTAGATTGAAAGACCACTCTTTCCATTGTACCCGAGCCCATGGGCCCCAGCGTATTCCTCACAGACCCTGAGAAGGTTCCTGACGTCAATTATCGAGAGACTCAGCAGGACCATGTGGTCGGCTTAACTGATGTTATTAAAATGCACAATACAACCCAAGCGGCATGTCAGTGCAGGTCTTATCACCCACACTTTGAATTAGAATTAACAAAGGTTCCATCTATGGAACACCCGACGCCAGCGCTGCTCAGCTCCTGGACAAGTCCGTTTACATGAAGGTTGAAAAGGCACGGAAAGGTCAATCTCCACTGCCTCAAACCGCAATTCAAAACAGGCGTAGACCGGTGTTTTTCGGTCAGTGTAATACCGGACAGTGTGCTTGAGGCACAGTATTGCTGTCTCTGTAGATAACCCAGATCAAGAACCAAACTGGACAACGTTGAACAGATGAAGATGTTTGCTCAATATGCGATCAAGCAGACTGTCCAGTACTTTCGCCACAGTCGTAGCCAACAATATGGGCCTATAATTATTCTTATCGGATCAGTGGCCTGTTTTATTTTTAATTATTGGTACAACAACAGCTGCCCTTAAACAATTGTCCTACATTCAAATTCAGTTTATTTACACATAAAATATTACATTACAGTTGAAAACCATGGCGTAATACTTTATTTACTTACTACATAATATTATTCTAATTACAACTAACCACTATGAAAATAAATAAATAGTAATGTAACATGAATGTCTTCACTAGCACTCGCGTTAAATGTACACCGGCATGCTGGAGGTGCTCAATACTAATCTCGTCGTGTCCCGGTGACTTGCCTCTGGTCATGTTTATGATCACTGATGCCACTTCTTTAGAACAACTTTTGAAGTTCGCTCAGATTATCTCCAATCTGTTAAAGTGCAGCTTCTAGCATTTGGTCCTTCATGGTTCCACCGAGTAGTACGTGTGTCAGCCGCTGTTCTTCCACCCTCAGAAGCCCTTCGGTCAGGCTACCTTAATGCACCTGATGTTAAAAAGTTGTTGCAGCTTGTAGTCTTCTACGGCTGTAGCGTGGAGCTGAAAAGTAACATTTATATATTATGAGAACCATCATTTCTACAATTTGTTATCTAACATGCCAATCGCCAAAACCAAATTTCGTTCATCTATACTATACTACGCCTACTGTGGATACTGGTGGATGACTGGTAGAAAATGTTTAGCATTAAGTCCTCCAATTGTACATATCTACTTAATATGTAAGTGTGCAATAAAGTATTAAAATAAATAAATATACTAATATTAATAAAGAAAGTTTGTTTGTTTATAGGTTGAGGTAATCTTCAGAACTACTGATTAGATTCTAAAAATTATTTCACTGATAGGAAGCTACATTATTCATGAGTCAGCATCATCATCATTTCAGCCATAGCACGTCCACTGCTGGACATAGGCCTCCCCCATCGATCTCCAAAAGGGCCGGTTGTAAACGGTCTGCATCTAGCGTTTCCCTGCAGTATCTTAGGTCGTCGGTCCACCTTGTCACATCAGTGAGTGCCACAAGCTGTATAGAGGACCGGCTGAGGCGCGGGCCGGTATAATCTGAGCCTACATACTTCATTACTATTATGAAAGTTATCTTGTGAATGTTTCTTAGTTTTCTCTAACAAGTTTGAGGTTAGGTTAGGATTGTTCACTACAATGATCTTATATTATGTTACACGTTTACTCATAGAAGATAAAGCTACATTACAATGAAGGCATACATTTACTTACTTCATTATTCCTTTGTATTTCGTGCGTACACAAAACAAAATATTCAAGCTTTCGACTTTGCAGCCACAAACTTGATAGATGAAAGCTGCAACTCTAACGTGATTGATGAAAAAAAAAAGAGTTTGCATCGTTCGAAATTACTGTAAAAACCATTTAAATTACTATATTACACTTGTATTTTATTTATTGTATCATATCAAACAAATTGTATATTTAATAAGTTTATGTTTTATTAAAATTTTCATGACCGTGGATTCAATGTCCTTTAGTCGTAATATTAAATAGTTTACATATTCTTAATAGCGTCAAACAAGTCATAGACACAGTCAGAGTCAAGCTAAGTAAGTCACGGTCAAGTCAAACTCATGCCCCTGTAAAATGGTGGAGACTTTACAAAAGGCTCCTATGGAGTTTTGGAAACAACACGAAATCACAGTTTCACCTCGTTTCGAGTGTGGAAATCAGTTTTCCATACTCGACCACACGTTTACGAGCACTTAATGAATAATAATTCACCATTAAGTACAGATTAACTCTTGAAAATACATAAGTTTAGGAAAATAATCCAACGAGTCGACATGTCATTTTCCACCTTGGCGCCAAAACCCCTTATGTTTATATACAGTTTTTTTTTTTGTTAAAATCTTCATGAGCGTGGATTCAATGTCCTTTACTCGTAATATTAAACAGTTCATTTTGTCTTATTAGCGTCAAACAAGTCATAATCACAGTCAGAGTCAAGCTAAGTAAGTCACGGTCAAGTCGAACTCATGCCCCTGTAAAGTGGTGAAGACTTTACAAGAGGCTCCTATGGAGTTTTGGAAACAACACGAAAAGACACGTTTCACCTCGTTTTATCACTTGCCCACACTCGAGCACGTTTACGAGCACTTAATGAATAATAATTCACCATTTAGTACACATTAACACTCGAAAATACACAAGTTTAGGAAAATAATCCAACGAGCCGACATGTTTTTTCCGCGTTGGCGCCAAAACTCTCGTTTATATACAGTGTTTTTTTTTTTTTTTGTTAAAATCTTCATGAGCGTGGATTCTATGTCCTTTACTCGTAATATTAAACAGTTTACTTTGTCTTAATAGCGTCAAACAAGTCATAGTCACAGTCAGAGTCAAGCTAAGTAAGTCACGGTCAAGTCGAGCTCATGCCCCTGTAAAGTGGTGGAGACTTTACAAGAGGCTCCTATGGAGTTTTGGAAACAACACGAAAAGACACGTTTCACCTCGTTATATCACTTGCCCACACTCGAGCACGTTTACGAGCACTTAATGAATAATAATTCACCATTTAGTACACATTAACACTCGAAAATACACAAGTTTAGGAAAATAATCCAACGAGCCGACATGTTTTTTCCGCGTTGGCGCCAAAACTCTCGTTTATATACAGTAACGTCAAATGTTTCTTCTACACAAAGAATAATTTCCCGACTAGCCCAAACAAAAAAGACCACCATGATTTCTTATTCAGTTTGTAATCACTCGTTATTCCCGATTGTTAATTAACCTAACTTATATAAAGTCCCGTGTGTGAATAGGTTACTCCTAACCACTCCTATCACATCACGTCCTATCTTCAGGTGAGATATTAGGGTCAAACGAAACCCACTGATTGTAAAATATTAAATAAAAGGCAGACACTGGACTGGTTATAATGCTCTTAGCATTAAGACCACCCATACTTCTGTAATAAATAGTAAATAAATAAATAAATCACTATATTTTTTACCGCTTTCAAGGGTAAATTATTTTATATTGCAACACTTGATCAAGCGCAAAGCTAACGTCACTTGTCATATTATTTAAATGGCATATTTTAAGTCAAATGTTAAATTTTTCAAGGGTTTATATGTTATTATACTGTTTTAAAATGTCGAAATTAAACGTTTTAAACACTAAATGATTTTTTTAATGCTTTAATTTTCAGTAATAAGGCAGAATTTAAAAACCGGTAATTTCCGATTGTCAATTTTGCATCTTGGTAAGCACTATGCCAAAGTGCTACGAACTCGACGGTGAAGTCATTTTCGTAGGCTTCGAACACACATCACTGAGTGAGTTTTTGCATGCTGAATGCCAATTTTAAAACTCGATTCATCGTAAGTGAAGTGAGGAGCGAGTTCGCTTGGGTGAGATGAGTTTTTACAGAATCGCAATGCAGGTCTGTGGGATCAGTCCTAGTTAGCAGCGTCCAGTTGTTCTTCAATCGCTCGAAGTGATTTGAATCTATGGACGTCCCGTGTATAAATGTCCAGTCTTGTTGCAGACGTCCAAGGTCTCTTGACCCCATGCTTTCTCCAGTCAACAGCAGCCAGTCGTTCTTCATTTGTTCGTTTCTTACAATTTGCTCGTCTCTCATCCTAAGCATTCGTTCTATGAGTCTTGTATAGTCCTCGTGGGTCACCACCTCGTCTTCTGGTGTTCCACGCCTGTCACTATCCAGTTGTATTCCGTGTCTCGGAGCCATGATTCTCCACGTTAATTCACTTTATCACAACTAATTCCAATGTCGTTATTGTTATTATTTTAGTCGGTACAACGTGTTACTCTCACTGCCGGATACTGTTACAATGAAATCACATTTGGCTCACGTGTTGCGCAGTTGCTGATAGCGCGCACACTAAATATAAAATAGCAAATATTTTAATGGTTTTTGTTCACTAATATTTCAAGTGCGAAAGTTTGTGTGTTACATGTACCGTACGTATGTTCGTCAACTTAATTCCGTACTGGAAAAACGGGTTTGGATTATATTTCTTTTATACTTAGCTATATTTAAATAATTATATAAGAAATGTAAACGTATTTGGAATAACATGTTTAAAAAAAAACAAGTGTTTTGGAATAATATAAAACTAAAATTAAAACAGAAAACTACCTAAAATGTATAGATCTGTAAAGAAACTGATTCATACATTCTTGATTTCCTGCAATAATCTCTCTTCTTCTCTCTTTAAAATTTTAGTTTTTTGTTAGTTGTGCATATTTTTTTTTATGCCATAAGTGTCAACAAGCAGACGGCCTGATGGTACGCAGTCACCGTCACCTATGGATACTTGTAACACCAGAGGCATCACAAATACGTTGCCGATCCTTTAGGACTCGATTAACTCGCCTTTTTTTTCGCCCATGTTGTAGCTTCTCGGAAACACCGTAGAAGGTAGACTATTAATACATTTAAAAAGTAACAATGGACTTCACAAGAAATAAGAAAAAAAAGACAAAAAAAGAAACAGAAGAAAAAAGAAATAAAAGTTGTTAATTTAACTGTATTCATATAAGTATCAAAAGAAATAAAAGTTGTTAATTTAACTGTATTCATATAAGTATCAAAAGAAATAAAAGTTGTTAATTTAACTGTATTCATATAAGTATCAAAAGAAATAAAAGTTGTTAATTTAACTGTATTCATATAAGTATCAAAAGAAATAAAAGTTGTTAATTTAACTGTATTCATATAAGTATCAAAAGAAATAAAAGTTGTTAATTTAACTGTATTCATATAAGTATCAAAAGAAGCAGGTTAAAAAAAGTTAACTTAAAATTTGGGTAGTTTATATTTGTATCCTGAATCACAATGTTCATAGGTTGACGGGTGGAGCCGCGGGGCGCAGCTATAGTTATCAATCCAACAATAATATCTATTAGCCACTATGACGTGTGAGTGAGAGTGTTAGTGTTGATCTCATTTTTCTTGTTAATACTGACGGGTTTCCCAGTGTTTGAGCTTCACCTTGTTTACATCGATTCGCGTGTGACCTCGTGAAGGTTATTCACTCGGCATAATTACATATAACAGCCAATGAAACGTATTTTGTCAGAAGGAAACAGCGGGAAAATTAGAAATTATTTACGCGACTCGTATTGTGTAGCGAAATGTCAGCTGCAAACATTGTTTTCACTTCTATTCAAGGTTCTGTACCCAAAGGGTGAAAACGGGACCATATTACTAAGCCTAAGCTGTCTGTCTGCCTTTCTGTCTGCCTGTCTGTCTGTCCGTCTGTCCTACATTTTAGTTTTCACAGAATATGTAATGTTATAGCGGATTAAATAAGAAATAATAATAAAGCCAAAAAATAAAAAGTTAAGGGAGGGCCCCATACAACAATAGTTATTTGTTATAACAAGTGTGCAAAGTAGCTTTTTAACCGCGTGCTCAATTTTGATGACCGAGCAAGCGAAGGATTCAAAAATTAGAATCCTGAGCGTAGCGAGGGAATCAAAAGAGCACGAGGCGAAAAATCTTTGCACTCAAGTGCAACACGTAACTTTTCATCCCACCTCAGCGAGGAAATGAATAAATGAAAAACAAAAACTTTTGCGCATTGTTAACAGTTTCAGTCAATTCTGTTGGCGTCAAATAAACTTCCTTGTCGCTAAAATACCTCATTTTAGGTTTTTCACTTAATCGTTTTCAAGTTTCTTTTTTTTAACCTAAGGTTTTAACAATATGACGTGAAAAGAAAATGGCGCGCGCAAAGCAAATTAAAATAAAGTAGGTACATCAAGAAGGTTCCGAGTCTGAGTTTTTAACAAATTAAAAATGGTTGTATGATAAATTCGGCACCATGGAGGTAGAAGTAAATAGGTTTAATGATAAAGCACTGTTTTAACCTATCACGGTTGTTCACTAAAGTTATATGATTAGCATGTAACTACGCCGAAATATCGGGAGCTCATTTCACAAACTTACCACGGTAAATATCCCGTAAATAATCATATAACTTTAGGTTTAATGATGTTTTGAATTCACAAACTTAGTGCACACGATGTTATAAATTCAATTTTACTTTATCCTCTAGCGGATAAAAACGGCTTTTGCAGTCAGATTTCGAAGAGCAAAAATACTCTTTCCGAGGTGGGGGGATGAAAACGTATTTTTTTACGTATTATTGTATTTGCTCTTATGTAAGAAACGGTAATACTTACAAGCGATAAACTTGGCATGATTATAGTACACACTCTAAAGTATAACAACAAATAATAAATAATGGCCAAGTGCGAGTCAGTGACAAATTTCTGTTCATTACCAAGTTAAGCAACATCGGGCGCGGTCAGTACTTGGATGGGTGACCGCCTGGGCGTGATGTTGTCTTATTGCACTACTTTCTGTATTTTGTGGGTACGTAACCCTCAATGCGCAAGTCCCACTCGCACTTGGCCGGTTTATTTTTCTAAATCATACCCGTGCGAACCCGGGGCGTACCTATATATTCTTTACGACTTCTTTCAAGGAAATTTCTTTATTCGATAATAATGTGATCTTTGATGAAAAATGTGAGGTAAAATCTTATTTTCGATTATTTTTTAGTTTTCCGGCGCGTTTAGCTCGATAACGGTTGGCGATTCTAAAAAAGTGTACGGAATGAAAGTTGTACCTAGTGAATTTTAAGAGCTTTCAGTTTGTATTTTCTCCTACGATGCACCGTTTTTGAGATATAAGTGAAAAATCCAAAAATAACCTTTGTCTCTCCCCTAGTAACATTTTTGTTGGCCCACAAATGCCAACGGTTGGGGAACTGTTGGGACATGGTAGTGATTTTTCATACGAGTATTTTACGAAGGGCATCGGTTGGTTTTACAACGAGGAATTCACATACTTAGGCCCAACATATGGCCAACTGTGGTAAAGATCAGCAATATTTCCAACTAACATTTGACGTTGGGCCAACAATCCCTACGGTAGGTTTAATAACGATAAAATGACATACGAAGGCCCAATAGATGACCAACTGGGATAAACATTCGCATCATTTTCTACGAACGTCTTTCGTTGGGCCAACAATCGTCACGGTAGGTTTTTCAACTAAGAATTCCCTTACAAATGCCCAACAGGTAGCCAACAGTGGTAAATATTCGCAATATTTCCAGCTAACATTTGACGTTGGGCCAACAATCCCTACGGTAGGTTTAATAACGAGAAAATTACATACGAAGGCCCAATAGATGACCAACTGTGATAAACATTCGCATCATTTCCAACTAACATTTGACGTTGGGCCAACAATCGTCACGGTAGGTTTTTCAACTAAGAATTCCCTTACAAATGCCCAACAGGTAGCCAACAGTGGTAAATATTCGCAATATTTCCAGCTAACATTTGACGTTGGGCCAACAATCCCTACGGTAGGTTTAATAACGAGAAAATTACATACGAAGGCCCAATAGATGACCAACTGTGATAAACATTCGCATCATTTCCAACTAACATTTGACGTTGGGCCAACAATCGTCACGGTAGGTTTTTCAACTAAGAATTCCCTTACAAACGCCCAACAGGTAGCCAATAGTGGTAAATATTTGCAATATTTTCAGCTAACATTTGACGTTGGGCCAACAATCCCTACGGTAGGTTTAATAACGAGAAAATTACATACGAAGGCCCAATAGATGAGCAACTGTAATAAACATTAGCAATATTTCCAACTAACATTTAACGTTGGGCCCACAATCGTCACGGTAGGTTTTTCAACTAAGAATTCCCTTACAAACGCCCAACAGGTAGCCAACAGTGGTAAATATTCGCAATATTTCCAGCTAACATTTGACGTTGTGCCAACAATCGTCACGGTAGGTTTTTCAACTAAGAATTCCCTTACAAACGCCCAACAGGTAGCCAACAGTGGTAAATATTCGCAATATTTCCAGCTAACATTTGACGTTGGGCCAACAATCGTCACGGTAGGTTTTTCAACTAAGAATTCCCTTACAAACGCCCAACAGGTAGCCAACAGTGGTAAATATTCGCAATATTTCCAGCTAACATTTGACGTTGGGCCAACAATCGTCACGGTAGGTTTTTCAACTAAGAATTCCCTTACAAACGCCCAACAGGTAGCCAACAGTGGTAAATATTCGCAATATTTCCAGCTAACATTTGACGTTGGGCCAACAATCGTCACGGTAGGTTTTTCAACTAAGAATTCCCTTACAAACGCCCAACAGGTAGCCAACAGGGGTAAATATTCGCAATATTTCCAGCTAACATTTGACGTTGGGCCAACAATCGTCACGGTAGGTTTTTCAACTAAGAATTCCCTTACAAACGCCCAACAGGTAGCCAACAGTGGTAAATATTCGCAATATTTCCAGCTAACATTTGACGTTGGGCCAACAATCGTCACGGTAGGTTTTTCAACTAAGAATTCCCTTACAAACGCCCAACAGGTAGCCAACAGTGGTAAATATTCGCAATATTTCCAGCTAACATTTGACGTTGGGCCAACAATCATCACGGTAGGTTTTTCAACTAAGAATTCCCTTACAAACGCCCAACAGGTAGCCAACAGTGGTAAATATTCGCAATATTTCCAGCTAACATTTGACGTTGGGCCAACAATCGTCACGGTAGGTTTTTCAACTAAGAATTCCCTTACAAACGCCCAACAGGTAGCCAACAGTGGTAAATATTCGCAATATTTCCAGCTAAAATTTGACGTTGGGCCAACAATCCCTACGGTAGGTTTAATAACGAGAAAATTACATACGAAGGCCCAATAGATGACCAACTGTGATAAACATTCGCATCATTTCCAACTAACATTTGACGTTGGGCCAACAATCGTCACGGTAGGTTTTTCAACTAAGAATTCCCTTACAAACGCCCAACAGGTAGCCAACAGTGGTAAAGATTCGCAATATTTCCAATTTAACATTTGACGTTGGGCCAACAATCCCTACGGTAGGTTTAATAACGCGAAAATCACATACGAAGGCCCAACAGATGACCAACTGTGATAAACATTCTCATATTTTTTTACGGGTCAGCAGCGCTTCTAACAAAACATGTTGTCAAAACAGTCGGCCCGCTGCGCCTGTCAAAGAGAATGCGCCTGTTTTTGTTTTATTTCAAAAATGAGTTCCGACTAAGAAGACGTGGTTGCTGTTCTAGCAATCGTAGATTTAGTTCTCCAAAGAAGAAACAGGAATAGATTCCGGGTCCGACCCTACCTGCAATATTATCAATCTATCAATTAAATCAATCAACCATATTATCAATCGTTCAACATTTAGGTAGGTATCAAGAACTAAAAATTTATGAAAGGTTCGGTAGGTACATAAAAAAAATATCGTTTGTTATTTTTAGAAATTGCTTGTTTGCTATTTCCGACAGGGCAGGGCATCCAGCTTTTTATGTTTATTTTTATGATCTACCAGTGTAACATCCCAACCCAAAGCACTGGTCTTTCCGTTATGAGTTGATTAAAAAAACAAAGTATTTTCTTTATTCCACTCCATTACAAACAAACCACAGAGAATTAGTCACAAACTTTGAACGATACGTCTTCGTTTTCTGATCGCTACCTAACCTTTATATGCGTAACTTCCCCTCCCCGCAGGCGAACGCGGGGGATGTTATCCATTCGTAGCGGCAAACATTTGTATTACTACCTACTGTGTTTTTGCTAACAAAACTTCTCTAATCGGTTTTTAAAACATGTTATTATGTTTACAAACAAGAAAACAAGGCGTAGTGGACCCGATTTACGTTGGGCCAACAATCGTCACGGTAGATTTTTCAACTAAGAATTGCCTTACAAAGGCCCAACAGCCAGTCAACTGTGGTAAAGATTCGCAATATTTCCAACTAACATTTAACGTTGGGCCAACAATCCCTACGGTAGATTTAGCAACTAAGAATTCCTCTTACAAAGGCCGAACAAATAGCCAACTGTGGTAAAGATTCGCAATATTTCCAACTAACATTTAACGTTGGGCCAACAATCCCTACGGTAGATTTAGCAACTAAGAATTCCCCTTACAAAGGCCCAACAAATAGCCAACTGTGGTAAAGATTCGCAATATTTCCAACTAACAAATGACCAACGACAACTAGGTACTTAAGGCTAAGCTCCAAAGCCTTGACCATCGTCGTAAAGTAATTGTTAGCCTTTCGGTTTTTTATCGGATACGTACATATCGGAGCCTAATCACCCTTCGAGGGTAGACCTGTATCCCAGCAGTGGGAGGATTAAAGGTTGAGAATGATGATGAATGATGATATCGGAGAGTGTACATCGGATCTACATGATTTAATTCCCTCCTGCCCTCTTTGCTATCGGACAGCCAGAAGCACGAAAAAGCGACATCGTTTCATGGTTGATAGGTATACCTACCTACCGCAGACCCAAACAAAGCGCCAAGCAGTGGAATGCGTTGCCTAAGTGGGTGTTCCCTGCTAGTTACAATTTGGGTGTCTTCAAGTCGTGAGTGAATCGGTTTCTTCTAGGCAAGCGTGCTCCATCTTAGGCTGCATCATCGCTTTACATTAGGCGATATGGCGGTCAAACGTTAGCCTATCTAAAGTAGCCTAATAATAAATATAAAAAAACAAGTTCCTAAATTATTTATTACCTATTTCCCATTCTTTTGGTAGGTACCTAGGTATACCTAAACTGTGGAGTGAAACCCCCCCTAATTACCTACTAATAGTTTTTGATTTTCATTCTAGATTTTTAACCGACTTCCAAAAGGACCCGGTTCTCAATTCGACTGTTTGTTTTTTTTTTACGGTAAAATTTATAACTCTGTTTTAGTGTGGTCAGAGCAAAAACTGCTTTTGCGTCTAGTTGATTAAGTACATTTTTGTCTGTACAGTAGTGTTTCCTTTAATAAAAAGTAGCTTCACTTGAAAACATTTTCGCACCAAAATCCTCTGACAACGCTCTGAAATGAAGCCTAGTAGTAGGTAGGTAGGTAGGTAGTCAGTGTTTCGAAGAAAAGTTACTTGTTAAAAGAGAGATCCGTCTTTTATTTTATTATACCTAGGTAGGTACCTACCACGTTTTTAAACCCGATGACAATGCATTTAACAAAAAAAGTGGTTTAAAGTTCTCTTTACTTATTCCACTTGTTAGACAACGCACAACTAAAACCTAAGGGCTTTAAGAGACAGAATATCTATTCGTGTTGAACATCGTTGATTACTTAGGTAGGTACTTATCTAAGTTTTTTGAAAATAAAGTAGGTAGGTAGGTACTTAAGTAATTAGTAAATCGATCGCCATGCGTTATTCTCGCAAAAACTCGAAAATATCAATGAAATTCGACCGATTTTGATGATTGTTTGTACCTATGTGTTGAGTGGTTTATATGTAGGTATTTGCGAGACCGAAGGGCGAGCTTAGGTATTGCCGAGCCTCGGTACCGCGTACAAAGTCGCGGGCATCGTCTAATCGAAAATAAGAAAAATGTAGCCGGAATCAAACTCGCTTTCCCAAACCTGCCAACCACTGAGCGTAAGAAAGCTCGCCCGGGACCTATGCGGCGGCGGCGCGGCGTTTGACAAACGAAGCCGAAAGGCAAATCGCTCGTCTTTCGGCATTAGTCCATAGCAAGCAGTGTTGCCACTTTTGCCACTATATGAGTAAATTTAGCCATCTTTATAATTAATATAGCTTGTTTTATGCATTCCATAAACAATCTTACTACCTATTCGACAGCAAAAATATTAAAGAATAATTATGCAAAAGAAGTAATTAATATCGCTTAAAAAACATTGTAACAGCAAATTAGTAATTTGGGTAGAAAAATAAATATGAATACGAAATAACTATTCGGGTGATTTTTTTTATATAAATGATCTGTAAAAGCGGCGTGGCGGGTCAGACCACCCTGAAAAGGAGTTACTAAATATTATTAATTGTTCAGTTAGACACCACTCTCAGAGCTGTCAATGGTGTGAAAATAAAAAAAAATAAGTAAGTAAGTAAGTACTCGGGTGCGAACAGTAAGCACAGGATCAGAACATCGGTGTTATCTACCGTTAAGCGTGAATATTCCACGACATGAGTTCGAGCGAGTGCGTCAGTTTTTGAAGTGAAACTTCTTATGCGACGTCCAACAAGGTTGCGTTAAACGTTTGACTACCAAGTATTTAAATAATAATCAACCTTATCCACCTAGGTTTATGGTTTATTTTAGATTGATGCGTAATGAACATAGGACCTTTTGAAGTTTCATTTCTTCCGCGCGGAGGGGCTCCACGCATTATTTTTTATTTTACTTTTTGATGAAACTGGTGAATAAATGTGCGGTGATAATTTGCCTAAACGACACAAGAAAACACGCGAATCTAAAATGCAACATTACATTTCACATTTCTTCTTGCAATCTTCTTGCATGCTCCAATTTACTACCACCATGAGTGCGAGCAAGAGCGCAGATGAAGACCATTACCAGTACGGTTCGCCGATAAGGGTGCAGGTTGTAGCTTACCGATTTAATAATATGTGATATTTACATTCTAGCACCTTTTTAGAAGTGTTTGCCCATTTCTTGTTTCATTGACTTGGCAACACTGCGTCTGTCTGTTTGGTTTGGTCCGATTGGTCGATCGCGCAAGTTTGCAACGCATCATACTCGCATCTCATTTATAAATAATATAAATAAATCCTTTCAATAAATCGGTCATAATTCTGTTACAATGCAGTGTCGATTGTGAAAATTCAGGTAAGTTTTAATCTGTTTTTATTAATTTGCTAGCAATAATTTGATTCATAGCTATAAATAATTTGTCTGTTTTAGAATGGGAATTTATCAAGTTGTCGAATTTGAAGACGCTGGAGGGAGTGGAGGGGTCGCAGTGATTAAAACAGATTGGTTCACTCCGGAAAAATCGCACTGCGCTTGGCCTAAGCATCATATTATGAATAAAGCTTTACGATCTAACCTCAAACCTGATCACACGTGGGAAACGCATAGCATCAGCCGAATTTTTTACGCAACAGGTAGGTACTTGGGTACCTAAGTTTGTTTTATGGTTTTAAACTTTTTATTGTATAGGTTAAGTAGGTACCATATAGCCGGCGTTTTAAAATAACAGCATAGGTACAAGCAACAGCAGCATTAACAACATTTAGCATAGGTACATACGAGTCTAATCTCGTGAGTCAATAATGGGATAAAAAGGTTTTCCGCCATCAGAAAAGGTAGATCGGCCTAAGCAAGGGATTAACCTACTTACTTGTGTTTTTAGATGACTTGCTACAAGCTAGACGAAAATGTGAAATCGAAAAGCTGAAATCGAATCTGAAATTGGGACGGATTCAAATGAAACTCCTGAAAATAATAAACGGAAGAGTAAACCACGTAAATTGTATGACAGCGATGAACATGAAATGTTTATACATGATGAAGATCAGATTGAATTTCCGAAAACTCCTGAAGAATTACCAAGTAAGTAACTACCTAGTTTTATGTTATGTGTAAATATAGTCTCAGAGCCTATTCAATGCAAACAAACAAACAATCAAATCTTTCCTCTTTATAATATTATATTATATATTGTATTATTATAGGATAGATGACTCTGGTCCAGTTCAGTAATTTACCTAATACCTAGTAGATTGTTGCATTGAGCGCAAAGTGAGTTATTAATGAAAGACTTGTGCCCGAGCCAATGCGAGGTAACCCGAGGTGACCCGAGGTGACTAAATTAACCCGAGTGCATTAATTACTCACTTAAGCTGTAATAAAAATAAAAAACTACCAATCTACCTACCGTCATAAAATATACCTACCTAACCTACTCAAAATACAAAAATGAAAAAGTAATAAAAATGATAAAGTGTATTGACAGACAGACAGACGGACAACAAAGTAATCATATAAGGGTTCCTTTTTTTCCTTGCAAGAGAGCAATACTGAAATATTAACAAGACTAAGGGGGAAAACTTACTTTTTTTATATTTAAAAACTGGATGATATCGACAAAGGACTTGGGGACTAAACATTAATAAACATTATCTATTTTAATAACTCTAATGATTAATGTAGAAATGTGATGATTACCTGTGATCAATAGTGAAGACTGATTATGAAAAGTACAAATACCTCCTATTGTTTACTTCAAGACACTTTCACTTAATTTTAAAACTTATTGAAAGTATATTAATCGTTAAGAAAATAATACATTTATTTGATTATCAAAACATTGTTTTTATTTTCATCGTTGGTTAAAAAAACTTATCTTTTGTTAGAAACAACAGTAGTTTTTTTTTTGTCGCGTTTGTTTCCACTTAGCAATTCACTACAAACAAGTTACAGTGTGACTCGTTAAGAAGTATTTTCAATCGAGTCTCAGTGTTACTGGTTGGAAAGAAAATTCCCAACGAGTCACACTATGAGTCGTTTGGGTGTGACTCGTTGGGAACCCCTTCGAAGATGTTATAATATTTCATGTTAAGATGAAATATTATACCATTATCTATTTATCATCAATGTCATTATCATATTATATTATACTATTATATCCATCTGAATTAATTACCTGTGAGAAAATGTTAGTAATCCTTAGTGTATAATATTTGAATTTTTGTTATATTATAGGTAAACTATTTATCTTTGGTGGGAGGAACCAAACCAGCTACCATAATAAGAAGAATTCTCGAGAAGCTATTTACGAACTCCTTAGCACTTTCATGCAATTGGACCGGAAAAACAAGAAAATTGCCATTAAGGATTTACCATTACTACATGTGGTCATCAAAGGTATAAATAATCTATATCTATACATACTTATAATAATGGAATAGAAGGATTCTATCAATTTCATCAATTTGTAATTAGAGAAAAACTGTAAAGATTGCGCTATGCGCCAATGCCTTTTGGCTCGAGTCCGATGTCTCCCCGTCACCGATTATTGTATTGGCTGGAGTCCGGTGTCTACTTGTCACCGATTGTTGTATTGGCTGGAGTCCGGTGTCTACTTGTCACCGATTGTTGTATTGGCTGGAGTCCGGTGTCTACTTGTCACCGATTGTTGTATTGGCTGGAGTCCGGTGTCTACTTGTCACCGATTGTTGTATTGGCTGGAGTCCGGTGTCTACTTGTCACCGATTGTTGTATTGGCTGGAGTCCGGTGTCTACTTGTCACCGATTGTTGTATTGGCTGGAGTCCGGTGTCTACTTGTCACCGATTGTTGTATTGGCTGGAGTCCGGTGTCTCTTTGTCACCGATTGTTGTATTGGCTGGAGTCCGGTGTCTACTTGTCACCGATTGTTGTATTGGCTCGAGTCCGATGTCTCCCCGTCACCGATTATTGTATTGGCTGGAGTCCGGTGTCTCTTTGTCACCGATTGTTGTATTGGCTGGAGTCCGGTGTCTACTTGTCACCGATTGTTGTATTGGCTGGAGTCCGGTGTCTACTTGTCACCGATTGTTGTATTGGCTGGAGTCCGGTGTCTACTTGTCACCGATTGTTGTATTGGCTGGAGTCCGGTGTCTCTTTGTCACCGATTGTTGTATTGGCTGGAGTCCAGTGTCTACTTGTCACCGATTGTTGTATTGGCTGGAGTCCGGTGTCTCTTTGTCACCGATTGTTGTATTGGCTGGAGTCCAGTGTCTACTTGTCACCGATTGTTGTATTGGCTGGAGTCCGGTGTCTCTTTGTCACCGATTGTTGTATTGGCTGGAGTCCGGTGTCTACTTGTCACCGATTGTTGTATTGGCTGGAGTCCGGTGTCTACTTGTCACCGATTGTTGTATTGGCTGGAGTCCAGTGTCTACTTGTCACCGATTGTTGTATTGGCTGGAGTCCGGTGTCTCTTTGTCACCGATTGTTGTATTGGCTGGAGTCCGGTGTCTACTTGTCACCGATTGTTGTATTGGCTGGAGTCCGGTGTCTACTTGTCACCGATTGTTGTATTGGCTGGAGTCCGGTGTCTACTTGTCACCGATTGTTGTATTGGCTGGAGTCCGGTGTCTACTTGTCACCGATTGTTGTATTGGCTGGAGTCCAGTGTCTACTTGTCACCGATTGTTGTATTGGCTGGAGTCCGGTGTCTCTTTGTCACCGATTGTTGTATTGGCTGGAGTCCGGTGTCTACTTGTCACCGATTGTTGTATTGGCTGGAGTCCGGTGTCTACTTGTCACCGATTGTTGTATTGGCTGGAGTCCAGTGTCTACTTGTCACCGATTGTTGTATTGGCTGGAGTCCGGTGTCTCTTTGTCACCGATTGTTGTATTGGCTCGAGCCCGGTGTCTCCCCATCATCGATCGTTGTATTGTTTATTTTTCCCCGCTCTGGGCACGCTACAATGACTGCCTTTTTGAGCAAGAGGAGTGAAAATAATATTCTGATTGTAGCAGGGTAATTGCAATTGTTTTTCCATACCACATGCTCGACAATCTGGTCGATTCCGGTAGCACAACTTAAAAATCCTAAAAAAAAAACCAAAGATTAGAATAAAATGTAGAAATTAAAATAAAAAAAATGGATTTTTAAGTTGTGATACCGGAATCGACCAGAATGTCCAATTATATAACACGCAATCTCAACGTAAAGCAAGGCATATCCCAAGGGAGATAATGCTGTATGAAACTCCCTAGGGATTAAAGTTATTTAGATTTGGAACGTTAAAATTTGCATAGAGTTATTGTCTCGCAAGGCATGAAAAGTAGAGTATTCACTTCGAGTGCATAATCTACTATAATCCGTCTTCTATCTTTACTAGATACAATAATGAAACTTGGTGTGATTGTATTTGTATATTTACTTAGTCATTTTGCTTACAGAGGCAATGCGTCGAAATCAAATCGCTGCGAAAGCAACGGATACCGACATACAGACCGTCATAACCAGTTGGTTTAGATTTACCAAAGATCGCAATGGAGGAAGAGAGAACAGGCGCAAGACATCGCAATAATTCCTCATCACAACCATCATATTCCGGGAATGTCGAAGTCGGATTATCAAGCAGAACTAAGAGGCGTAAACGCGCTTTAAGGGCAACACAAATTAGAGAAGGACAAATAAAAGTATGTCTGTTCAACTTAGTAATTGTGATAAAAAATATCTACAAATTGTCTACCCGAGTGTTTATCAGACTGTTCTGCCAATGTACCTGCATTAAACTCTTCTCCCAATCGTCAGCCAGTTTTCAGTGACATTGTAACCGATAATGTAGGTGATGAAAATATTGCGTCTTTTCTTATCTCATGGTCTCACAAGCACAATATAACCCATTCTGCTCTGGATGATTTATTGCACAAATTACAATTACGTTATCCAAGTTTGCCAAAAGACTCGCGAACACTATTACAGACACCAAATAATATTAATGTTGTAGAATGAGGTTCATATATATATTTTGGACTTGAAGCACATATAATAGAAAGAGCATTAGCTGGTATAACGTCAAAATCTTATCCATTAATGCTTAAAAAAATATCTGAAATTGACCATGATTCATTTTTGTCTATAACTTGTAATGTTGATGGCTTGCCAGTGCACTCGAGCACTACTTATGCTTTTTGGTCAATCTTATGTATTTTAGATCAAAGTGTTGACAATCAACCGTTTATTGTCGCGCTATTTTATGGCGAATCCAAACCTACAAATGCTAATGACTATCTACGTCCATTTATCGACGAATGTCTGCATTTACAGCAAAATGGCTTACTGATAAATGGGAAATATTTTACTTTTTATGTTAGTTGTATTATAGCTGATGCACCAGCAAGAGCATTCATAAAATCTATTAAATCTCATAATTCCCTACACGCTTGCGAAAAATGTGAACAGGAAGGCATATACATTGGCGGAACTGTATGGTGTTACACGTCTGATTTACATCTTAGAACTGATAGTAGATTCAATAACCAAGAGTATGAAGATCATCAAGTATCTAGGAGTGTACTCACAGAAATCAACTTAGGATTAGTTGACGAAATATCCTGTAAGACCATTGAGCCCAGAGGTATCGATATTATTAAACTGTTTTAAGGATTAATTGGTTTTTATTTTTTGATAAGAATAGAATAGTTTTTACGTTTTGACACGCATAGGGCCTAGGTGTTTAAAGGGCCACCTACTATTAGACTCGCACAGGACCTGTGGTGTATTTGAGATGTGGGACCACCGACTATTTGATTCGCACGCCAGGGGCCTTACGGACAACTGCTATTACAGGCACCTAATCCGCGACCGCAAACCGTATCTGGGCGCGATAAGGTTTGCGGTCGCGTGATTTTCCAACTGAGCGGATTAGGTGCCTGTAATAGCAGTTGTCCGTAAGGCCCCAGTATATTCTTGGTGTGCGAGTCAAATAGTGGGTGGCCCTACGTCTCAAATACACCGTAGGCCCTTTTCGAGTCAAATAGCAGGTGGCCCTATGTCCAGTATACATCGTAGGCCCTATGTGTGTTAATTGTGGGTGGCCCTATGTTCCAAATATACCCTAGGCCCTATGCCTGCTAAATAGGGGGTGGCCCTATGCACCAAATACACCGTAGGCCCTAAATGAATAAAATAGTGGGTGGCCCAATGTCTCAAATACACTGTAGGCCCTTTGCGAGTCAAATAGCAGGTGGCCCTATGTCCAGTATACATCGTAGGCCCTATGTGTGTTAATTGTGGGTGGCCCTATGTTCCAAATATACCCTAGGCCCTATGCCTGCTAAATAGGGGGTGGCCCTATGCACCAAATACACCGTCGGCCTTAAATGAATAAAATAGCGAGTGGCCCTACGTCTCAAATACACCGTAGGCCCTATGCGAGTCAAATAGCAGGTGGCCCTATGTCCAGTATACATCGAAGGCCCTATATGTTATTAATGGTAGGTGGCCCTATGTCCTAAATAAACCGTAGGCCCTATGCGTGCTAAATAGAGGATGGCCCTATGCATCAAATACACCTTAGGCCCTAAATGAATAAAATAGCGGGTGGCCCTATGTTCCAAATACACCGCAGGCCCTATGCGTGACAAATGGTGGGTGGCCCTACGTCGCAAATACATTGTTGGCCCTATGCAGAGTAGGCCAACGATGCGTGTTGGCCCTACTCTGTTGGCCCAATGCTGGCGGCGTTAGTTGGGCCGAACGATGGCCATGATTGATGAGCCAATGTTGGCCGGTACCGTTAGGCCAACGGAGGCACTGTTCGTTGGGCTACTTCGAATCAAGCCGGCCATTTCTGACAGTTGGCCAACTATTTGTGTTGGGAATATTACGTTGGAACAACTGTATAACTACAATAAATGCTACTAGGGTCCCCTCCCCCGGCCCAACCCCGCGTCAGGATTTTTAGTAAGTTCACTCTCTAAGCTCCCTGAACAAGTTTCTGAAGGAATCGATTAGGTCCCTACTCACTCTCTCCACACCCCCTTTTGAGTTATTCATTAAAGCTAACATTCATAAACGCTTTAAAAATAAGATTCTCCCTTCGAATACTTTTTTTTAAGTTTGTATACGTATTTTTTTATAATTTTATTAAGCCGTAGGTGGCAAAGAAGCAGACTGGCAGTCTGATGGTAAGCAGTCATCGGTGCCTATGGATACTTGTATAACACCAGAGGCAAATACGTTGCCGACCCTTAAGGACTGTATTAACTCGTCTTTTGAAGAACCCCATGTTGTATTATCTCGGAAACACCGCGGAAGGTAGCTCATTCCACATGTTGCAGGTGTGAGGCAAGGATCGTGTGAATCGCACAGTGTGCGATATCCACTGATCTATGATGTGTGGATGACCTTTCAGTGCAATGGTAAAACTGCAACGCCGGCATCAGATCAAACAGTTCTTCAGATCACTCCCCGTTGTAAATGCGATAAAAGATGCAGAGAGAGCCAACGTCTCTGCGCATGCTGAGCGGATCTAAGTGTTCACGCGTCTTCCCCCTTTTTAAAACTGTCATTGCTTGAACACAAATTTTTATCTTCCTAACATCAAAAACATAAGACGAAAGTCTTTTGATGTTAGGGATATAGTTATATGTTAGGGGTATTTCCGAAAAGGACAGATTAAGGAGATGAAAGGACGTTTCAATCTCGAGTTGAAAATTTTGTAACTATTGTAAATCAGCCCTTTCGCAAAATAATTTCTTAGGGGAACTCTGCATAAAATTTTCAACTCGAAATTGAAACCCCCATTTCATCTCCTTAATCTGTCCTTTTCGGAAATATCTTACTACAGTATTTATTTATTGAAATTCCATGTCCCTAACATCAAAAACAAAGGATTTTCATATAAATTTTAACGTCAATTTGCCTTTATTTGGCCCTTATGCAAAATAATATAGCCTGTACTTCAACCTGGTCATAGCATAACATATTATTGCTAACCATATGCGTGAAAACCACATTTAAAGTGGTTTAGGAGATGTGCATATGTGGATGTGCATATGTGGATGTGCATATGTGGATGTGCATATGTGGATGTGCATATGTGGATGTGCATATGTGGATGTGCATATGTGGATGTGCATATGTGGATGTGCATATGTGGATGTGCATATGTGGATGTGCATATGTGGATGTGCATATGTGGATGTGCATATGTGGATGTGCATATGTGGATGTGCATATGTGGATGTGCATATGTGGATGTGCATATGTGGATGTGCATATGTGGATGTGCATATGTGGATGTGCATATGTGGATGTGCATATGTGGATGTGCATATGTGGATGTGCATATGTGGATGTGCATATGTGGATGTGCATATGTGGATGTGCGTGCACAAACAACATTTCTAAAAACTGTCTTAACGTGTTCAGCTGCTTATTTTAAGACGCCCTGTGTGATATCTTTTTTATATCTCACAATTAGTTTTTATTCTCTCTCTTTATAAACAAACACAGTGTCGTTTGTAATGACCTAATGACGTAATCTGGCAGACTTGTTTGTGCAATAAATGACTCACTCACAGTTACACAAGAAACAGTGACTTTACAGCTCGTCTAGTGCTGCGCAAAAATAACAAGTAACAATTCCTCGAGGTTAACAAATAAAGAAGAGTATGGATTCCAGAGACGACGAATTCATTGACGATGAGCTCAAGAATCGTTGGCTGTTGCAGTGCGCTAACGGCGTCAGGCCCGCAACGGAGAAACAAATAGATGCTACGTGGTGCCTGGAGCACGGAGCTGACGTGAACACCAGGGACAGCTTGGACAACACGCCGCTCCACCTGGCGGTGCGCCGCGGAGACACGGTCCTCGTGGAACTGATTTTAAGATATGGCGCAGATGTGGACTTATCTAACAGGTGGGGGCAAACACCGCTGCACGAGGCAGTGGGACGCGGAAATGCGTCTCTCGTGGATTTGCTGTTGAAATACGGCGCAGACGTGAGCATTACTAATAGGCGTGGCAAAACACCGCTGTACGTGGCAGTGTGTTACGGAAATGCTTTTCTTGTGGACTTGTTGGTGAAATCCGGAGCTGACGTGAATATAAAGAATGACATTGGAGACACGCCGCTGCACGAAGCAGTGAGACGTAAAGATGACTCTGTCGTAAAGCAGCTACTGAGCTCCAGCACTGATGTAAATATAAGGAATGACAATGGAGACACGCCACTGCATGAAGCGGTACGTTGTAAAGAGGGCCTGATTGTGAACCTGCTATTGGACTCCGGGGCTGACGTGAATATTGGGAATGATATTGGAAACACACCGCTGCACGAAGCAGTGAGTCACAACGATGAATCCCTCGTAAAGCAGCTACTAAACTCCAGGACTGACGTAAATATAAGAAATGACGATGGAGAAACGCCACTGCACAACGCGGTACGTTGGGGAACAGGCCTGATTGTGATTGTGAACCAGCTATTGGACTCCGGGGCTGACGTGACTATTAGGACTGACCATGGATTCACGCCGCTACACTTGGCGGTAAATTGTAGAAATGCTTCCTTCGTGAATGAGCTGTTGAACGCTGGGGCTGTCGTGAACATAAGGGATACCAGTGGAAACACGCCGCTGCACTGGGCAAAATACTGTCACGATGCGTCCCTCATAAACCAGCTGTTGAACTCTGGGGCTGACTTAAATATAAGGAATAACATTGGAAACACGCCGCTGCACGAAGCAATATTAGCGACAAATGCCTACCTTGTGAATCGGCTAATGAACTCTGGAGCTGACGTGAATATTAGAAATAACAATGGAGACACGCCGCTACTCATGGCGGTAAGCAAAGCAGATATATGTTTACATAATTACATCATACAACATCAAGAGCATTTAAAACGTGATGCAAGATTAGTACCAGAAGATGTAAAATTTTTGTCCAATATCAAAACCCTGCTTGTGAACTCCAGAACTGACGTAAACCTGACAAATAAAGACGGCAACACGCCGTTGCATCTAGCGGTGGCATTTCGTATCGAGCATACACCCACCTTAGAGCTACTGTTGAAATATGGCGCTGATTTGAATTTCAAAAATAAAGCTGGTAACACACCGCTGCACCTAGCAGCGAGAAAACAGCATTTGCACTGCGTAAAACTGTTGCTGCGTTGTGGCGCTGACGTCACACTCAGGAACTCTGGTTCGGATACTCCTCTAACAGTCGCTCGAGTATTCAATTTTAAAGGTTACCAGAAGGTTGTAAGGCTTCTAGAAACTGCAGAGGGGATAGCGAGAAATAATGCTTTGTTGACCAATGATAGATCAAAAACTTTTCTTCCTTGTCAAAAAAATGCAAAAAAATGTGATAACAATGCCCAAACAGGATTTAATTACTTGAAAAGAGCCGGTACCTCTGGAATGAGCGGCCAGCTGTATCAGACGAAGTTGCTGAGTCTGGTCCTTATAAGAGCACTGAACGACGATCAAATAGAGCATTTCCTTCTTGGAACCAATATCCGTGGCATTGGTAACATGGACGACATCTGCCTGCGGTACCGAGTGAGAGGCCAGGATAGACCGGTCGTGCTGTTCATGCAAGTGAAGCACAGAGATAATCCTGAGAAAGGAAAACTCACTGTCGAGGACATGCTGAGTACCTCCGGGGAGTTCAACTTGTTGAAGCACTTCGAGAGCTACCTCATGATCAAGGATCGATTCCAGGCTAGCAATGAGGATCCTATGTTTGAGGGAGATTTTGATGATGTCGATTGCAACCTCATTTTATACACGCCGGTTAACGATTGCTTCGCCAAAAAAAAAACAGATCGCCAAGTGAGCGAAAAGGTGCACTTTCTCATAAACACAGAACAAACCAGTAAAGTGTTCCAATACGACTACGACGAACACGACATAGATTATTTAGCAAAAGTTACAGCTACAAATCGACTAAAAACATTGGGAATGGTTTTTCTCAAATTTATAATGTCAGAAAATGATATGTCAGACATGATATTGGTGAATAAAGTTATAGCTAGATACCACGTGGTCATGGGGCGAGAAATGCTGCAGCAATGCAAAATACAACATAGTAACGATAAATATGGAATTTGGCAGTTTCGTCCTGAGTTTTTTGAAAGCGACTGCTACTATTTAATAGCTTTAAAAAACACTTTTATTAAAGAACTTTCAACCAAACGCTGCGACAAATCTAATATTACTAATGATGACCTAGAACATTTCAAGCTAGTAATACGAGATCCGTGTGCGGATAGTATCAGCAAGATAATAGGAAAGTTTGTCACATACGATGACAAAAGAAATAAGTTAAAACTGATACAAGCTTTTGAGGAACAAATGAAACAAGAGGAATTAAAAACATTACTGGCACAATTCAATAAAATTGTCATTCATGATAGTATTATAAACAGAGCTGTTCAAATTAAATTGACCGCGTTGAAAATCAAACTACCTATGGCATTTGGAAATTTAGACATGACATGCCATGGAAGTGAGACACATAAAAAAATTAAGGCTCTAGCAGATAAACTCATCAATTTATTTGAAAGGAATAAGGAGTCAAAAATTATTCACATAAATGACGAAAACCTGGGACCAGAAAAAGAAAAAGAACGATGCATCATAAACATCAACGACGGCATTGGAAGTGCAGTAGGAAATCTAATAGTTATGGATAAAAATACGAAAATGCTAAAGTTTGACTTAGATAATGAAACTTTGCCAGCAAACGCAGCTTTGTTTTTACAAGAATTGAAAAATGATAAGTATAAGCCCATTAACGAAGAATTAAGCAGTTTCCGAATTCAAATCAACATTGAGGAATTCCCTACATACTCATTTGATGGAGACAAATTTGATAAGAAACAAGGGAGAGATTTTTTAAACAAATTTTGGTTTTACACCAATCAGGCAAAAGAAAACGAAGTTGAAAATATTTTAAAAAATCACATAAACAAGTACTACAACTACGAAAGAGTAACAAATAACCTCCTATTCGAAATACATTCGCATGCTATTTTCTTGAGATCTCATGACGAAATTCAAAAGTGGTGGATGCAGAAAGGTGAAGCACCCTACTTAAATAAATCAAATGATATTTTTGGATGCGCAAAATTAGCATGTATTACCAATATTCTTCTGACTATCATTGATTATATGCAGTATTTTGATATTACTACCTTTAATTTCAACACCAACCTGCGTATCCACCAAAGCAAAACGTCCATAGAAGTACCTGGAGCCTTCAAAAAAATACTCGGTAAGCTGTTAGATATATTTGACACACGAAATAAATCAATTAATGTCAGTATCGAGAACAAACAAGATATTATGAATCTACTACAAACAGTAAAGAGATTAGCAAGAGATAATGATTCGCCAAGCTGTGATCGAACAGCGACTGCTTATAACAAATTTCAAAATAATAATCAGATTGTTGTTTCACACAATGACTCGCAAACTAATGCGCAACAAAAATTCAAGTACTTGAAAAATGGCGACACCTGCGGAGTAAGTGGTCAGCTGTATGAGACAAAGCTGCTGTGTCTGGTCTTCATACGAGCGCTGAACGATCATCAAATAGATCATTTTCTTCTCGGAACCAACATCCATGGAATCGGTGACATGGACGACATTTGCCTGCGGTACCGAGTAAGGGGCCAAGATAGACCGGTCTTACTATTTGTGCAAGCGAAGCACAGAGAAAATCCCGAGAATGGTAAACTCACAGTCGAAGAAATACGGTGTGCCTCCGGGGACTTTAGCTTGCAGAAGTATTTCGACAGCTACCTCATGATAAAAGATCGGTTCCGGGCTGCCAAGGAAGACCCTTTGTTTGAGGGAGAATTTGGTAACACTAACTGCAACCTAATTATATACACGCCGATCAAGAACTGCTTCTTAAAGAAAAAAACTAAATGCCAAGTGAGCGAAAAGGTGCACTATCTCATAAACACAGGAAAAAACACAGAAAGTTTCCAATTAGACTACAATGAAGATGACGTAGATTATTTAACGGAAATGACAGTAATAAATCAATTAAGAAACTTCGGAATTATTTTTCTCGAATTAATCATGAGTCAAAATGATAAGTTAGATGTGATATTGGTGGATAAACTAATAGCTAGATACCACGTAGTCACGGGAAGAGAAATGTTACAGCAATGCGAGATAAAACAAGAAAAAAAATACTATCGCTCCTGGATGTTTAGTCCTAAGTTTTTTGAAAGTGACTGCAAGTATTTAGTTGCTCTCAAAAATATATTTAATAAAGAACTTTCAACAAAACGCTGTGATAAATCTGAAATCACTGATAAAGACCATGAAAATCTAAATGAAGTTTTACAAAATCCATGCGCGTCTACTATTAGCAAGGTAATGGGGAAGTTGGTCATATTCAACGATAAAAGTAAACAACTACAAATCACAGACATCTTTACTTCTAAAGAAAAAAATAAAAAAGATTTATTTAAGTCATGTCAGGAACAATTAAACAAAGTTGTTATCCATAAAAATGTTTTAAAAGAAGCGGTTCGAATGAAATTGACTGCATTAGAAATCAAACTACCCATGGCATTTGGAAATTTAGATATGACATTCCGTGGAAGTGAGACCAAGGTACGAAGAAGGATGAAGGATTTAGCAAAAAAACTGATGAATTTATTTGAAATGAATAAAGACTCAAAGATTGTTGAAATTAACGATGACGTTGTAGGTCCAGGAAAAAGTATAGAACGAGGAATTATAGATATAAACGGTGGCATCGGGAGCGCAGTTGGGAATCTACTTGTTATTGAGCCAAACACAAAAATGCTGATGTTTGACTCAGATAACAAAGCATTACCAAAGAATGCAGCTATGTTTTTAGAAGAATTAAAAAACGACAGATATAAGCCCTTCAACGAAGAATTAAGCAGCTACAGAAT
Organism: Agriopis aurantiaria; assembly: GCA_914767915.1. NCBI lineage: Eukaryota > Metazoa > Arthropoda > Insecta > Lepidoptera > Geometridae > Agriopis > Agriopis aurantiaria. The sequence continues at coordinate 8,167,770 of OU612007.1, forward strand.
AAAAATCAACATTGACGGATTTCCAAAAAACTCATTTAATGGAGACGAATGTGATAAGAAACAAGTGAGAGATTTCTTCAACAAACTTTGGTTTTACACCAATCAGGCGCAAGAAAATGATGTAGAACTAATTTTAAAGGATGAAATTTACAATTATTACAACAATAACATCAATCACAATCGAATAAATTGTCATATTTCGAATTCTGCGTTCATAAATATTTATGATGAAATATACAAATGGTGGAAGCTAATAGATAGATCGCCCTACTTAAGTCGCGCGAGTGAACTTTTTGAACGAGCAGAACTGGAAGATATGTATAACCTCTTGCAGACCGTCATCAATTACATGTGCTTAACAGGAGTTTATGTCATTAATATAAATATCAAGGAAAGCGCTACTGATTATGATAAGTTTGTTAAAATGCACCAAACTTTTATCAAAATATGCGGTAAGCTGTTTAGTATGTTCGACTCAGAATTCAATCAATTATTAGATATCGAGCTGCCTCCTACTGGTCGTAGTTATGTTAGTTATGAATTAGTATTTAGTTTAGAAATCCATCCTGCAGTAGAGTGGGTGACCTTGAAATTATCAGACTCTTATCTTTCTTATTCTCTTGTTGCCAAAGCGGGACCCGGAAGGGGGTGCTGTCGGGCAAAAGACGGATTTTTGCTTAATCAAAGATTTCAGCGTGATTCTATTTATATTGTTGGCAGAGATAAAGATCCATTAGAATCTATAGCGATGGCAAAGCCACAGTGATCCATTGTAATCGAGTTTTTTCGCAGCAGAACATGATTCATTGCCTGGAGAGTTCCTAGGTCCAATATTTAAAAACTAAAAATTTCTTAAAATTCACCCCATAACTCGTAATGTCTTTGTATCTTTTGTTTCTGTCATAAATAAATATTTTTCTTTCTTTCTTTTCTTTCAATATTTAAAAACCAAAAATTATTAATTATGCCATAAAATTACTAAACCTAATGACGTTGTCATTGAAGCCACATGCCAGGAGATTGCAGTGGCTGTTTCCAGATTGGCTCAGCTAGAAGCCTAGACGGTCTGACGTCTCAATATCTAAAAGATTTATCTTTTGTTTGTGGTGAAGCAAGCCACTCTTAAGAGACCTAAGAGTTTTGGTAAATTTTATGCTATATGGACAGGCCAGTGCCAGTCAGTGGTCGCATAAAAGATAGAAGTATCGTAAATATTTTATGAGAAAAATCTTAGACTTAAAATAAATAGAAGAAACAATTTCAATACTTATAATATGTATATCATGTTATTAATCTAATTAATTAACGTTTCGATTGTAGATGCAGTTTGATTTTTAACAGGCTTCAAATAATTATCAATTTAAAAACCGACTTCACAAATTAGTAAATTTACAAGTAGGAATAAATTATACATACTACTTCTAAGAAACTACTTCTACTTCTTCTTCTTCTGACGTTCTATGGAAATTTGATTAAAATCTGTTCAGTTTGGCCTTTAAATCAATATAACTGGAAAATTCGATTACTTGGATGGCAAATATTGTGTTGCTTAGTTTGGGGTCGGATGACAGTGTGTGCAAATATTGTGTTGCTTAGTTTGGGGTCGGATGAACGTGTGTGCAAATATTGTGTTGCTTAGATTGGGGTCGGATGACCGTGTATGCACATATTGTGTTGCTTAATTTGGGGTCGGATGACCGTGCGTGCAAATATTGTGTTGCTTAGTTTCGGGTCGGGTGACCGTGTGTGCAAATATTGTGTTGCTTAGTTTGGGGTCGGATGACCGTGTGTGCAAATATTGTGTTGCTTAGTTTGGGGTCGGATGACAGTGTATGCAAATATTGTTGCTTAGTTTGGGGTCGGATGACCGTGTGTGCATATATTGTGTTGCTTAGTTTGGGGTCGAATGACCGTGTGTGCAAATATTGTTTTGCTTAGTTTGGGGTTGGATGACCGTGTGTGCAAATATTGTGTTGCTTAGTTTGGGGTCGGATGACCGTGTGTGCAAATATTGTGTTGCTTATTTTGGGATCTTAGTGCAATTGCGTATTTTACTAATATTGGGAAGTCGGTTTTTATATCTATACTAATATTATAAAAAGGAAAGATTTGTATGTAAGTATGTTAGTAACAAATTGGCTCAAAAAGTACTGGACTGATTTTAAAAATTCTTTCACTGTTGGGAAGCTACACTACCGCCGGGTGACATAAGCTATAATCTATACCCGTGCGAAGCTGTTGATAAATATATTAGGACTGTTTACTCTATTTATACTGCCCCGGCATGTGTGCCCCGGCTTCGCACGGGTGTAATTTTCGTGCAAAGCCGGGGCAGGTCGCTAGTTATATATATATAAACCTTCAATGAAAATGTGCATCTGATGGTGAAAATTAATAGCATCACAATCCGTTGCGTAGAGGAGGAGTTAGCAGCCATACAGACAGACAGACACGGAAAGCGACTTTAATTTATACTTTTATACTATGTAGAGAATTGATAGAGAAGAGAAGAGATAACTTCCTGCCCTCCATGATGTCGTGCGTGTCGCCACTGCACTGCAGGTCCGAGGTCTCCAGCCCGTCCGGGAAGTAACGGTAGAAGAAATCCGGACGAGGCCGCCCTGGGAACGTGTTACCGTCTTTCATCACAACTGACAGTATATCATCATACTAGTTATACAAATGCGATATTGTTACACAAACAAGGGAGATATTTGCCTTAATGTAATATAAATATAATATAATTATTAAAATATTGTCTATTCTCTTATAAAAATTACCGTTTGTATGCAAATCTTTATTACAAATAACCGGCTTAGCGATCAATATAACTAAATACATTACACATACTGAAAATATAATTAAATTGGCTGATAAATGTCTGAGATATGAGCATATACCCCCTTATTAATAAACTTGGAGTAGGCTTGGAATTGTTACTCTGTCTTTTGTCTTTTTCGATCGAGTTCAAAATGTGAAAGAGAGAAGAAGACAAAACACGGCGTAACTATTCCAAGACTACTCCACGTTTATTAATAAGGGGGTTAAAGTTTAAGGCGAGAATACACTGAGAGGGGATACTCTGTCCCTTTCTTGCAAAGTGCTTGTTAGTATAGCATTTGTATGGCGTGCCTGATTCCACCGTTTAATGAGGGCGATTTTAAATAAGTAAAACGTTTTTGAATGATTTTAATAATTTTGCAAGTCATTAGCACTAGTTTAAGTCTTTAGTTCAGTTATTTGTGTCTGGTTAATTATATTCACAATATAAACCACTCCAGATGCTTATATTTTCGCAGTTTTAGAGCATCATAAAATAATGCGCTAAAACTGCGATTCGGTCACTTATTTTTTCATATTTACTCATTGATCTAAGCTACACACTGTGTAGTTCTTCTAAGTATTTACTATTGTTCCACTTATTTTACGCACTAGATAACGCTAATACTAACTATTTACAACTATATTTACACGCGTCACTTGTTATATTGGTAAGAAATTGCGAAATTATTTAAAAAGCCGAAGCCGATACTATCGCGGTGACAGTGCGCGTGCTATCTTTAAAATGTGTCCTCTTCGTTTGACCTTTGTTTATTTTTTAAAGTATTTTAACTTCATGGAACTTCACTAACTGATCGGTCGTAACTTGCACTTAATTTTGCTTTGGGGAGACAAAGAAAGAAAGAAGAAAGAAAACATATATTTTGTGCACAAAACACTACAACATCAACATTACAAAACAGAAACAGCAAAGTGATAATAATAATACAATACATGCGCTGTAGTGTCCAGTGCGACAGGTGAAAGGGCAGTGCTCAGCGATAATGGTACAGATATCTCTGCAGCGCTCATTTATTGAACTGACCTTCTGAGACGCACGGAACTACAAATAAAGTTAAAAAAACCATTCGTAGAATGAAGTACATTATAACAAACACACAAATAACATGGAAAATACATCCGCTGATATGTGCTGAGTGGGGAAACAAAATACGTTGACGTTACGCGCTCTTGAGACAAGATACCATACATACATACATACATACATACATACATACATACATACATACATACATACATACATACATACATACATATATACATAAATACATACAAACACAATGGGAGAAAGAAATCTTTTAAAATAAAATAAATTCTCTGAGTTTTTTCTTCTGACTGTTGAGTAATATGTTGTTTTAATTAGGTTTCTCGATTGTAAATACTCCATCTCTGTTAACAAATACATTTTTACTGAAAAAGTTCTATCATTTATTGAGAAAAAGATTTTTTCATATCTTCCGAGCGCACATGAAGAGCCGCCCTGCCCGTCTCTCGGCGCACGATATACGTCCGTCTCTTGTCCAAGCGTACTTCCAGTTGTTCCAGCTCGTAAGCTTCTTCTCGTGCTTTGAAAAAAAAACCTTTTTATTGTGCTTGGATAGGCGTTCGTTAACGTAGTGTGGAGCAGCGCCAAGTCCCATGTCAGCCGTCGTGGCACCACGGCGCACGCGCGGTCTGCAAGAAGGCGTCGCGCAGCTGCCGGCGCACCAGGATGGGGCGAGAGCATCTGGATCGCTGCCGGGGATTATAATGACTGATAAGCGGGGATTTATATTATAAGGCACACAAATCGTATCGCACCAATTTAGAGATTCTTCTACTTAGTCTGCTATATTCCGACATATCAGCTGAAATTTGCAGTTTCATCTCAGTCCAGTCTTCTTTTAGCTTAATGGTTTCGTCTGAGAGCTTCTGAGGTCTTTTCCGGCGTAGGGTCTTATAGAACTTGGATTCCACTGCTTGGACAGATTCCACCAGCCCATTGTTTAATTCGTCCACAGTTCCGCTTTCGGCTAGGCCCTGATTTGCCCTGGCGGACCGCCAGGGAATGCAAATACATTCAGTGCACACACACACTGTCAGCCACTGCGCATGCAACACGTCATTCATATCTCGTGCGAGTGAGCTAATATTGTAAATAAATATATTTGTAAGTCGTTGTGATAAGGTGAATTAACGAGGAAAATTATAATACTAATGTCTTTAGACCTTCAACAGTCTATAGGCAGCCTGATTGTATTCGTAGTGTTAGTATTAGCTTGTATTTTGTTGAATTTAAAAAGGCACTTGCCCATTTAAGAAAAAATGAATTCCAGAGACGGAATACAAGTGGAAAATGACGAACATGGAACATCGGATGACTATAGTGCAAGATTCAGAGAGCGAATGAATTGGATGAGACACAAGGAGACTGTAAGAAATGACCGAATGAAGAATTACTGGTTGCTTTTGACTGGAGAAAGCATGGATTCTAGAGACCTTGAATGTCTGAAAGAAAACTGGAGATTAATAAACAAGGATGAGAAAAAATACATGGATATGAATGACTTCGAGCGATTGATAAACAGCTGGATGTTGCTAGCTAAGACAGAACAAACAGAAAACTTGGAACAAATTACACGGGACATGAGAGCCGATGATTTTGAGAATTTGAAAAAAGACTATTTGGTGCTAAATTGGGTGAACATGAGTTTAAAAGATTTCAAGCAGTTCAAGAAAAATTGGTTGATTATATCTGGAGGCACGGCTGGGCAGGAACATGACACAATAAAACGTTGGTTAATATTGCATATGACGGACATATTTCACATGAGGACAGAGGAGAAGTTTGAGTTCATCAGAAGATGCCTAGAGCGAGGGGCTGACGTGAACGAGGTGAATCGTGGCGGATACTCCCTGCTGCACTCGATGGTCAGCGACATGCACCCTCCTTTAATAGAACTCCTGCTGAGCTACGGCGCTGACGTCACCCTCAGGCGGCCTTCTGGGGAGACTCCTCTCGATATAGTCAGAACATACCACTACAAAGACCACGAGGACATCGTGAGTATGCTGCAAACTGCTGAAAAATCTGCGAGGAAAAATGCTTGGTTAAACAATGAGGGGTCTTTAGAAATAAATAGTATCCCTGAAAGTCAACTTCATAAACTGAAGCTGAGACGCAATCAAGTCGAAATACAAAACTGGTGGATCGAAACAAGTGAACCATCTTACTTAACTAGAATGAGTAAACTTTTAGACCATGAAGATGCAGATATAGATAACCTGATGCTGTCTGTCATCAATTATATGTACGTTTCAAAACTTCAAAAGACAGAGTTGAAATTCAACCAACCTGCCGACAGATTTGAGAAGATTATAAAAATCCACCAGGTGTTCAGCAAGATGTGCAGTAAACTGTTCAATATATTCGACGCACAGTTCAACCAATCTATCAACGTTGAGTTCAGTCGAGATACGGAGCTCTCTGAATCGGCGGAGTTAGTGTTTTTGTTGGAAATCCACCCGGAGGTGGAATGGGTGACCTTGAAAATATACGCTGTTCCGTGGGATATTGAATATTATCTATATTGTAAAGCTAGTTTTAAAACCGGGTTTTCTCTCGAACGAAATCTACGAAATTACTCAGCCTTCAGCTGGTCAAATTTATTGAATGATTATAAGAAATAATATATTTAGGAGAGCGTCAAAACTAGTTTTGACGTTAGGTTGATAATTAGTCATAAGACTCATAAGTCGTAACGTAAACTAGTTATCACGCATGATATGTCGTTCAACTGTGCGTCGAATCCGCACAGTTCAATCAATCTATCAACGTTGAGTTCAGTCGAGATACGAAGCTCTCTGAATCGGCGGAGTTAGTGTTTTTGTTGGAAATCCACCCGGAGGTAGAATGGGTGGTATTGAAAATATACGCTGTTCCGTGGGATATCGAATATTAAGTACGTTGCAAAGCTAGTTAAAAAAGCAGGTTTTCGTTCGCTGCATGCTGTCTTCACCTGAAATTATTATGACATTAAGTTATATTTTGATTTCTATTTAACGTTTTGATAAATTGTATTGATGTACACAGTGTAGGTGGACTTAAATATATAAATAAAAATAACTGTTAATTTTATTGTTATAGGCCAAGCTTTGTTCGTGATTTGTTTGTTTAGAATTTTCCTTGATAACCTCCTCCCTTTTCCTTTTCTGGGCCTTTCCTTGGTTCCCGGACAGATGGATTAGAATGTAGAAGATAATGTATAGTATGAAAAATCTTTGAACATAATGTTAACAGATAGATGCTACATTTTAACACTGTGGGTTATAGGAACATCAGCCTATGCTACTCATCATCATCATCCTCATCAGCCCTGAGTGACCCACTGCTGGGTATAGGCCTCCCTTTGTTTATGCCACTCTCCCCGGTCTCTCGCTCGTCGCATCCACTCGTTCCTATGCTACTCGCTTATAATCAAATAAATAATTAGAAATAACATTTCATCAATGCAGTTCAAGTGATATTCAACGATACACCACGAAAGGAGCAGATTGAAGTGAATTTCAAGGCCTGGGCCTTTTCAAAACCAGAGTGAATGGGTATCTTCTAAATCTGCGTGCTTCATCTTCGACCGCATCGTCACTTACCAACAGGTGAGTTGGTGGTCAAACGCGGAATTATCAGCGTTAAAAAAATAAAAACCACTTAATTGTCATGTAATAGAGCCATACCCCAGTAATGCAACATTGTGATTTATTTATTCTTTGAAAATAGAGATCACTCTAAATTTATAATTGTCCATCTGAACTTATTTTTTGGTATTTTTGGTCCTTTGCATATTTGCATAAAACTTAGCACAATTATAGTTAGTTTTAACAATTAAAGTTAGTTAATTAAATGGGGGGTTCATGTGAAATGGGGATAAATTATTATTTTTTCGCTGTACCCCGTCGTGTGGGGCAGTCTTGCGCAACTTCAATACAAATTTAGTTTGTATGATGTGCATAGAAAAAATAAAATTGTTTAAATTAGAACGGCTGTCAAGGCATTTTTGTAAGAAATTTGTTGTAGCCAGTTGCTCCCATATAAACGAAACGTCAGTCATTCGAAATCAGTTAGCAACTGTGATGCGGACAAAGAAGCAACCCAAAAAGGTAAGGTCCAAGTTCTTTGGATGCGGAGTTCGATGCGTTGATCTAAATAAGAATGTTCAATCAAGGTACACTCAAAATACCCGGTTACAGATTTTCCTTCTCATTTCCGTTCTATTTACTTCTCTTTTCTGTGATGAAACGGGTGCAGAATCAAACTTCTTCGTTTTCTATCTCACTCTAACGTATATGTTTGTCTCTATAAAAGAAGTCCTGAAATTTGTCTAAGACCACAGAGTTCGTTCGATCAAATTTGTCGAAAACCTTTCAAATAATGCTCAGCAGCAGTAACAAACTAACAATAATAAATTGTTAGAGTTATATGATTATTTACGGGATATTTACCGTGGTAAGGTTGGGGAACGAGCACCCGATATAAAAAAAAACGACAGTAAATTGTTATGTTATAAAAACAAAAACACCGAATTCCGTACATACCGGCGCCGGCGAGTGCGAGACAACGAAAAACTAGCCTTCAAAGTCTGTCAATGTTCTAAAAAACTGGTAGGTAGGTTTAGCAAGCGAATGCATGTAAGCAAGGTCAAGGTCTGAAACTAGTGTGCGCCCGAGGGTTTTCCAACAAAAATGAGATAAACAAAACAACGAAAAGTTATATTTATAACCAAAACATGATTAATTCAGCTCATTGATAACTATAGCTGCACCCCGCGGTGTCACATATCCTACTGAACTTTAATTTATACTTCGGGATAAAAAGTTACCTAATTATGTGCTAATCCAGGATAAACTATCTCCATACAATATGTCATCGCCGTTGTGGAGTCCAGTCGCGAACATACACATTTAGACACAAACTTTTATATGTAAGTAATGGCTGTAGCCAGCAGTTCCCTCCGCGTACACATTTCCTCAGGAACCGTTCATTTATCCAGGAAGGAAAGTGTATCACTCTGCGACCTTCCAACTATCTCGACGCATTATGTGACGTCGATCCGTCGCTCTGAAGAGGAATAAACAAAGTTTAGCATTTACTATGATGATATAAGTGTGAGCGATCAAAGAATCTTTTTTTATTATTATTTAATAATAGGCTTGCGTTTGATCGCGGACTCGCGTAATGTAAATCTGCATACATTTTGCATACAGTGTGCGTTCTCACTCTAGCTGCGCAAAGCGCGATTCAAAACAAGTTTTATTTTTAAAATAGCAGTGCGGCTGATACGTAATACGAAGCCGGGCGGGCAGTAGTAGTAGTACCAGATAAAATAAATAAGCAGTAACAACTTGTGATGAGATGAACGAGGAGAATCATGGCTCCGTGAGACCAAAAACAACTGAATAAAAACAGACAAGGAACACCAAGGGGCGATTTGGTGATCCATGAAGATTAGGCAAGATTGGCAGATCATTATATTCGATATTTATGCGATTTTCCCGCTGCAGCGACTCTGTCAGGGCCCAACTCTTCATCAGCTGCTGCACCAGCGTGTACACCGCGGGGCCTAGACAAGAGCCACACACTGTTAGCGTTAACGCCTGCGGAAAGATGAAATTGTATGAAAATGACATTAGCTTGAGATAATTTCCCTCATGCTAATGTCAGACAAATGTCACATTGACAATGACATTAGCCAAAAAATATAATTTATTCCCTTTTCACATGTCCCCTTGTTTGTAAAATACCCTTGTTTTTTATACTTTTAATATCGAGATCTATCTAAAACTATAATTTTGCTAAGTTTTATGCATTTGCCAAAGGACCAAAAAATACCAACAAAATATGGTCGGACGAACAATTATAAATTTAGAGTGATCTCTATTTTCAAAGAATAAAAAAAATCACAATGTTAGTGGCTCTATTACATGACAATTAAGTAGGAAAAATTCACTTTAAGCTGCTCCTTTCGTGGTGTATCGTTGAATATCACTTGAACTGCATTGATGAAATGTTATTTCTAATTATTTATTTGATGATAAGCGAGTAGCATAGAAACGAGTGGATGCGACGAGCGAGAGACCGGGGAGAGTGGCATAAACAAAGGGAGGCCTATACCCAGCAGTGGGTCACTCAGGGCTGATGAGGATGATGATGATGAGTAGCATAGGCTGATGTTCCTATAACCCACAGTGTTAAAATGTAGCATCTATCTGTTAACATTATGTTCAAAGATTTTTCATACTATACATTATCTTCTACATTCTTACCCATCTGTCCGCGAACCAAGGAAAGGAAAGGGGAGGAGGTTATCAAGGAAACATTTAAATAAACAAACAAGAACAAAGCTTGACCTATAACAATAAAATTAACAGTTATTTTTATTTTATTTTATTTGGAAAACATACAGTAATAAATGACTACATTACTGATACATTAAATAATTAAACATTATTTAGCAGTTTTCGCAGTTATCATGTCATAGACCGAGTGTTTCATTATATAATCTCGCCCTACAACGTTGACTAATTGACCAAGCATTCTACAGTCATGAATTTTATAAATTTATATAAATGCAAACCGCAGGGAAACGCTGGATGCAGGCCGCTTCCTGCCGGCCCTTTTGGAGATCGATGGGGGAGGTCTATGTCCAGAGCGAGTTCGCTTGGGTGAGATGAGTTTTTACAGAATCGCAATGTGGACGTCCTACGGCTGAAATGATGATAATGGTGATGATAAATGTATAAGTATTATTATTAGCGACACAAATATGCTAACCTCGGCAGTGGTTACATATTTGAGGCGTTTGGGATCGAGACATTGGGCCCTTGGGGACCTCCAGCTCACCTCATTTTTAAAAATCTTTCAGAGCGCCTGGTTAATGCGACGCTTGACTAAAATGCTGGCGTGTTTCTGGCTCAACGCATAAGCATTGCTTTTCAATGTGGTAATGCCGCCAGCATGCTGGGTACGCTGCCAACTGGTAGTGGGCTTGAGCATTTGGATTGTCTTTAGTCCTTCAACGGTCTATGGGCAGTCAACTGTATTTGTAGTGTTAGTTTTAGCTTGTATTTTGTTTGGAAATAATAAAAATTCACAATTAGTATTATTTATAATTATGTATAATGTGTATTGTGTATGTTTACTTAATTTTTTTTAAACTTACATGTTATTAATATTATGACTATGGTCAATTATCAATGCATAATTATTTTATGTCAACGTCGAAACCCGATAATTAAGCGTTTTTATGCTGACTTAAATATTTCTCATATTTACACAAGAGATTTGACGAGACGCGGGCGAAGGAATTTAGGAGATGTTGTCCGAGAGAAAACCTACTTATTGAACCAGCTTTACAATATAGATAATACTCAATATCCCACGGAACAGCGTATATTTTCAAGGCCACCCATTCTACCTCCGGGTGGATTTCCAACAAAAACACTAACTCCGCCGATTCAGAGAGCTTCGTATCTCGACTGAACTCAACGTTGATAGATTGGTTGAACTGTGCGTCGAATATATTGAACAGTTTACTGCACATCTTGCTGAACACCTGGTGGATTTTTGTAATCTTCTCATATCTGTCGGCAGGTTGGTTGAATTTCAACTCTGTCTTTTGAAGTTTTGAAACGTACATGTAATTGATGACAGACAGCATCAGGTTATCGATATCTGCATCTTCATGGTCTAAAAGTTTACTCGCTCGAGTTAAGTAAGGTGGTTCACTTGTTTCGATCCACCAGTTTTTAATTTCCATTCGATCACGTCTCAGCTTCGTTTCATCCAACTGGCTTTCGGATATATCTTCTGTCTTCAAAGATCCCTCATTGTTTAACCAAGCATTTTTCCTCGCAGATTTTTCAGCAGTTTGCAGCATACTCACGATGTCCTCGTGGTCTTTGTAGTAGTATGTTCTGACTATATCGAGAGGAGTCTCCCCAGTGGGCTTCCTGAGGGTAACGTCAGCGCCGTAGCTCAGCAGGAGTTCTATAAGAGGAGCATGCATCATGAGCCCGTCGCCGACCATCATGTGCAGCAGGGAGTACCCGCTATGATTCACCGCGTTCACGTCAGCCCCTCGCTCTATACATCTTCTGGTGAACCTAACCTTATCCTCGTTGCCCATGTAGCGGTATTCCATGTACGGCACGTGCTGTAACCAGTGTTTTATAATGGTATCTTGCCCAGCCGTGCCTTCAGGTATTAACAACCAATTTTTCTTGAAATGCTCTAAATCTTTTGAGTTCATGTTCACCCAATTTAACACTAAATAGTCTCGTTTCAAATTCTCGAGGTCATCGGCTCTCATGTCCCGTGTAATTTGTTCCAGGTCTGTGGGATCAGTCCTAGTTAGCAGCGTCCAGTTGGCCTTCAATCGCTCGAAGTGGTTCGGTTCCATAAATGTCCCGTGTATAAATGTCCAGTCTTGTTGCAGACGTCCAAGGTCTCTTGAATCCATGCTATCTCCAGTCAACAGCAACCAGTCATTCTTCATTTGTTCGTTTCTTACAATTTCCTCGTCTCTCATCCTATTCATTTGTTCTATGAGTATTGTATGGTCTGCACGGATCACCGGCTCGTCTTCTGGTGTTCCATGCACGGCATCATCCACTTGTATTCCGTCTCTCGGAGCCATGATTCTCCTCGTTAATTCACCTTATCACAAAGAATTTTATTATTTAGTTGTTACTGTTTATTTATTTATCTGGTACGCATCACCCGCACTGCTATTTTTAAAAACCCGACTTGAATCGCGTGTTGCGCAGTTGGAGCGAGGACGCGCACTGAATACAAATGTGTGCAGACTATTTGATCACTCTCACTTATATTATCATACTAAACTAAATGCTAAACATTGTTTGTCTGGTTGTTCCTCTTTCAAGCAGCAACAGAGGAAACGAACCGATCGTGGGTAAACCCGCGGGCTCATCTCGCCTGTGGGTTTCCCCACAAAAGTGAGATAAACAAAACAACGAACAGTTATTTTTATTACTTAAGCCTTTGACCAAAATAAAATGAATGGACGGACCCTAACCATTGAACTTGGCCAGTAACAAAAAAAAACATACAGTTGAATTGATAAGCTCCTCCTTTTTGAAGTCGGTTAAAAACGAGTCAAAACCGTCGGACATAAACTTCAACACCTAATTATAAAAATTAACAGTATATTTGTTACAAAAAAATGATACCGGTTTTATTTGTGTATTTACACTTCGGTAAAGCATACGAATTCATAATTTTGTCAGATATTTCGTTATCACGTAACAATAGACACGTGTTGCACTTCTTACGGTTAGAGACAGACTGAAACGAAATGAGAGCCGGCGCTCATTTTGTTATCTTCAAAAATGCGCTTCTACTGGGCCTGTCCATTCATTTTATTTTGATTTTGGTCGAAGACTTAAACATGATTCTTTCGTTTCGGCTCATTGATAAGACCACAGAAGAGAATTTTTTTTCGTTCTCTTTTCTGTGGATAAGACCTTGCATTCATTTGCTTGTCAACAGTGTAAAACAACTTTAGTTTAATCATTTAATGTATAGATGAACTAACAACACCATTATAATGAAACTGTATTGGCGAAGTTCACACGTGTTCGTTGACAGTTGACAGTCTTTTGTCGACTGCCAACGAACACAGTATATAAGTGGCGGTTGCATTGCAATCACCCTCTTTCTTTGCTCGAACCTCGAAGCGATAACAAGTGTAAACGAATTGTGTGTAAAACAGTTTAAAAAGGTGATTTCTTGGCTGAAAAGCTATCAAATCAGAATCGGGATTAATAAGTTACAGATGTCTTCTTATTTTCCCATGTCCACAGAGTGTAATTTGTCTTTTGTTAAGTGGTTCAAAACCTGTTTGCTAGTCATGTTTTTTTTTAGAGCCCTAATTAATAGTTATTGTACAAAGTGGCTGTTTTATTCCTTGCGTTTTCTTGATTATAATTTCTTTACTAATGATTAATTTAATACTAATTACTAAATAACTGTGCTCATGTTAAAAGTTCTTCAGATTATATATCCGATTAGTGTACTTATTGTTATATATGCAAATTTCTGCCGCCGATTCTGCGGCTGAGCCTGCTGTCGAGCCTGCTGTCGAGTCTGCGGCTGAGCCTGCTGTCGAGCCTGCGGCTGAGCCTGCTGTCGAGCCTGCCGTTGAGCCTGCTGTCGAGCCTGCGGTCGAGTCTGCGGCGGAGCATACAGCGGAGCCTGCAGTGGAGCCTGCCGCGGAGCCTGCGGCTGAGCCTGCTGTCGAGCCTGCGGCTGAGCCTGCGGCTGAGCCTGCCGTCGAACTTGCCAGCTGAGCCTGCAGCGGGGCCTCCAGTACGCAGTTACGTAAGAGACATTGTACGCAGTTGCGTAAGATCCGGTGTACGTAGTCGCGTAAGAGCCGATGTACGCAGTTGCGTAAGAGACATTGTACGCAGTGGCGTAAGATCCGGTGTACGTAGTCGCGTAAGAGCCGATGTACGCAGTTGCGTAAGAGACAGTGTACGCAGTTGCGTACTGACTTAACTAAACCAGATTCGGTTTTAGTCTGATATAATGTGCTTTTCAGTATGCAGTTGCATTCTGATATTATGTAACATAAAACGATAGTATAAGACTTCAAAATAAGATTGTAAAGTACACATTTAATTAACACGTATAATGTCTATTATCATATAATACATGACACGTATACACGAGGACGTGTAATTGAGTCGGATGGCCGAATGTAAAACAACTTTAGTTTAATCATTTAATGTATAGATGAACTAACAACACCATTATAATGAAACTGTATTGGCGAAGTTCACACGTGTTCGTTGACAGTTGACAGTCTTTTGTCGACTGCCAACGAACACAGTATATAAGTGGCGGTTGCATTGCAATCACCCTCCACACACACACAGCGATCCCGCCGGCAGGATCGTAGACCCACAGGATCTGTTAGAAGATCGGTTAGATTCTCTCCAAATAATCATTCAGTTCAACAAACCGTTAGGGCTCCAGGGCACACCCCCTCTGGGGTGCCTGGGCAAGTCTGATTCCCACTCCCGGCGACGGCCCAAGCCGAGGTTCGTACCATCGAGGTGCCCTTGTGCTAGTCGCCTATAAACCTATATATATTGTCCTAGAAAATTTTTCTGTGAAGCCTTTTTTGTCTGTAAGACCGCCTTAACCACCAAGTTACGCCGAACGCACTCTGCGTTCGCTAACTAGTCCGGTCAAGCTGTAGAGGCCAAAAGGCCAACAGTAAAAGTCAATCATAAAAAAAAAAAAAAAAAAAAAAAAGCAATCACCCTCTTTCTTTGCTCGAACCTCGAAGCGATAACAAGTGTAAACGAATTGTGTGTAAAACAGTTTAAAAAGGTGATTTCTTGGCTGAAAAGCTATCAACAGTCTAATGTATGTGGAACTACGTTTCGAACATAGTTTTTAATAATTTTTTGAACTCCCTGTAGGTACTAAACGACCGGTATTTTGTTTTTTATGTTTCCTTACCCAAAAGGGTGTAAACGGGACCCTTTTACTAATCCTATGTTGTCTGTCTGTCCTTCCGTCAGTCCTACCTTTTATTGATATTGCCAAATCAAAAGGCGCTCGATCAAAATTATAAATATTGAAAAATCAACAGGCGCTCGAACAATAATACTGATATTGCTAAAACAACAGGCGCTCGATCAAAATTATAAATATTGAAAAATCAACAGGCGCTCGAACAATAATACTGATATTGCTAAAACAACAGGCGCTCGATCAAAATTATAAATATTGAAAAATCAACAGGCTCTCGAACAATAATACTGATATTGCTAAAACAACAGGCGCTCGATCAAAATTATAAATATTGAAAAATCAACAGGCTCTCGAACAATAATACTGATATTGCTAAAACAACAGGCGCTCGATCAAAATTATAAATATTGAAAAATCAACAGGCGCTCGAACAATAATACTGATATTGCTAAAACAACAGGCGCTCGATCAAAATTATAAATATTGAAAAATCAACAGGCGCTCGAACAATAATACTGATATTGTGAAATCAACAAGACTTTTTTTTTGACTTCCTTATTTTTTAGTTAATCCGCCGTAATATTAGATAATATGTGATTACGGTTCGAAAGTGACAGCCGTTAAAAGGTACCGGAGGTAACGGACGGACAGACAGACAGACAACGTAGGCTTCACAGACTTATTATAGGTCTATGGTAAGCAATAGTCTTTGAAGAATAGTAGGCGAAACCGCGAGGTTAATAATACCTTAGGTAGATTACTGGATTATATCATCATCATCATCATCATTTCAGCCATAGGACTTCCACTTCTGGATATAGACCTGCCATCGATCTCCAAAAGATCTCCACCCACAAGATGGACAAACGACCTAAAAGAGACCGCAGGGAAACGCTGGATGCAGGCCGCTTCCAACCGGCCCTTTTGGATTACTATACAGACTTTTTATCCCAGATAAAAAACATTGTTCTTGAAGAATAGTAAGTGAAACCGTGCGGTTGATAATATATATTAGTTGTATTAATTACCGTTCGCAGAAAAGGAAGACCTTTACCACTAGGGATATTATACAGGGATATAGAAGGCCTCTGACAAATACTTAAATCATAAACCAAGTTTATAAAGACTAAGCGGTAGACCCAAATGTCAGTTTTAGGCCGCTGGGAGGCCTCCGACAAATACGTGTCATTCACTAAAATATATGTAGTAAACAAGATAATATATGCTGAATTGGCAACCCTAGCGTCAGAATCATTAGGCCTCCCGAAGGCCTCCGCCAAAAATCTAATTTAGTCACCAAAATATGTAGGAGCATTAAACAACTGGCTGTATTGGTAACCTTAGTGTTAGGACTTTAGGCCACTCGAAGGCCTCCGAGGAATATGTAGTTATATCGCTAGTATATATAGTAGATAAGATAGTAAAGGCTGAATTATCAATCCTAGTGTGAGAACTATTAGACCTCCTGAAGGCCTCCAACAAATGTGTGTTCCAGTCACCAAAATATGTACGAGGCATGAAAATATTGGTTGTATTATCCAACCCTAGTGTCAGAATCTTAGGCCACCGGAAGGACTCCGATGAATAAATAGATATATCACTAGAATAATATTGTAGTAGGCACACAATAGTACAGGCTGAGTTGCCAACCC
Source organism: Agriopis aurantiaria (assembly GCA_914767915.1). Taxonomy (NCBI): domain Eukaryota; kingdom Metazoa; phylum Arthropoda; class Insecta; order Lepidoptera; family Geometridae; genus Agriopis; species Agriopis aurantiaria. The sequence goes on from OU612007.1 coordinate 8,184,804, forward strand.
TAGTGTTAGAGCTTCTTGGCCTCCGACAATCAAACGTGACACTTTCTCGAACTTGACCGTGACTTTTTTACTTGACTCTGACTTAATTGACGATATTTAATAGGACTTGATATAATTTCAATACTCAACACAGGCAAACGCACTAGAAGTGCAACGCCAAGGATATAGGGATACAATACAAGCGTTCACCATCCATCAGTGATCCAGCGAAATTGCCATCAGAATTATTACTGCTAGTCTGTGGAATGCGCTGCCTGGATGGGTATTCCCCGATCGTTATAATCTGGGTGTCTTCAAATCACGAGTGAGTCTGTTTCTTCTAGGCAAGCGTGCTCCATCGTAGACCGCATCTTCGCTTGACATCAGCCAAGTTGGCGGTCAAACGCAGGCCTATTACTAAATAATAATAAAATACTTATACATATAAGGTTTGAGATAAGACGTGGGGCTCTCCTGCAAAGTAATTTCAAGAGTAGGTGTTATCTATGATATGATAGACCGCATCATCGCTTACCATCAGCCAAGGTGGCGGTAAAATGTCGCGTAGCAGAGGACGAACGAGGGTCACAGGCCTTCATGTTTTGTATCCTATCAAAAGGCTGCTAAAGTTCAAATTGCATTAATAAAATAGAGTCCGCGTCTTAACTATGTATTGCGTCACAATTATTACATTAGCTTGACCGTTTTTGCGATAACAGCCATTTCGTTTCCTGAGGTTTTCCTGTAAACAATACCTACAGGAGTGCCTTGTAAGTGCACTTTTAGTTGTGTCGCGCGAGTGTTTGGTGCCATGTGTGTGGTCCGGGTGCTGCTGGTGGCGGCGCTGGTGGCTCGGCTTCCTGGTGACCTGGACGCAGCAACATTCCAGGCATTGCCACTGAACAACTTGGAGGAGACACATTCACGGCTACTCAGAGAGTCTCCAGAGAATAACAAAGCATCGACCACCATGATACCAACTGCAACTGATATAATGTCTTCTAAATCTACTTTGACGGCGGCTTTGCCGTCACCCACTGCAATATCTAGTAAGTTCAGTGAGCTATCAACTACAAAACCAAGTCTCCATGTGGATCCGTCGTCCATTAAAACAAATAGTTCAACAAATAGCACGTCGCCTGAGTCATCCAATGCAGCGTCAACTAAATCAAATAGCACGTCGACTGAGTCGTCCAATGCAGCGTCAACTAAGTCAACTAGTGTGTCAACTAAGTCAACTAGTGTGTCAACTAAGCCAACTAGTACGTCAACTGAGTCATCCAATGCAGCGTCAACTAAGTCAACTAGTACGCCAACTGAGTCGTCGAATGCAGCGTCAACTAAGTCAACTAGTACGCCAACTGAGTCGTCCAATGCAGCGTCAACTAAGTCAACTAGTGTGTCAACTAAGTCAACTAGTGTGTCAACTAAGTCAACTAGTACGTCAACTGAGTCATCCAATGCAGCGTCAACTAAGTCAACTAACACGTCGACTAAGCCGTCCAATGCATCGGCAAACAAGTCAACTAGCAAGTCGCCCGAGTCATCTAATGCATCGTCAACCGAGTCATCCGCCGCATCGAATGTCGCCTGGGTCACGATCCTTTTTCCGCTCGCGCTTGCCTCCGCCGCGCTGGCGTGTGTGGTATACTACAATCGACGTCGCGTCATCAGAGCGACGCTGCATCGTTGGAGATTCTCGCGCTGCACAGATAATTCAGAACATGATCTACTGTTACACGACCTGTAGCTGTAATAAAGTTAATTATAACTCTATTTTTATGATGAGTCTCTTCGAGATCGACCTCTAGTGGTCTGAGTGAAAATTTTATTTTGTAATACCAGATGTTCTAAGTTCTCTACCTACATTTTATACAGTAATAATTCACTTTATTGACACCACAGAAATAACTTTACAAGAAGAACCCATCAAATAGAGGCGATAATCGCGATCTTACAGCTAAAAGTGATTTTTTCCAGAAAACCTTCGGATATGTAGATACAGTATAATCTCACTAATCCGGCACTATTAAAAACCTCGAAGGTGCCGGATTATTGAAATGTTCGGATTACTGGATTATAGAAAAAAAAACATTATAAATAAAATAAATATTAAATATTAGGGGCATTTTAGATTGCTAGACGACGACGCGGTAACGGAGGGCATAGGCGTAGAAGGGGCGAGGAAGGCGCGGGCATAGGGTGCCGGATTATTGGACGTATCGGTCTATTAAAGTGCCAGACTAGTGAAATTAAACTGTATATATTCTTTGTGGAGTATGGACGGTACAAGCTTCAATAATACAAGAACTCAGCTAAACAAGCTGTTTACATATTTTGTGTGTGAAATTAGATGAAAGATTTAGATGAAAGTTTTATTTGCCCATGACCTCAACGGCCAGCTCAACCGGATTAGTAAGTTGAAATGGCAGTGGGCAGGGCACATATCACGCAGAACAGATGGCCGATGGGGCCGAAAGGTTCTGGAATGGAGACCACGGACTGGTAAGCGCAGCGTAGGACGTCTACCCACAAGATGGACAGACGACCTAAAAGAGACCGCAGGGAAACGCTGGATGCAGGCCGCTTCCAACCGGCCCTTTTGGAGATCGATGGGGGAGGCCTATATCCAGCAGTGGACGTCCTACGCCTGAAATGATGATGATGATGATGATGACCTCAACGGCTGGGAGCGAATCCAGATTGGAATGGCGGAGCAAGTGAAAGGGGCGTAGGTACTTATTAATGAGCTTTGGTGTGCCATTTGTCGCAAACAATACACCTCATCATACATCCTCGGAAGGTTGGAGAATGTAACAGTATCCTGGCTTATCCATTACCGGATAGAGCCAAGTTACTGTATCAGCTAAGCAGACTTTAAGGTATATATTAGTTTAATTTCTTATTTAAATTTAGTAATTATTATACAGTTTGCTAATTATAAGAATGCCATTGTCGGCAACGACAAATTTCTTAAATAAAGATTAAGATACGAAATATAAGATGAAAGACTAAAATAATGAAGAAACCGTACAAGAGTAGGGTGCGTTCATATATTTTCATTCCCATTTCACATGACATGTGCCTAAGTACCAGACTTGATTTAAATTTTTTATACTTTTATCTAGATCTATACTAAAAGTGTAAATACCTTCAAAGTTTCTTGGAAATTAGAAGGTTCTCAAAAATTAGGATGGACGGACAGAACGAACTTATAAAGGTTCTTTGTTTACGGAACCCTAGAAAATACAAGTAGTGTAACAATGTAATCTTGTATAATAATAGACTTTTAATACCTCATCGACGGTTTTTAAGGATAACAGGCATCGGTTCCGGTAATTTTCCCGTTATATGTCACAATTATTTTTATTGATATTCGTTTACCATGTATTTGGTATTTCCGTGGTGATTTACATTATGCCAGAAGTGTTCCTCATAGACGCATGTTTAGTTGTGTGGTACGTGTGGCCGCTGCCATGTGTGCTGTGACTCGGGAGGTGCTGGTGACAGTGCTGGTCATGGCGCTAGTTCCACGCTCAGCGGCTTCGGTTCTGAAGCTGGTTGCAGCACCCACGTTCAAGATGCTCTCGTTGGCCAACTGGGCGGAGTCGCAGCTGGAGCAACAGCTGTGGCAGCGCGGGGACTCTCAGACGTTAAATGGTGTGATGGTTACAGAACTTTCCACTGACGCAACCGCTATCACGTCCCCTGAATCGTCTACTGACGCGAGTGCTAACACGTCTCCTGCGTCATCTAGTGACCTGACCACTATCACATCGTCTATGTCGTCAACTGAGCCAAACAGCAACACGTCTCTTGAATCGTCTACTGATGCCAGTGCTAACACGTCTCCAGAATCATCAAGTAACCCGAACCCTAACACGTCTCCAGAATCATCAAGTAACCCGAACCCTAACACGTCTCCAGAATCCTCAAGTGACCCGAACCCTAACACGTCTCCAGAATCATCAAGTAACCCGAACCCTAACACGTCTCCAGAATCCTCAAGTGACCCGAACGCTAACACGTCTCCAGAATCCTCAAGTGACCCGAACGCTAACACGTCTCCAGAATCCTCAAGTGACCCGAACGCTAACACGTCTCCAGAATCCTCAAGTGACCCGAACGCTAACACGTCTTCTAAATCGTCTACTGACCCAACCGATATTACGTGTCTTATTTCATCTACTGGCACGTCCGCTAGCACGTCTCATGTGTCGCCTACTGACCCGACTGCTAACACGTCACCTGAGTCGTTCGATGCAACGTCTAGCAAGTCGTCCGCCGCATCGACTATCGTCTGGGTCACTATCATGTTGCTGCTTGCGGTCGCGCTTGTCGTCTCGGCGTGTGTGGTAGTCTGCAAGAGACGTCGCGTCATCGGAGTGACGCTGGATCGTTGGAGATACGTGCGCTGCACTGATAATTCAGACCATGATGTACTGTTACACGATTTGTAACTATAATGTTCATTATGACTTTATTTTTATGACAAGTGACTGCTTCAAGAGCAGTCAGAATTCATGGTTTTAGTTGTAAGATGGTTGTAAGTGAATATAAAAAAATATCGAACCAAAGTTATTAACATTTAGTGAGACTTCCTCGAAACATTCCTCTACGTAAAAAAGAAGGACGTAAATCGGCCCGCAAAATGATCATGTCACGCGGAGTAATAAAAGATGCATAAAATAAAACGCATCGAATAAAGACCCTCTACTTTTTTAAGTCAGTTAAATATTGACTGATATACCAACATTACAAGATTGTAAGCTAAGTTTCTAAATAATATAGGCCAGATTTATTTCACGTAAATAACCTTTCAGCTTCTTGGACAAATTTAAAAGACTGAAAGATTCTTTAAGTGACCAAAATGCTGACTTATATTTTGGTCAGAAAGTTAGTCTCGTAATGCAGCGAGGCGACGGCGACGCGGCCAGCATTATGGCATTATGAGCACGTTGCCTGAACTCGAACTATCTAGTGTAATATTACTATCTATAGGCAACGAGCCTTCGTTACTTATACATTATTATTTATATATTATCTTCGTTGCCTATCAATGACGATTTATATATAATATAAAACAATAAAATATATAAAACATTGCCTAGGTATTGTATAGAATACCGGATTGTACACATTGCTGGTAACATTATATATAATATATGATACGTATTATGCAGAGTTTTTCGCTAAATATTTTTTTATTGTGTCGGAAAACTGTAAATATTGAGCTAGCTCCAGCTCCATCTGTTGATTATTACTAGAACTAAGTAGGAAAATACTTTTAGTCTCTTCATAAAAAGTATTACAATACCACAAACTTACAATACCCGCTCACGTTGCGCCGCCATTTTGCCGTTAATTTAGTACTTGTGACTTGTAGTAGATGTCACTAAAACAAAATTTGTGGTTTTATCGTATTTTAGAGATTTTGTGTCGCTCACTGAACTAATGTTATATCTACTACCTATACGAGTAAAATAAAATAAATGGACGGGCCCAGAAGAAGCGCATTTTTGAAGACTACAAAATGAGCGCAGGCCCTCACTTCGTTTCAGTTGGTCTCTAGCCGTAGGAAGTGCAACACAAGTCTATTGTTACATAATAACGAAACATCTGACAAAATTATGCCTTCGTGTGCTTTCCCGAAGTGTAAATATACAACAAAAAAAACCGGACAAGTACGAGTAGGACTCGTGCTCTGAGGGTTCCGTTAGACGGAACCCTCAGAGCGCGAGACCAAAAAAAAACTAACTGAAGTTAAAATATTGAGAGACAAAATTAAGTTTGTAGTTGACAATAAGGTTCTTCCATACATTCCAACTACAAAATGTAAGTTTGTAATAGCAAAATAATTATTTTTAAATGATATAATTTCAAATTTATAACTTTCGGATTTATTCCTATATATTATGTACTATGAGACCTTGCCTCTTGCCAATTTCATGATTCTAGGTCAACGGGAAGTACCCTATAGGTTTTGATTCCCCTGTGAAATCGCAAAATATGCGACATAACGGAACCGTCAGAGCGCGAGACAAAAAAAAAACTAACTGAAGTTAAAATATTGAAAGACAAACTTAAGTTTGTAGTTGACAATAAGGTTCTTCCATACATTCCAACTACAAAATGTAAGTTTGTAATAGACAAATAATTATTTTTAAATGAAATAACTTCAAATTTATAACTTTCGGATTTATTCCTATATATGTACTATGAGACCTTGCCTCTTGCCAAATTTCATGATTCTAGGTCAACGGGAAGTACCCTATAGGTTTTGATTCCCCTGTGAAATCGCAAAATATACGACATAAACGTTCATATCTTTTGATTGCTTTGACTTACAACTTTTATTTTTTTACTGCCGAAAGAAACCGTAGACCCAAGTATTTAATATACATTTCAACTTGCTACCTTTACGCGTTCTTGAGAAAAAGGGTCTTGACAGACGGACAGACAGACAGACAGACGGACAACGAAGTGATCCTATAAGGGTTCCGTTTTTTCCTTTTGAGGTACGGAACCCTAAAAAACCGCTATCTCTTTTTTGTAACAAATGTACTGTACATGGTTATAATTATAGGTGTTGAAGTAAGTATAATATGTCCGACGGTTTTGACTCGTTTTTACTGAACAAGTTTAATGGTTATGGCACAGGTTATGGCCCGTCCATTCATCAGTCAATAGGTGCAATTGCGAACTATCTCGTACTATTACGTATTCTGTGGCAATACCGACTTCCAGACAGAAGAATAAATAGGCTTTATTTACCATTAAATAAATCAGAAAGGTGCCGAAAGGTTCTGGAATGGAGACCACGGACCGGTAAGCGCAGCGTAGGACGTCCACCCACAAGATGGACAGACGACCTAAAAGAGACCGCAGGGAAACGCTGGATGCAGGCCGCTTCCAACCGGCCCTTTTGGAGATCGATGGGGGAGGCCTATGTCCAGCAGTGGACGTCCTACGGCTGACATGATGAAATAAATCAGAGAAGTTTTATATCCTTTAGAAACAACTTATCGGGTTGAGTTGGCTATATGACGGAACTAAAGACGTTCCTCCGTCCACGGGATGCCGTCAGCTCAGGAAATGCGATGGTGGCTCCCTTACACAACTCTACAGATACGAAGTTAAAATGGTTTAAAATGTAGTATGAATGGCGTCTTTTTTTTTTTTTTTTTTAATTTATTTCATGACCATGGATCCAGTGTCCTTCAGTCGGAATAATAATGTTTATACAAGGTCTTACAAAAATTTTACATAACTAAACATCATATTTTAACTCGTCAATGTCGCCAGCAGCGCCCTCTACTTCACGCAGTATTTTGGGGAAAATATTCAGGAGTAAGGTTATAGGTAATTATACAGGGCTCGTCAAACTTGGCATGATTATAGAACACGCTCTAAAGTATAACAAAAATAATAAACAATGGCCAAGTTCGAGTCGGTGACAAATTTCTGTTCATTACCACCTATGTAACATATTATTACCTAGTTTCACAGACCAATAAGTCATTGTATCATTGTATCAAGAACGTAGGGCGCGGTCGGTACTTGGATGGGTGACCGCCTGGGTTGATGTTGTCTTTTTATTTTGTGGTGGAACGGAACCCTCAGTGCGCGAGCCTGACTTACACTTGGCCGGTTTATTTAGCATGTGGAATATTAGTTTATTGATGTCACTGCAAATCTCTTAGTATGTGTGATCAATAAGTAAGTTTGCCCGACTTAGAATTTAAAAAAAAAAGCTGGTTAAGTATTAACTAAACAAAATACAAGCTAAAACTAACACTACAAATACAGTTAGACTGCCCATACACCGTTGAAGGTCTAAAGACAATCCAAATGCTCAAGCCCACTATCAGTTGGCAGCGTACCCAACATGCTGGCGGCATTACCACGCTCAATGGCAATGCTTATGCGTTGAGCCAGAAACACGACGCGCCGCATTCACCAGGCGCTCTGAAATATTTTTGAATAATAATAATTAATAAAATACTATACCATCACCTTGCACTGTATGGAAGCTTTATGGAAGCAATAAACATAGATTCAGTATGGCAATAAAGAATATGAATTTGACGTATGTTTTATTCCTGACGCATTGTGACCGCTCGTCGCTGTGATCCGTCAACGTCCAGCGCAGCGCTTGTGCTCGATTTATGGCGCCACTGGGAAACGAGAAAAACTAAACGAAAAACTGCATAATTGACAGCGAAAGGCTGTCAAAATCAAAGACTACTATGACCACAGATATACACAACCAGATCGGCAATATATTTTAGTGAAAGAGACAACTTGATATGGCTCAGCACAAGTACGAAAAGGACATAAATAGATTTTGTTGTCCTTATCGGCGTGACCTGTTTTTGGTACCTCAAGTGTCAAAATCTGTAATAATCAGTGACAAACAAAACGGGTCTGAATTATATTTATTGCCTTTTTTTGGTGATTTAATGTGATAAATGAGTGTTTCCTCTGAGAAATAATTGTAAAAGATATTTTACAATGGTTGGTTGTAGCATTTTGGGCTGCAAGAAGCGCAGTGAGCGAAAATACGATGATGAGCGAGAGGCACTGAGCTAGCCACGCTCATTGAAAATCTATAGGTAGTAGATCTGTGACTATGACTATATATATCACAGATATACACATCTGTGATATATATATATATCACAGATATACACAACCAGATCGGCAATATATTTTAGTGAAAGAGACAACTTGATATGGCTCAGCACAAGTACGAAAAGGACATAAATAGATTTTGTTGTCCTTATCGGCGTGACCTGTTTTTGGTACCTCAAGTGTCAAAATCTGTAATAATCAGTGACAAACAAAACGGGTCTGAATTATATTTATTGCCTTTTTTTGGTGATTTAATGTGATAAATGCGTGTTTCCTCTGAGAAATAATTGTAAAAGATATTTTACAATGGTTGGTTGTAGCATTTTGGGCTGCAAGAAGCGCAGTGAGCGAAAATACGATGATGAGCGAGAGGCACTGAGCTAGCCACGCTCATTGAAAATCTATAGGTAGTAGATCTGTGATATATATGGTCAACTGTCATCAACTGTGATGGTCAAAGTGTCAGAGCCGTGGCTCAGAGCACAGATCTAGTCTACGTGTACCTAAATTTTTTTTACAGATCTATGTTAGGCCTCCAACTCGCTTGATGGTAAGCGACGGTGCAGCAGAGGATGGAACACGTTGATGTAGAAGAAATATATTCACTGTAGTCTTGAAGATGCGTAGATAGTAGTTCTCAGGAAACAAGGAGGACGGCAGGAGTTCCATTCTTGGGCAGCACGTGTCATAAAAGACGACTTAGATCGCCGAGTACGAATCTTTGGAGTTTCCACGAGCAAGGGGTGGTAGTGTGCAGTCCTTCTACTTGTCCTGTAGTAAAGGGGGAGGGTGGAATAAGGTCATGACACGCACACTCGTCGAAATGTATCCGATACAAAATAGACAGACAAGCTAGGGGGCGTCCATTAATTACGTGAGGTGTTTTTTTTTTGGCAAATCTCACCCAATCTCACACCTGCAAAATGTGGAATGAGCTACCTTCCGCGGTGTTTCCGAGAAGCTACAACATGGGGTTCTTCAAAAGGCGAGTTAATAAACGTATTTGTGATGCCTCTGGTGTTACAAGTATCCATAGGTGACTGTGACTGCTTACCATTAGGCGGTCCGTCTGCTTGTTTGCCTGCTATGGTATTAAAAAAAGTCGCGAATGAATAGGTTTCTTCTAGGTAAGCGTGCTCCATCGTAGACCGCATCGTCGCGCGGTCGCGCAGTGGCCGCTGGGTTACCAGGGGCCTTACGGACAACAACTAAATGCGGCACCTAATCCGCTCAGTTGGACAATCACGCGAACGTGAACCTTATCGCGCCCAGATACGGTTCACGTTCGCGTGATTTTGCAACTGAGCGGATTAGGTGCCTGTAATAGCAGTTGTCCGTAAGGCCCCTGGAACAGTTGAAAACCTACATTATAGTTTCGTTACGTTATGTAATTTATAAACAGCTGATGTGGAAATAAATATTAAAGGATATTCATCTGTCCCATCGACGTGGTAGTTTGGCTTTTAAATCAAAATAAGTAACTAGAAAGTTTGCATGACATAATATAATTTTGGAATATCAGAGGAAAGGTTCTGGAGTGGAGACCACGAACCGGAAGTCGCAGCGTAGGTAGCCCTCTCACTAGATGGACCGACGACATTGTGAGAGTCGCGGGCATCCAGTGGATGCAAAAAGCAGGCTGTCGTTCAGTGTGGAAGTTAAAGGGGAGGCCTATCAATCAAAAATCATCTTCAAAGCAAATCATCATCATTTCAGCCGTAGGACGTCCACTGCTGGACATAGGCCTCCCCATCGATCTCCAAAAGGGCCGGTTGGAAGCGGCCTACATACAGCGTTTCCCTGCGGTCTCTTTTAGATCGTCTGTCCATCTTGTGGGCGGACGTCCTACGCTGCGCTTACCGGTCCGTGGTCTCCATTCCAAAACCTTTCAGCCCCATCGGCCATCTGTTCTATGTGCCTATGTGCCCTGCCCACTGCCACATCAACTTGCTTATTCGGTGCTAATAAGTAAACGAAATTGTGTAGGTATTTACTAAATGTGAAGTCAGTTTTAAAGTTTATTTCTATCAAAGAAGTAAATTAAATCATTGATTTTTATAAAAATAATAGTTCTATTTAAATCAAAATTATTTAATGGTGCGGACTGTGCTTCTAGTGGCCTAAAACCTGTGACACCAGGGCTGGTCACTCAGTCTTTCTACTGATACAGACCACTTTGCTAGTAGATAGCATATTTCATCCATCTTCGACCCAAGCTATAATTTCAATAAGGGCCTCTGCCACAGAATACTTGATAGTCCCTACCCGCGGTCAAAATTCAAGTCCCTATTGCCTTCTCTTTCACACGTTTGTCGATGTGTGTGCGCGCCCTTTGATGTAATACGAGAGCCTGTGAAAGCAGGCGTCCATGTGTGAGTGTACAGGTATTACGTTTAGGGTGACGAGTTTGGGAATTTACCCGGGTTTACGGGTATTTTTTGTGTGGTTTGTAGGGAGTTATTTTTTGTTTGATCATTGATTTGGTAATATAATATATTTATTTATTATATTTTTTTGCTTCTCCACGGACTCCTAGGTCCGTGCTCTTTGTCAACTTTTAATTCATATTCAAATTCAGTTTATTGAACCCGTGAGCCTGTACGTGTTACAAAGTTGGTATATGTGTAAGATTTAACCATTTATTTAATACCTATTTCTTTGGTACTTTTGGTAGATTTAGTAATTTTGAGAATAGATATGTGTAATAGTTGAAATCAGACACCAACATAATTTGCAGCAAATTAAAAAAATTGTTATTTTATTTTGAATTTAGGAAAAAATTCAACGCCTGAGGTTTCACTCAATATTCCACAAGATACATAAATTTTTACGGAAGTTTATGTGTTAATCCTTGGTTAATCCAGAATAAAAACTACTTTCGTACCAATTTTCATTCAATAATAATTCCATAGAATAAGAATTAAGAAAAGAAAAAAATTAAGAATTATCTACTGCACCTTTCTGTAACACCTTGGATAAACTTTCGCATTAAATTTATAGATTATGCTTTGCTACTTTTTCCTAAATGAATTAAATTAACAATTACAGTTGCAATAAACAGCCGGTACTTATCTACAGTTTAACGTGCCTTTCGAAAAATCTTAGCACTCAGGTTTATGTTCCCGTTTGTAAATGAGAGACGAATGACGGCATAAGAGAGCGTCATGCCATTAACCGTCACGGCATACGAGTCGCTTTTACTGCCAATGCTATTAGGTGTTACATCAAAAACGAAACAGCTTTACTCGGGTTAAAAAAATCTGGTAATTTTACCTCCTTAACTGACAACATTGGGGACAACGACTGGGCAAAACAAAATTCCTCCTCAGTTCAGTTCGCGTTCACCCCTCGACCCGTATTGACGTGGTTTCGGCGATCCTCGCTCCACTAGTGCTTGTTTTTTGACAATCTGTTAGTGATTTTTCTGTGAAATTTAGTGTTTTTGTGACAAAAACAGTTAGTTTATCTACATTTCGCGCTCGGACCTTCAACATCCGGAGGAAAGGTAAGTGAAATGTGGTTTTGTGAACCAAAAACTGGCTTTCATTTGTTTTGGTATCCTGACTTGCTCGACAAGCGCTTAAATACTGGCTGCACCCAGCGGCTTCACTTGATATTTAACTACAGGGACCTTACGCTTTTACTGAATAACAAGAACCTATCCCATGTCATTCTCCCGTGCTATGTCTACCCGATTCTGTTTGACGTACAAAAGGACAAACTGACAGACAACACACTTTTTAATAATTATGTTAGTGTTAATTATTGATAGGTATGTCAAAACTGGATGTTAGGTGGGTACGACATTTTTGCAGGTGTTCAAGGTAAATATTATGAAGTGGTAACACTTTCGCGAAATAATGTTGAAAATGTGTGAGATTTGACAATGATGTGATTATGGTGGTCAAACAATATCTTAGCTCTGTTTACTTTATGGTCCAACTGCAAGCATTTTAAACAAGATAAGTATTGAAAATTATACTTGTACATATTAAATACCTAGGTATTGCTATTGCCTAATGGCACTACTATAGGTAGGTAGCGCTTTGATTCCACATTTATTGTGCGAACTTCTAATCTGTGGAATTCGCTGCGTGAATGGGTGTTCCCAGTCAGTTACAATCTGGGTGTCTTCAAGTCACGAGTGAATCGTTTCTTCTAGGCAAGCCATCGTAGACCGCATCATCGTTTAACATCAGGCGAGATGGCGGCCAAACGCAAGCCTATCTAAGTACTATAATAATAAAAAAAGTACTATATATAGTTAAATTACTCATAATAAGTACTTAAGTTATAATTATACTTAAGAGCTGTATTAAGTACAAAATGCAATCGTCCAATATTCAAAAAGGTAGAAACCACCAGGTAGAAATAAACCGGCCAAGGGCGAGTCGAGCTCGTGCACTGAGGGTTCCGTACCACCACTAAATACAATAATTATCAATTTAAAAATAAACTATTCGGTGCGACGCTTACCAAAATAACCAAGCAAAACTGCTACGCCGTCACATACCTATCTTGTTAATATTTTGCAAGTGACGCTCGGTATAGATTTACTGAACAGAAATTTGTCACCGACTCGCACTTGGCTATTGTTTATTATTTATAGTTATACATTTGAGTGTGTACTATAATCATGCCAAGTTTGACGCTTGTACGTATTACCGTTTTTACATTAGAGCTAATACAAAGGTAAATACGTTTGTTGCCGGTACTTGGTAGGGTGACCGCCTAGGTGTTGATGGGGTTTTGTCTTTTCAAAAAAAAAGTACTTTAGTAGCTAACAATGTATGTGGTGGTACGGAACCCTCAGTGCACAAGCCCAACTCGCACTTGGCCGGTTTTATTTTTCGTAAAAGTGGCAACTCAAAATGTGAATCCCGTTTTTAGTCTAAACGGGATTCACATTTTCGAGCCGCTCTCTCAGAATCATAACTCATAGCAATCAGTCTGTACAACCTGCGTTGACTAATGATCGCCATAACACAAACAAGTTTACACTAATTACTCAAAACTTGAATAAATAATTAAACAAACGTGCAACTTTTTATACTAATGGCTGTTAATAATGATTTGTAAAAGCTGGTCGAGATTTTAGGACGGGTTTGTGAGCTCGTCCCACAACAAACTCGTCATAATGGGACGAGTTGGACATTTATTTTTTACGTTTCTTAATTCGTCCCATATTGCTTTTTCAACAGACTTTAAAAAAGAGGGGAGGTTCTCTACTCGAACTGTGTCTGTTTATTTATTATGTTATTGTTTTTAATTGTTTTGTTTTTATTATGTTTTTGTTTTTTATTATGTTTAATAGCACATAATAATATATTTTAGTTCAAGTAGTAATAGTGTAAGGTCCGGAACCCTAAAAATGGTCAGCAAGTATTATTATACGTTGACATGTGACTCGGGAAATTAATTATAATAATATATACTTACATGATTATGCATAAAACCTGAAAGTGTTGTAACTGGATGCCTATTAGACCGCCAGTGTTACATTTCATGCCTCGAGGGGAGAAATACACCCCTTCAAAGGGTTGCTTGCGTTGCGTCTTATTAAAAAGTTCTTTGCTTATTTTTTTGATACAGATTTTTTATTAATCTGTGAAGATGGCTACAGATTATACTCGAAAATACACAAGTTTAGGAAAATAATATAAATACACAGATCTACTACCTTATCTGTGTATAAATATGAAATTCTCAAGTTGGCGCCAAAACTCTTACCAATAAAAAAAAGGGTCGCTAATTTTTATTTATTTTTGGCTTCGCATTTTCACTTATTTTACGCTTACATTAAACATTACATTTTCAAAAGTACATAAACTGTAAAAATAGCAGTGAAGTGTCTACAAATTAAATAAAAATCAAGTTAAAATAAATTCTACGATTAGAACGTTATATAATATCTAACACGAGTACATTATAAAAACTCGCCGGTCCCTTATCGTCCAAGTCTCTAGCTCGTCTCCTCAAGACTATCCATTAGATATCTGATAAGGATTTGTTTTCGTTTTATTCTGATTCGTGAATAAATATTTATTTTCCCACGTTTTTAATTTGAATAAACGTGCTGGGAGACGCGAGAAGATTGATAATGTTTGACAGTTTAAATTTATAAGTCAAACGCGCATGAGTTCGTGGTGTCACTGGAATTTAATAAGTTGTACTCAAGAACGTTTTATACCCTAAATAGAAATCACAAGCGCTGTATTTCGTAAAATACGTAAAATATAGCTTGATTCTTGTGACCGTTCTTATTTTTTTGTCCATTACTGAGTAAGCTAAAGCCATTGAGGCCATACCGCCTCGTTATCCGTATGTTGCTGACATAAGTATGACCCAGTAAAGCGGAGACTTTACTAGAGACTCCTATGGAATTTATGGGATTGACATGAAAATACACGGTTAACCCGTCTAATATCTCTTGACTAGAGCACGTTCACGTCTACCATTACTAAACATTAACACTCGAAAATACACAGGTTTTGGAAAACAATACAATGATGTCAATTCTGTTGTACCATTATCTAAACTAAACTAATTTGACAGGACTAACATTATCGGCGTCTCTTTTTAATTTAATTTGTCAGAAAAGGATGAAAACAGTGTTAGAGATGTCAAAATTAGTTTAGTTTAAATAATTATTATACAACAGTATCGACACCATATCGACACCAATGAAGCGAAATGTCTTCATACGTGGCTTGGCGCCAAAATTCCATGACAGTTGTCAAAGTGACATGTCTAGGGCTGGGACATGATGACAACGATTAAAGCAATTTTAACATTTTCAAAATCTCATTTTTAGTTTATGCATATACCTACTACTCTATGATAGTTACAACTAAGGTTACAACTTACAACATTTCATGAAGATTGAATCAACGGTATGTCGTTTGATCCCGTAGAGAGTGTCTGAGACCTTTCGCATCGCTCGCACAAAAAAGCTCAGAAAGACCATTTCTACAATTTTATCGGCAGAATGCAGAATAAAAGAAAATCCGTTTCCCGCACATTTCCCAGCCATCTGTTACAGTCTAGACGGGATGCTGTGTTTCTAGACTCAGATTCGATTACCGGCAATATTCAGGGAAACTAGAATCACCAGTTTTCGGTAAGTCGTCATCAACATCATCAGCCAGAAGACGTCCACTGCTGAACATAGGCCTCCCCCTTTAACTTCCACACTGAAAGACAGCCTGCCATCTGCATCCACTGGATGCCCGCGACTCTCACAATTTCGTTGGTATGTTTCGGTGAGTAAATCAAATCAAAAACATACTTATATACGAGTAAAAATTGTTTTTTTATTACTCATACTTGGAAAGTAGGTCTGAAGTTGCCTGAGGAGCGGGTTGAAAGTAATACATTTCAGCCCTAGGGAAAATCACTTTCAACTGACAGTGACAACTGACAGACATTTTTTTTATTTTAAAGTTCTATTTTCACATTTGTATTGAACCATGTTCCAACTTTTTTTTTCTCTGAGGATTATGGTCCGGCACTTCTCGTGCATGTGCCAGTGTCAGGATGTTCCAAAAAAAATGGCGGGAATCCGATCTTCATTGTAGAGTTTTGTTTATACTTACGTATAGCAGATTTGTATTAACACAATGAGTTCATCGGACTCTGATATGGATTTAACGCCTGATTTCATAAGAGAAGAGGCTAAAGCAGTAGTGGAAAACTTTTTAGTTTCCTTGTATTCGTAATGAAAAGCACAATTTAGTCCCTCGAACTCGAACACCCGTCTCGGGACTAAAAAAGTTACTTTCACCCCTAGGGTAACAATGTACTATTTTTTAACCACCGACAGAAGAGCTTTTAATCTTCAAACGGTTGAACAGATTTTCTTGAATCATATCTAAGAACACAACCAACCATTTTTCAAACAAAATAATACAATTTTGTTCCTCTTTAAAGCAGCAGCAAAGCTATGGATCGGCGAGATGTTTTGCATGGATATTAGAGGGTTAGAGACATAAGAAAAAATTTATCCCCGGAAAATGTACGGATCCTGAATACTCCTGAAGGAATTTCCACGTGGATAACCGCGGGCGTAACTAGGAAGAAAGAAAAGACGTTTATCAGACACTACTATTTTTTTCTCTTCGTCAAGTTAATTAGCCTGATGTTAAGCGATGATGCGGTCTACGTTGGAGCACGCTTGTCTAGAAGAAACCGATTCACTCGTGATTTGAAGACACCCAGATTGTAACCATCGGGAAAACCTATTCAGGCAGTGAATTCCACAGATTAACAGTTCGCACAATAAATGTCAAATCAAAGCGCTTCGTCCCGTACGAATCGGAACGTTCTCGGAATATCAATCATAAAGCGTTATTTGTTTAAATAGTGGTTTAAATAAATAAACTTGTCCGTCTATGCATAGAGGTTTAGGCTTAGTAAGTATTGTACATTCTGCCAGATAAAAGTTAGTACTTACTTTAGTAAAATATGGTGGCAAGTCCAAATAAATTTCCTACAATGTGGTCGCTGTAGGTAATGCTAGTGTAAGTAAACTCGTGCTGTAGTAGGGCCGTGAAATGTTATACATCGATAAGCCGATACAAACAAACTGCACTGTGAGATAGCGCCTAATTACGCTTAGCTAGTGATGGGACAGCACTAAGTAACTTTTCGATAAAATCGACGATATTACCTAATATTGGGTGAGTAAGTACATAGATCTTTAGAATAGAATATAATAGAATTATTTATTGGCCTTATAACTAAATTGTCACATTAGGCAAGTCTTTTAACAACATTTCAGCAAAATGATAATGATATAGTATGGAACAATTCATTTATATGTTATAACAAAAAAATACAACGCTTTATTAGAACCTGTGACATTCAAGTTGACGCCTCAAGCGCTTTTCCGCTGTGTTACGAGTTACGAGTGATTTCCTATCAGCCTCCAAATTATTTCTGTCTTTACAACGGATCTTGGCGTTGGTTAGTTGATTGTAGAAAAAATCTAAAATGGCTTTCGAGATAGCATTATGTTTCTGGGACTCCTGTACTGATTGATTTTTACGAAGTTTATTTGCTGCAAGTTGATATTTATTACTAGCTGTGCCCCGTGGTTTCACCCGCGTGAATTACTCCTTATATCATCAGTTAGCCAATGGAACTCCCGTCAATATCGGTCCAGGCACCTCCTCCCCTACCCACACCACCCACGCATACATATATACATACATACATCCAATACAATACAATAGCCCTTTTATTTTAATAATATAAGTACATTTTTATAATTACAGAACATTATAACATATTATTATTATTTCAAATTCAATACAATTCAAGATTTTCAGTTATTGGTTGTCCATATTTGGACGTAGGCCTCCTCCATCTTGTTCCACTCTTGCCTATCGTGGGCCAGGCGTGTCCAATTGACCCCGGCAATGGCTGTTATGTCATCAGCCCAGCGTCGGCGCGGGCACCCTCGCGGGCGACGCGCGTCTCGTGGGTACCAGTGGAGCACCACTCCAGCGGTTGTCCCGAGTTCTGGCTGTGTGCCCCGCCCAACGCCACTTTAGGCGGCACACCAGTTTTGCTGCATCTTTTATTTTTGTTTTTCTACGAATGTCTGTACATTTCACCCTATCTTTTAGTTTTAAGCCCAGCATGCTTCTTTCGGCTGATCTTTGTAATATATTTATTTTGTTATAACCTCTGCTGTTATGGGCCATGTTTGGCAGCCGTATATTAGGGTAGGTGTAACAACCGAGTCCATTGCCTTCTTCTTAAGTGCGATACTCATCTTAGACTTAAAGACATGTTTGTGCAACCAATATACATTCCATGCCTTTTTTATTCTTTTCTCTATCTCCATACACACATACATACGTATATATGTACACACATACACACATATAAATCGTCTTTTATATATTTATAAGAAGTTAGAAATGTATCATGACAATTAATATTTTTGACCTTAATATCTCACGTTCTCTTTTTATTCGGCTGAGTGGTCAGACGTAGCAAGGCCTCCAATTAGGTCTAAAAATTAACTGAATAAATAAATACAGTCTGTCACTTATACCCTAAGCTTTCCTTTATCCCTGGGGATATAAAATGGCAGATTTTTCCTCATAAAACCAAGATCACACAAAATTAACTTTAATCGGAGATTACAAAAGTACATCAATACAATATCACTTATTATACACACAAAAAAGTTATTTGAAATTATTACAAAAGCTGGCAGTGTAATAGGCGGCCTTATCGCCTTAAGCTATTTTATCCAGGCAACCTTTGGATGGACATAAATGGAGTAAGGGTTGGTAGTGTAGATAATACATTGTATATAGAAACCTGTGTTACAATTTAATTTGTTGTGACCTAAAACTCCTTTACGCAATTGTAGGTCAATCATTATGCTAATTGTGACACTCATTCCTTGACACAATTTCATTAATTACTTATTATAAATTATTGTATTATTAAAATTTCTATAATAAGAATATCGATGATTGCTATTATACCTACTATTATTAGATATAATAATGCATTTCGATTAGCGCCCCGCTGTTAAATCTATTGACATGTTATTAACACATTTAACATGCAATTAACATATAATTAATTATTCATTAACTTTTTGGAAGATGTAATGTGAAAATTATTGAAATTTTAACTGTGATTTGTTGAATTTATTAAAATATTTGTGTAATTGTGTGTGATTCTGCTAACATATAAGAATACAAATTGCTATTTTGAGTAGCGTTTTTTAAACTCATATTTTATATAAATGTGATTATGTTTTGTCATTTTTATAGTTCTTTAGTTTTGATCCGGAGTAGGAAGCTATAAAACTCTACCAATATATCTGATTATACATGTTCTTTCTGAAATCAAGTGTTGTTGTACTGCTAAGTTATGTTAATTTCAACATAATATACAAAGAACTAGGTTTGTAGTTTCATTGACGAATTGAGATTAAGTGGCATTAATTGATTAAACATTTGCCAATGACGAATAAAAAATGTTCGTGCTAGGTTTTTATTCAAAAAAATGTCTATAATAGATATTGAATGATTTCATTCATTCAATAAAATATATTCATAAACATTTATTTTAAAGTACATATGTTTATTTTAAAATATTTTAACACATTTCAAAGTAAAATCCTGCGTTTACGGGAACGTTATTCCAGTTTGATTAAATAAATAACTATTCGTTGTTCCAGTATGATTAAATAAATAATTAATCGTTGTTCCAGTATGATTATATAAATAAGTAATCGTTGTTCCAATATTATTAAATAAATAACTAATCGTTATTCCAGTATGATTCAACAAATAACTAATCGTTCCAGTATGATTGAATAAATAACTAATCGTTGTTCCAGTATGATTAAATAAATAACTAGTCGTTCGCTCCAAACTGTGACTTAGTGTTATATCTTCACAAACCCTCGACTGATTTATCTCATAATTGAATTTAAACACTGTAATAAAATGAACTAATCGCCTACATTATTTAATGAAGATTGGATGGATCAACGATTTGGGTCGTCGTTTATGATACGTACTGTCCAAGAATGGAACTATGCCGTCCTTTTTTCCTGAGAACTACAATCTAGGTATCTTCAACGCTAGAGTGAATAGATTTCTTCTAGATTCAAATTATTTATTTGTCAGCTCATGGTAGGTACACATACATATAAAGTAGCATACATGGTCGTCAGACTTTGATTAACGTTTTCAGGCGATTTGGTGGCCTAACCTAGATCTATTCTATATTAATAAAAATATACTTACAAATATACATACAAACAAACTATGATTTGTTCCATTTTCCGTA
Source organism: Agriopis aurantiaria (assembly GCA_914767915.1). NCBI lineage: Eukaryota > Metazoa > Arthropoda > Insecta > Lepidoptera > Geometridae > Agriopis > Agriopis aurantiaria. The sequence continues at coordinate 8,205,243 of OU612007.1, forward strand.
TATTCTTCACATCGCTAGGTACCTAAATAAAATCACTGTCACTTTTTTACTGCCACCTGAGAAGCAATCTTATTAATATTAACGTGACCTTAACATTGATTTTAAAATAGTTAATAGTTTGTTCTAAACGTGCCAGTAATAAATAATACAAGCAATTAAAAATCAAAACCAATAAACCAATTATGATTTTATCGATACCCCATCCCTAGCCCCTACCGAAACCCTGCACGGCTCCGATAACCTGTTCAAATAGTGATGTGCTGCATCCAATCTGCATAGCATTATCGAGTTGTCGCCGACAGACAGACACGCTCACTGTAGTGTATGGAAATGTGAATACGAATGAGGCTTGCATTCGTAATTCTAGTTTATGGCGATTTTGTTTGTTGCATTCGAAATCTTGAGAACACAGATAGTGTTTCATGCTGATTGCTATTTTCCGAAGAACACGTTTTTTAGGGTTCCGTACCTCAAAAAGAAAAAACGGAACCCTTATAGGATCACTTCGTTGTCCGTCTGTCTGTCCGTCTGTCAAGACCCTTTTTCTCAAGAATGCGTAAAGGTATCAAGTTGAAATTTATACTAAATACTTGGGTCTACGGTTTCTTTCAGCTTTAAATAAATAAAAGTTGTAAGTCAACGCAATCAAAAGATATGAACGTTTATGTCACATATTTTGCGATTTCATAGGAGAATCAAAACCTATAGGGTAATTCCCGTTGACCTAGAATCATGAAATTTGGCAAAAGGCAAGGTCTTATAGCACATACATGGGAATAAATCCGAAAGTTACAAATTTGAAGTTATATCATTTAAAAATAATTATTTTGCTATTACAAACTTACATTTTGTAGTTGGAATGTATCAAAGAACCTTATAGTCAACTACAAATTTAAATTTGTCTTTCAATATTTCAACTTCAGTTAGTTTTTTTTTTGCTCGTGCTCGTACTTGTCCGGTTTTTATTACATACATAACAAGTATACATTTTTAATCGCCCTGTAACAGAGCTGATATTCTTTAAAAACTGTTGAACAGATTATCTTGAATCATAGCTAAGAAAACTGTCGACTTAGGTCACCTTTCAAATAACTATATAAAAATCGGTTCAGCCTTTTCAGAGCTGTATTTTTTAAGCAAACGACCAGCCGGTCTGTTGGTAAGCAATCACTATCGCCTGTGGATAACTGTACCACCAAGGTACCACAGATGCTGCCGATGCCGACCTTTCAACATTCTCTAAGCACGCATTTAAAAGAACCCAATGTTGTTGGTTCTCAAAACTACTGCAGAACTATGACCCTGGCTGAATAAAGCATAAATCTAGAGCCAGAACATAAAAAAGCCAAAAGTTTTTTAAAAATTCTAATAGGTGGCATACACAGATGTATCATAATGACAAACAAGCACAGATATGTGCAAACAAGCAAACACAGCAAGCAGATGTGGCGCGATCAGATTATTTTCGAAACATATTTATGTCAAGAAGTTGTCAACATATATTTTTTTCCTGGTGTTGGGCAGGCTAAGGTACAAAAGCGTGTATTGTGTTATATAGTTACATAGATACTTACCAATCAAGTTAATAAAATAAAATACTTGTTTAATTTGAATCTTTAATAGCTTCAATGAGTTTGTCAATAACTCTACCGATTGGAATAGTGCTAATAAAATTATATAAAAAATAAATAAAAGTTGGACTCATGCGAAGACTTGTACGGATGTTATAAAAGTTGGAATCCTGAGAAGTAGGACTCATGCGAACAAACTCAGCCAAAGGCCTCGTCTTACGTATTTTGACACAATATCATATTATCTGACATAAAATAAGGGAGACTTCACTACACGCTTCTGTGGAGTTTTGGAAAATACATAATTCACTTCATTATATCAATTACCCACACTCAAGCACATTCACGATCACTAAACTTAATAAATCCACCACCGATACAATCGAAAATATATAAGTTTGGGAAAATAATATCACAAATAAAGGGTTCTGTGATAATACACTGCTCACTGTCTACAAGTAGTACAAGCCGCGGTTTATATTTTGGAGTAACTTCATCGTAGACTGCATCGTTGCTTAACAACAAGCGAAGTGGCGGTCAAATGCAAGCCTATTCCATAATTAAAAATATTGAATGACAAACTTAACTTTGTAGTTGGCAAACAGGTGCTCCGATACATACCAAGTGTAAGTTTGTAATAGCAAAAACATTTTTTTTTTTTGTGATGTATTATCAAATCAACAACTTTCGGATTTTTTACTTCATATGAACTATGAGACCTTGCTTCATGCCTAATTTCATGATTCTAGGTCAACGGGAAGTAGGTACCGTATAGGTTTTCACCCTTGTGAAATCGCAAATTATGCGAAAATATGCGACATAAACGGTCATATCTTTTGATCGCGTTGACTTACAAATTTGATTTTTTCACAACTAAAAGAAACCATAGACTTGAGTATTTGGTATAAATTTCAACTTGATACCTCCATGCGTTCTTGAGAAAAATGGTCTTGACAGACGGACGTTCCGTTTTTACCTTTTGAGGTACGGAATCCTAAAAAAACTTGACAGCAGACTGTACCATAATGACATGTACCTAAATACTTGTACTATCTAAAAGTAGTACCTATGTTACGCCATCGCCATGACTTTTCACACCGATGCATTCGAAATATTGGTATGCTTCATAATCGAATCGACTTACGTATTAAGTTTTACGACATCCCGAACGAGCGCACCATCTCTTTAGTTTTATAGCCTTATTTAATTCCTTGTATTTAAAGAAACAAACAGTTTAACATCGGAATCTGTTGTTTATGTTAATATTTTTGAGATCGGGCGTTAACTTTTCTAATCGTAATGTTATTTATTCCGTGTGTTCCTGAGTTAGTCAGAATGTTTTAAACAGAAATAATTAGTCTACAATTTAGGAATAATACTTCTTACTTCGTACTCGCTTCATTCAATATTTTTTTTGTTGTAATTTTTTTATTTTTTTTTCAAAGTCAATGTTGCTATATTATTAACAGAACAGAGGATTATGGTAAGCGATGTATGCTCGTAATAGTTTACATACAAATATAATATAAATCCAAATCTCAGTTCGTTCCATTAAGAATTATTTCAACAAACATAAGTATGTAGCTACTACACAACAAATGCATAATGCTTTTAATAACTTAACGAGTTGTTTTGGCTGCACGAAATTTTGTTCTGCTGCAAGAATTGAACCTAAGTACTAAAATATAATCAAAAAATTCTCCTTCTTTTGACTATCAAAATCTCGCGTGCCACAGGATATAGGCCATAACTCTTAATAACTAATTATATTTTTTTAGCTAGCAACATTCTGCTGCACCCCCAAATAAAGACATTACGTCTGACGTTTATAATAAAATATGGCCGCATCAAAGATGGCGGGCGTGCCGCGCAATTTCGGTAAGAACCTTTTTCCTTAATATATCTTTCTTTCCTTCTTCCGCCACTTAATTTGAAGGAAATCGCATAATTGTTAATTTATTCAATTACTTTGTTCAATTTAGATGCTGTGGAACTCGGTGGGGGGGAAATTATTAATTATAAGAAAAAATGTTGCGATGCTTAGGAAACTAGTTTAGAAACTTTTAAAATTTTGTTATCCTGCTGATAATGATGTTATTTATTTTTAATTGGTTTTTAAATAATTATCTTGTTTTTATGTTTTCATTAGCGGTCTAAAGGACTGTAAAACATAATTATGTTATGCTCAAGAGTTTATTTAGTTGATTGTTTTTTGTTTATTAAGCTAGCTTAAGCAGTTATATTTTAGGAATTTACAGTTATTTACTTTTTTATGTAAATACTTGTAAAAGACAAAATATCTGGTTTGCTTTTGCATTAAATTACAAGTTTTGGTCGAAATTTTTGTTTTATTAAAGTTTACTTTTCAAAATACTGTTTAAAAAAATTACAAAATTGTGATTTTTTGATCTGTTCAAGTAGTATAGTATAATAACTATTTATTAAGTACCGCACATGTAATGTAGTCTGAAAATGAAATAGCGTTGTTTTAACTGTTACCTTAACATATTAAACTCTCCAAGTTACAAAACACTAAGCAGTCGTTACTTGAATCTTGAATAACTTAGCTTGAATATAACTTATCCCATACAAACGCTTGGAAAAAGAAAGAGCGTAGAGATGTCACGCGGCGCTAATGCGGCTGTCACGTACGTGGCTATTGGCTCTTCTCATGGCTAGGGATGGGTTAAAAAGTAAAGAAATCTATCGACATCTATTAATCGATAAAAGAACTACAGCTGCTCGTAGTTTATTATTATTATTATGTAAAGCACGAGAAAAACAGATTATTTGTTTGGTTTGAGTGACGCCTTATTCTAAGAATTGCAAGTGTAAGTTTTGAATCGTATAAACTGTATTATATTTATACTCTCAGTCAGCATTTTTAGCAAAATATCAAGATATTGATATTGAAGTACCTAACTTATAAATCAAGTTATGTTTTAATTATATTTTTAATACAAATCGTTCAAAAGCCTCTATAAATGATTGAAATTATAATATATTTCCAAACTATTTGCAATAGTAACGGTGGTGGAGAAATTACCGAGTTTTAAAAGGAATTACTTTATCACCTTAACGTTTGCGCTGAAGCCATGTCAGTTTCCATATTAAAATATATAAAATATAACATGATTACTTTTTTATGTACTAGTTTTGTTTATGTAAAGAAAATTTTCGATCTTCAATATAACTATTCAAATTACTGAATTAAATGTGGAACTAAGAATAAGATACGTTCATTATAAAACAAAACTGATTGAATCGACAAATTTCATCGACAATTACCGCATCCCTACTACCCAAATATTGACATATCGAGCACTCTTGTCCGTCAATACGATGATTTGTCCCGATAGTGTCGGCTAATTCGACTCGCTCTTGTTTCGACCAGTCCAGGGTTCATTTGTAAGGTTTGGTTGTGTAGCCATGTTTGGTCAGCATGAGGTTATATCACTAGTGTCAACTTGAAACTGTGAATGGTGTAATTTAATTGCACAAATTGGATGGACGTCATATGAATGGTTCGCGTATTAACTTAGCGCTTAACTTTTATACAAGTTCAGCTTGTACAAGTAACTAGAACTTCTAAATGTACCTTGTTTCTGTCATTATTGTTCTATTAGATTTAATTAAAGAAAAAAAAACAATTGACCCTAATTGGCCGTATACCCTTGATCTAAGCAGATCAAGTGCATACGGCCAATTGTTTTTTTAACTGTCATGCTGATTGTAAAGTGCACAGGCTTCCGCTCGGCCACCATCGCTCTCACCCATTACTCTTGTCTAAACAAGGTCTGCGCTCTAAATTTAAGTATAGTTTTGTCATTGATTTAACTTGTTTATATATTATTTAATATTTTTTTAACCTTCTATAGAGCTAATAATTTTTAAACGGGTAAACGAGCACGACGAAATGTACATATAACGTAACGTTGAGCGTAAGGTACATATTTTTTACCTAAATAATAAATAAATAATACGTGATAAGTCCCAATAAACATTTAAAACAACGGCTAAACAGTTTGAATGAATCATAGCTGAGAAAATTTAACAAATCATCTTTAAAACAAAAACAAAAAACTATGATAAAGAACTACGATGCAATAGACAAACAGATACACACATTAAACATATAGCACCTCTCTTTTTTGGGGTTAAAACTGCGATTCTTGCGTGTTTCTAATTCTCAATAACAGCAGAAAATGCCTCTATATTTATTTTCCCATTACTTTTTCATTACATTTCTGGTGCTAACGGTTCGAGTGACCTTCAACTCGAGTCGGGTTAAATAAACCTTCTTATCGAGTCGTAGTTCTGAGTTTAATCGATATCTCGTTATCACATCAGTTCGATGTGACATTTCTATGGAATTGATATATTTTGGGAATTTGAAATTTCAAGGAACTGTCTATTGAAATTATATTAAGGAAATTCCGTGAATATTAAATTTCTAGTAGAACGCCGATTATCCGAATTAATTGGGACCGAGGTCGATTCGGATAATCAAAAATTCGGATAATCGGATATAGACTGATAATAAAGAAAAACGTGTCACAAATAGAATAAACTTTATTAAGTGTGTTGCCTCTAGCATTCAACCATAACAATTGAAATATATATGGACTCCAACGAGTTCCAACTTGTTACAACAAAACAAAACAAAAATCACTTGGTTTTAATTTTTTATATTAAGCTTAGGACCGATTCGGATAATTGGCGATTCGGTTACTCGGCGTTCAGATAATCAGCATTCTACATTGGATTGGCAAAAAAAAAATTCTAACAGGAACTATAATTTTTTTATTGTATTATATTTTATAATAAAACAACAACATAATGTTTGTTTTGCAACAAAAAGGTGTGGTAATACTGAAAGGTATGTATGTATGTGATATTTATATAAATTAATGCAATAAACTATAAACTATTTAGTACAAGGGTCGACTTAATTCTAAGAATTTCTGACAGCATAAACCTTTTTAGTAGACATGAATAACTGATCTACAACATCCATCATATTATCGAGTCGATGTTTACCTACCAGTCGATATATTTACCGACGCATGTCCCATCACTAGTCAAATGTTGACTTTACGCCTGTCAGCGCTGATAACTGTCAATTGGGATTAGCTCTACGAGCTCCACATTTTTTGTGGGAAGTATTGAGCGAAGCATCAGAATTACTTATCGCGCATCTAAATACCTTCATCGTGACGTTGCGGTCAGTTCGTTTCTGTCCCTACAAGATGTGGAATCTCAGATCAGGTAAACAAGGGAGATATGGTAATGTGGCGTGGCGGATTCGAACGTATCAGCCTAAATCATGTTTGATAACTCGAACTCACCCTGCAAATGAGCTTTCCGCCTTTTGTCAAAAATTGTGTAATAAACTTTTTTTTTTCTCATAAACTTTCAACCTCCATTTGCTCCCCTTGATTCGGCCCTCTAAAATTTTTGTGAAGTGTTAACAATGTCTAATTTATCATGTAACAAATGCTCAGATTATCTAGGTACGGCATATTAGTTAGTGTCGCTGCAAGTTTCTTAGTGTGCGTAAGGAGACATTTTGAACACAAAACATTATATCACTAGGACACATCTCCCTTGTTTTTGTGATCTGAGTGCAGAATGTTATTTCATGCCTTATCATGGAGCTATGATAAGAGGCGCTTTCAAGAAAAATTTGAACATTTTTTTTACCTTGTAAGCAGTGCACCTGCAACACTTCTGATGCTGCAGTTGTTCGCAATTTGACAATTTACCATTAGGTGGCCCACCTGCTTATTTGTACATAGATATTTTGTTCATTGGCTGAGCATGTTTTAGTATTTCGGATGCGGGACTTTGAAAATTGATGCTCAAATAAATAAAGTTTTTTGTGCCGCGTTACCAGTTCGTTAGTTACGTATTCATAATGAAATTTGATAAAAAATATCAATCATGGCTTTTATTTAACAAAAAAAAATTTAGAAAAATGGTAGGTTATTAGCTTTTTGTTTATTTGTTGATCAAAAAGTTATTTGATCCTTTTCATGTGAGTATCTAGCAACGTGACATGTATACTAGCTATTGAAGAGCTCCATGGTCCGCCACCTGGCTCCATTTGATACCCCGTTGGTCCAGCCTTCCACCACCTTCAACCCACCTTCTGAGCTTAGGGGCGTGGGTTCGATTCCCACCTAGGAGAAACATTCATGTGATGAACATTTGTGTTTGTTCTATCATCATCATCATCATCAGCCTGTAAACGTCCACTGCTGAACAAAGGCCTCCCTCGTAGAGAGGGGTGTTGCCATAATCCCCACGCTTGGCAGGCGGCTTGGGGATCGCAGTACGTTCACCGTGTACTAATAGGATGCTGCTGCCCATCCTCCGGTGGTTCTGGTCGCAGTTTTAGGACATACCCGGGTCCTATTGTTCGGGTTTGTTCTATATCTGGTTGTTAATATCTATTTAAGTATGTATTTAAAACTATATATGTATGTATATCAGTCTCTGGCAGCCATATCACAAGCTTTGCTTAGTTTGGGGTCAGATGACCGTGTGTGCAACAATGTCCCGAATATTTATTTATTTATATTTTATAATACTTTATTGCAGACTAGCGGTCCGCCCCGGCTTCGCACGGGTATAGATTATAGCCTATGTCACCCGGGGATAGCGCAACTTCCCAACAGCGAAGTAATTTTTAAAATCGGTCTAGTAGTTTTTGAGCCAATTCGTTACAAACATACTTACATACAAATCTTTCCTCTTTATAATATTATGGTACATAGTATAGATAGAAGAGATAGACACATTTAATAAAACACAAAATAACGAAACACATATATCTGTCGTTAAATACAGAATAAAATAAAAATTTATTCTGAAGGGTCAAAAAGAACGTCGCGGGACGAACTGCTATTTATTCTATTGAAGACAAAATAACATCGAGTAAAGCCAGACAAAATAACACGGAGTAGTTGGGTACTAATAATACGGGATGTAAGGGGAACACTCTCGAAGCCAAAAGAAGGTAATTGTACTCATCATTATGAACAACTTTTACTATGGGACCAGACCTGAAATCGCGAAAAAAATATCAGCTGTTCTATACATTATGTCGAGTGTCAATGACCGGTTTCTATAGAACAGCTGAGATTTTTTTCGCGATTTCAGGGTTGGTCCCATAGTAAAAGTGGTTCATAATGATGAGTAAAATTACCTTCTTTTGCCTTCGACAGTGTTCCCCTTACACCCTGTATAAAACTATGGCCCGTAATATATCAAAAGTCCATATCTCTCGTAATAAATGAATACGTCATCGAGGTATCCAATTAAGATCCACAGATAACAGAACAAGCTACAAATCAGCTGGTATCCTTAACATGTAATTATAAACCATAGACATAGATGCTAGTAGGAATTAGACAACGCTAGTTTGTTACATTGTTGAAGATGTGATACGCTCTTGGGTCAATAATATTCAGAAATAATAAAACCTGCCAAGTGCGAGTCGGGCTCGCACACTGAAGGTTCCGTACCATCACATCGCTTGTTAGCTACTAAAGTACAAAAAGACAAAATCCCATCAACGGCCAGGCGGTCACCCATCCAAGTACCGGCCGCGCCCGACGTTGCTTCACTTCGTTGATCGTACGAGAATCGGTTGTGAACAGAAATTAGTCACAGACTCGCACTTGGCCATTATTTATTATTTGTTGTTATACTTTAGAGTGTATACTATAATCATGCCAAGTTTGACGCTTGTACTTATTATCGTTTTTACATTAGAGCTAATACAAAACAAGTTGTTTGTTGTATCCCACCCTCCTTTCGTTTTTAACGTTTTATTATTTGTTAGTTAATCCGCCGTAACATTACATATTCCGTGAACATTTCAACTGGCTATCTATTACAGTTCGAAAGATACAGCCGTTTAAAGGTAGCACGGATAGACAGACACACGGACAGACAGATAGCGTAGGCTTAGTAACAGGGTCCCGTTATTACCCTTTGGGTACGGAACCCTAAAAGTTAAAAATACCCAACAAGCAAAGCAATAGTGTGCGAACATTACAACTAATTAAATGTAATAATATTTAACACAAACACAACAACTAACCTTTATTTTATACTTACACTCTAAAATAGAGATATTACATTTAATTTATTTATTTAACTAGCTACATAATACCTATTTATCTATCTATTCATGTTTTATTATTCTTCTGGCAATATTGTATAATTATGGCTATCTAAATTGGTCAATTAAATGTTTAAAAAAAACAGAAAACTGCGTAAGCAACATGTTCAGCTTGACAATGTCCCCGACTTGTGTTGGGGGAAGAACAGGTGGAACAACAAAAAAAAAAAAAAATATATAATAATAATATTTAACAACAATTAGAAGCACGGGTCACGGTTTCAACTGCTATCCTGTAGAAACGGAATATATTCCGGAAAAAATACCTTCAGCCGTTACAGAAGAGTGGACAAATATTTGTCGTGGGCATCCAGTGGATGTAGAAGGCAAGAAAGGCTGGGAAGGTTTATGTCCAGCAGTGAACGTTTTCTGGCCAATGATGATAATGAAACATTTGTATAAACACTAATATGTACTTTAAAAATACATTGCAGTAAGGAGCGTAGTGACGTGCAGGATTTTGGTGTTGCAATGTTTTTTTTTTGGAACACTGCAACATGCCATACTCTGAAATAGCAATTATCGTCAATCCATTAACATGTTTATTTAATAAATTAATTGCTTAAAAATTAGTTGCGTGATCTATCCTTTTAAATCCATAAAAGAAGAAACATACCGGTCCTAGAGAGTGACCTTGCGGCACCCCAGATAGTAAATCATAAAAAACGTACAGAATATTTATGTGCCTATTTGATAAAAGGTTAGTAATAAATTGTAAATGAAACGCTCAATGGTTATGCCTATTTAATGGCCGGGGATTAGAAATAAAATTAAGGTTTTTTTGTAGAGTGATAGTGTTAAAAGCTTTATATAAAGTTAGCTGCGATCCCGTAGAAATAGTAAATTTTTGGGGAAGAAATTACCCTATATACTAATCTACCTGATTTTGTTGTGGTAGAGCCTTTTACAGAATCAGTCTAGAGATTCGTTATTTAATTAATATCTCAGGGTGACGAGCGCAATGTATTGCCGCGCAGGGTTTTATATTGTGCTCATCTTTTATCCAAAGCCAAAAGTTCTAAAATGTCAACCTAAACTGTTACTAGCGGGGCCAATCTTAGGCGCGAATTGAATGAATGACTTGATTCTCCAATCACAAGCGTCGTGTCGCGTCGAGTCTCCAATCATAAGTTGCCCCCCGCGACCGACGTGGCATCAATTAGCAAAAGGGAATTTTTACTACATGCGCGAGCAAGTGGTTATATTATCTTTGACGCTACCTTATCATATCTCCCTCGTTTATCTGATAGGTGTCTCCCATTCAAAAGCCATGTAAAACTAATTTCTTCACACATCCGCTAACCACTAATGACTTCCCCAACTTCAATCTGTGACAACACACCCTCGTCTGAGTTTGTTTGTTTTATAAATAGCTAATCATAATTCTGTCATCGCGGCGCGGGCACGTGCGCTCGCGCCGACTGCTGACAGACTAATGACGCCGATTGTTGTGACTGTGAGTGTTTCTAAATGACTTGACAGAGATTTTTCAATTGTTTTTGATGGTAACTTGAATTGGAACTTAGTCTATTACAATTATTTTTATTATAATAACTATTATTACTATAGTAAATATTTTTGTACGCTGAATTTAAAGGCTACTGTTTTTTTTTTTTAATGCCATAGGTGGCAAACTAGCAGACGGGCTACCTGATGGTAAGCAGTCACCGTCGCCTATGGATACTTGTAACACCAGAGGCATCACAAATACGTTGCCGACCCTTTAGAACTCTATTAACTCGCCTTTTGAAGAACCCCATGTTGTAACTGTAAACTTGATGTACAAAAATACCTAGTTGTAGCTATGAATCAGCTGACAAAACGACACTAAGACCTTAGAGATATAACTTGTACAGATGGCGAAATTAAGGAACTAACATTTCTCATGGGAGGATGTCAGAGTGGTTCGGGAAATGCGATCCTGGCTCCCCCACTACACTCTACAGATAAGTTGGTCGCATAAAGCGCTACGATGTGCTTACGTGCGCTTACGCAAATGCGGTTATATTAAAAGCTTTGTGAAATTGCGTGCGATTTCAAAGTGTCTTTAATATAGCAACAGTTGTGTTTATAACTACTATTCTGTTTAATTTGTTAGTTTAATTTACTAATTCTTATTTTATTGAATAAATATATTACGGTATGACAAACCTGATTAAGTTTTAGTTTGAACAAGGTACGTAAACAATACTGTGCGCAGTAAGCTCTCCCGCGCTGACTGCGCACATTGTCGCGGCGCACGCGCACAGTTTACGAGCTGCGTGGGCGCCGACAGGTAAACACAGAGTTAAGGAGAGGATGATACATTTCTGATAATTAACTTAAGATTTTACCCTTATAATGGCGTCGATTCTGTTATACAACAAACTAAACTAAACCAAACTGACAGGACTAAAATTATCTGCCTCTTAAGAGTCGATAAGTCGTCAGCTGAAATTCAAGTTTTGCCTCTGCGCGAAACGGACAAAAATATGCTAGGAAGATATACGCACGAATCGGCACCCGCCTCAGAACTAAATTACGGAAGCGACATATCCTAAAAACTTCAAATTACGCAAGAACTATTTGAATTTTGAATAAAACGAATTTACATTAAATTCCATTATACAAATGACCATTAGAATATGAATAAATTGATTGTTACAAACTTCCAGACGCGGAGAAAAAACTTAAAACGTGTTTTAGAAAGCCTGTTTTCGCCGAATTATTCTATCGACAAAAGTTTCACCAATCATGTTTCCAAAATTGCATTTAATTTACTTGTATACTTAACTATTTATAACCAAAATATGAATTTGTTGCTGTTTGCCATAACCGCGTAAACTGATACAACGTTACCCAACTTCACGACATATAAACTGTTAATTCATATTATTATGTGAGAGAAGGATAGTAACAATTTTAGAGCTGTCAAATTTAGTTTAGTTTAGAGTACATCAGAATCGATGCCAATGTAATTATATTTGGAAGTAGCTGTAGCACACATAGTTTTTAGGGTTCCGCACCGCAAAAAGAAAAAAAACGGAACCCTCATAAGATCACTTGTTTTGTCTGTCTGTCAAGACCTTTTTCCCTGAAACGCGTAAAGTTATCAAGTTGAATTTATATCAAATACTCGGATCTACAGTCTCTTGCAGCTGTGAAAAAATTTAACTCGTAAATCAAGGTTTTTTTTTATTTTATTTTTTTATTGTATATAGGCTTGCCCTTGACCGCCAACTCGCCTGATGTTAAGCGATGATGCGGTCTACGTTGGAGCACGCTTGCCTAGAAGAAACCGATTCACTCTCGACTTGAAGACACCCAGATTGTAACTATCAGGGAACACCCACTCAGGCAGCGCATTCCACAGACTAGCAGTTCGCACAATAAATGTGGAATCAAAGCGCTTCGTACGGGTTCTCGGAATATCAACCATAAAGCGGTGGTAATATATATTAAAGTTATCCACAAGTTAGAAAAGACTGCTGCGCCTTAAGTTCCGAAGCATTCTCACAATGTTTATGACTTAATATCTGCTGCAAACATAAACATAAGTAACCTAACCTACCGACTCGCTCCAACGTGGAGGGACTCTGTACTTACTTGTTCAGTTAGATTCATACTTTCTTACAATACTTTGTAAGTTTTGTCGAGACTTCCAAATTGTGGAAATAAGTCATTATGCGGCACTGTATTGTAGACATAAACATAGAGATAATTTATTTGTGGCAAAAAAATACAATAACACAATATACATGGAAAAATTAAATTAAATTAAAAATAAAACTAAATAAGAACTTATTATATTTTTTGTTGCTTTTTAACCGACTTCAAAAACATCGTGAGAGTCGCTAGCATCCAGTGGATGCAGAAGGCAGGCAGTCGTTCAGTGTGGAGGTTAAATGGGGAGGCCTATGTTCAGCAGTGCACGTCTTCCTGATGATGAAATAAAAATACGCATCAGTCCAAACCCAGAATTTTAAAACGCAGTATATTCATGTCACACCTCTTCAATACTCCCATTAGTTGCTGCCAATGCAAACAACTCATCTTTGAGGAGCTTCCGTCTGTCAGTCACTCGGGCTATTTCTGTAACGGAGAGCCACCATCTTACTCTGCGTGGAAAATAAATGAAAATAAGTAAAATTCAACAAATCAGGTTAAAGCTAAGATTTTGTATAGAAGCTCGTTTGATGGAACAATCAAAATGGATGATTATTTCGCCTATTACATTACAGTTAGGATTTTAGCATCGAGATACAATACCGACAGAGTCCTATAGAGTCACAATCTCTAAGCAAAAACGTCCGAGGGTTGTTGTATATGCCTAGACATATTTTTTTTATTTATCCATATTACAACTATCATTAGGTACAGGAATATCCTAATTCAATAGTGTATGTCAACATAATAATATAAACCTAGCTTAGAACACAATTAAACACATTAAACATTAAATTAATTACACTTTACACACGTTAAACATTAAATTAAATTTTACACACAAAAACACACTTCAAATAACATCGTCGTTTTGAATTCTGCAACCGAGCAGACAAATGAATCAATTTTTTCGGCAACTCGATTTAACCCATGCAACATGCGTATCAAAGGAACTTAGCCAATAAATTATCAATTATAAACATCAATTATATACTTCACAATGCCACATTTACTCCAATGTAGACGTTATGTCGCTTGCATAGTGTTCAACGTTAGTTGTCCGCTATGTCATTGTAGCTCTGGCATCGCGCGGCGTTGTACTCGGATCGCGGTTGCCTTACACTTACATACAACGAACCAAAAAGTCTGCTCAGTGCGTAGCGTGCGCCGAGTTTTGACCCATTTGTGACTCTATAAGTATTGTAACTCTATGGATTTTAGACAGATACAACCTCAATTTGGACTGCTGCAAACGAAGACCGAATAGAGTCCTCGAAGGTAGGCAACGCACTGACAATGCCCCGGGTATTGTAGGTGTCTATACGCACCCTCCCCCCTCCCCACCCTATAAGGAATTTAAAAACTATCATCATCATCATTATTAGCCATAGGACGTCCACTGCTGGATATAGGCCTCCCCCATCGATCTTCAAAAGGGCCGGTTGGAACCGGCCTACATCCAGCGTTTCCCTGCGGTCTCTTAGGTCGTCTGTACATCTTAAAAACTATAAAGGAGTTTCAATGACCATTTCATATCAAAGCAATTCAAGCAAATATTGCAGAAAAAACGAGTGAACCAGTTTCTTCTAGGCAAGCGTCCGTCCTAGACCGCATCATCGCTTCCGAGATGGCGGTCAAACTGTAGCCTTAGTTTTTGGCTACTTTTCAAGTTATATGTATGTAAGCCTTTTTAAATCATAAACTTCAACGAAAGTGCAAGCAGATCCACAGCCAGCAGCTACCTACAAAGACATTGATTGTCCGACATGCAACATGCAACATGCGAGCATTCCCTTGGGAACTAACTAACGAGGCGTCACACTCGACATGTGCTAACGAGATTAGCAAACACACTCACTTAGCGCCTCGGGAACGTTAAACAAAGACCTCCGTGAGAGGAACTCATGTGGACAACACTAGGGCCGCACACTCGCTCGACACGGACCGGCGGAGATATCGCTAATACAATAAGTTGAATCACTGAAGCAATGAGTTTAAGGTGGTACGTTCCACTTACCTAGTATCTATCTATTACGGTTCGAAAGAAATAACCGTTAATAGGTAGGGCAGACAGACATAGGCTTAATTAGTAATAGGGTCCCGTTTTTACCCTTTGAGTACGGAACCCTAAAAATAGTCATCATGCATAATGAGAACGTTCCTCTTTTTAAAGTCGGCTAAATAGTTTGCCAAATAACCCTACTTTGCATCTCTAGTTTCAGATCAAACGCCACAGCTACCGTCCCAACCCTTTCTTGCTATTTGCATGTGATCTTTATTGTGGGCTCCGAGTGACCCCATATCTCTGGGGTCTGAACGACCCCGCAGGGGTTGTCGTCCTGCAAATCGTATTGTTTCCAGCGATGGGTGTAATATTTTTGATTGGGGTATTTTACGAGCTGTAAAACATTTGGGCGGAACCCGCGAGATGTTATCTAACAAATTAGGATTTCGGGGATTTGGTTCAAATTGGAAAAGAATAGATGTACCTGTGTGTGTTATTGTTGACATTTATTTGTAAAAAATTCAGAACTATTAAACCCGTTTCATCAGTAGGTAGCATGGAGATACAATACATATAGAGTCACAATCGTGCCAAAAATATGTCCGAACCAAAACTCGGCGCACACTACGTATTGCGCCGACTTTTTGGTTAGTTACAAGATAACCGCGATCCGAGTACAACGCCGCGCGATGCCAGTACTACGATGACAAGCTGACAACTAACGTTGAACACTATGCAAGCGACATAACGTCTACATTGGAGTAAATGTGGCATTGTGAAGTATATAATTGATACAATGTATGTACAATGACGCTCGGACGTTTTTGACTGTGTTCACTGAGAGATTGTGACTAGGAATTGTATCTCGATGGTAGATAGTCCAACTTTTATTTGAGTACTATTTTGTTTGTATTTTTAAGTTGTGAGTTGATTTCATAATTATTATTAAAAAAAAAATTGATAATAGAAACAATATTTTCAATTATTAAAATATCATGATATCAATTTGAATTTGAATGTATATTAGTTTTTAATTATATTCCTATTTTTACTGGGAAATCTATATTAGTTTAACAGTGTGTGAGATAAATGTTAGTGGAATTTGTCCGTTTTTATTATCAACAAATAATTGGAATAAAGAAATTGGTGGCTGTAGATAAAATCGTACGAACGAAGCTCTGTGGAGCCAAACTTCAGAGATGGATCATCTCGACTTTCCGATGAATCTTTTCATGGTTTATTCAATAAGAGAACCAGAGAGGACTACAGATCCCTAACAAGTGCTATTATTCAGTAGAAAGTTTTAGTTATTCAGTAGAAAGTTTTAGTTATTCAGTAGACAGTTTTAGTTATTCAGTAGAAAATTTTAGTTATTCAGTAGAAAGTTTTAGTTATTCAGTAGAAAGTTTTAGTTATTCAGTAGAAAGTTTTAGTTATTCAGTAGAAAGTTTTAGTTATTCCGTAGAAAGTTTTAGTTATTCAGTGGAAAGTTTTAGTTATTCAGTAGAAAGTTTTAGTTATTCAGTAGAAAGTTTTAGTTATTCAGTAGAAAGTTTTAGTTATTCAGTGGAAAGTTTTAGTTATTCAGTAGAAAGTTTTAGTTATTCAGTAGAAAGTTTTAGTTATTCCGTAGAAAATTTTAGTTATTCAGTAGAAAGTTTCAGTTATTCCGTAGAAAGTTTTAGTTATTCAGTAGAAAGTTTCAGTTATTCCGTAGAAAGTTTTAGTTATTCAGTAGAAAGTTTTAGTTATTCAGTAGAAAGTTTTAGTTATTCCGTAGAAAGTTTTAGTTATTCCGTAGAAAGTTTTAGTTATTCAGTGGAAAGTTTTAGTTATTCAGTAGAAAGTTTTAGTTATTCCGTAGAAAATTTTAGTTATTCAGTAGAAAGTTTCAGTTATTCCGTAGAAAGTTTTAGTTATTCAGTAGAAAGTTTTAGTTATTCAGTAGAAAGTTTTAGTTATTCAGTAGAAAGTTTCAGTTATTCAGTAGAAAAGTGATCAAACATTATAAAACAGATCAGGCCGCTCGCTCCATACATAAATTGTCATACCCTTGCCAAAGCAATTACAAAAACCCTAAAAAACGTTATAAATACCCTTGTTGTACCCCTCTTAGGTTTTACTTTTTGATTTTATATATTTGTTAGTTAATCCACCGTAACATTACATATTCTGTGAACATTTCAACTGGCTGTCTATTACGGTTTGAAAGTTACAGCCGTTGGAAAACATAGGACAGACAGACAGCGTAGGCTTAGTAATAGGGTCCCGTTTACTAACTTTACGTACGGAACCCTAAAAAATTTAAATCTAAATGTATTTATTTCAGGACCACATGATCCTTAGCTAACTAAAAATCAAATTTTAAAACTAAAGTAATATAATTCTTAAATAGAGTCTTAACTGTTTCTTTTTATAGTGTTAACACACGTATGGATTTGGTTGACCTCAACCGCCGTCTGACCAACGGGAGAGAAAGAGAGGGAAATATGATATTCTCACTCTTTCTCTCCCGTTGGTTGGACGGCGGTCCGTCAACCAAATCCATACGTGTGTTAACACTATTAGGAATCTTGGTCTTACTAGAAAATTTTATTCAAAAAGTTTCTTGCTTTAAAAATAAAACAAAGTTTAAAATGCGTTGTTCTTTTGCTATAGACGAGCCAGACAACCGTGAACTAAGGAGACGGATGGTTGATCCAATGTGAGGGAAGGAATCCCGAGATTGATCACTTCTTTTTACCCGACTGCACAAGAGGGGAATACTATTCATGTGTTTTTATTTTGCTGAACATAGGCCTCCCCCTTAGTATGCCACACTGAACGACCGCCTGCCTTTTGCTTCCCCTGCCTGCTCGCGACTCTTACTATGTCGTCGGTCCATCTAGTGGGAGGCCTCTCTACGCTGCGTCTTCCGGTTCGTGGTCTCCACTCCAGAACCTTTCTTCCCCATCGGTTATCGGTTCTTCGAGCGATGTGGCCTGCCCATTGCCACTTCAACAATATTTTTTTAAATTTCTACGTATCGAATGTGTATCTTTTAAAATATGGTGAATGTGCGAAAGAGGTAAGTAACTCTGGTCAAAAAGCTGAGATCCCTTCATGAGCCCCGGCCCCGGGCCAGAGAGCCGCACGCGTGAGCCCGGGATGGATGGGACGCGGCGCAGCTTGCAGTCGGGTGCGTCGGCGTCCAACTCTCGAGTGGTCACCTCTCCCTCGGGGCATTGCGGGAACGATGCACGTGGTGAATATACAGGGGCCATGATGTATGTGGGACATTGTATCTGGTCCAACGCTGCCGGACTTGCTGTAGTAATCAAGTAATATCACATCAGTTACTATAGCGCACATGCTATAAATAATAAAATAAATATTCAGGACATTGTTGCACACACGGTCATCTGACCCCAAACTGAACAAAGCTTGTGATATGGCTGCCAGATACTGATATACATACATATATAGTTTTAAATACATACTTAAATAGATATTAACAACCAGATAATATGTTCAATACATGAATGTTTGTCCTAGGTAGTAATCGAACCCACGCCCCCAAGCGTAGAAGGCAGGTTCACTACCAACTGGACCAGCGGGGCAGTCATTTAGCATTTGGATATAACCACAGAAAAGAGAAGTAAATAGAACGGAAATACGAAGGAAAATCTGTCGCAAGCATTATGACAGAACCTTGATTGAACATTCTTATTTAGATCAACGCGTCGAACTCCGCATCACAGTTGCTGATTTCAAATGACTGACGTTTCGTTTATATGGGTGCAACTGGCTACAAGTGGGCTACAACTAATTTCTTACAAAAATGCCTTGACAGCCGTTCTAATTTAAACACTTTTTTATTATTGTCTTTGGTTCTAACACTGCAAGTTTTGTCAATGAATGGTCACCCTAACCAACCCCTATAACATGGAACAAGCGATGCAAAATCGAGGGTCAATCGTTTAAAAGCAAAGTGCACCCCGCGGCACTCGCGCGCTACTAATCACCACTCTCACTAGATTAAAATGGCAACACGTAGCGTCAAATTACACTATAATTATACACGGAAGTATACCTATAACTTAGAAGAACTACACAGTAGTAGTTAATCTAAGACCTATAATCAATTTACTTAAAAGGAAAAAAATACTTTTGCAACAGACTGCGATATATTTTTTCCATCGAACTAAATGTATTAGTACAATCAGTTTATGTTTTTATTTTTCAATATTATTTCTAACTTATAGCGAAATTTTATTACTCTATTGTTTTCAAACTAGCATTTTAAATACAGAAAAAAAAGCTTTACCTCCTAACTTTTACAATGACTTGATAATTGTTTTGAAAATTAATACTACCCGAATAATATTAAAACACAACGACCGCTATAAAAACAAGAAATTAAATATATTATTCACAAAAAAAAAAAAAAAAAACATAACCCAACGAGACCACAGGCAAAAAATAAAGATATATAATCTTCACCTCTACCTTTTTTGTTTCAACCACATTTAGGTGTAGTGTATCATTCATGGCGCCTCACTAGTCACTACAGGGGGCCAAATGACCCATAATTTTTTGCTATTTTATGGTCGATGGCATTTCAGGGTTAAAATTTATTTTTGTTTGGAAATGTTTCACAATGGTTATCTGTCCGTTGCAACCTATGTAGTAAAAATTGATCAGTTCTATTGTCTATTTTTAGGTCACTTCTTTCGTAAACTCCCTCGACTGGGTCTAGTCGAGGGAGTTTCTTGTAAGGTCTTCACTTTTTTGGAGCATGACTTGGATTTGACATACATTGCTTGATTTTGGCTATGACTTGTTTGAATATATTTAAGTGAATTTTTTATTTATTAATCAAATAAAATAAAATATATACTTAGATACATAAATAAATTAAAATTAATATAAAAAATTTAATGAATGAAAAATAATTATAAGGCATCATTTCAGCCATAGGACGTCCACTGCTGGACATAGGCCAACCCCATCGATCTCCAAAAAGGCAAGTTGGAAGCGGCCTGCATCCAGCGTTTCCCTGCGGTCTCTTTTAGGTCGTCTGTCCATCTTGTGGGTGGACGTCCTACGCTGCGCTTACCGGTCCGTGGTCTCGATTCCAGAACCATTCGGCTCCGACCGTCTGTTCTACGCGCTATGTGCCCTGCCCACTGCCACTTCAACTTGCTAATCCGGTGGGCTATGTCGGTGACTTTCGTTCGTCTACGGATCTCCTCATTTCTGATTCGATCTCGTAGAGAAACCCCGAACACAGCCCTCATCATGACAATACCTCTTCTAAATTGAATCTCAGGTCTCCAGAGGGCTCCATTGTCGCTGATCACCCTCCGTGATGGTATGCGCACAGATTAGGTAACACTTACTGCGGGTATGCGTAATAATGTGGGGTCAATGAACCCAATAACGGAATTCTCTGTCTGTATGATTTTGAATACAAAACGTTCGTTTACAACCGACTCCAAAAAGAGGTCCTCATTTTGACTGCATTTTGTAAATATTTAAAATGGCTTTTATGCACAAGTTATACACTCGGGTTTTCACTTCAATTGACAGAAAACAAAACAGTGATTTTAGAGTAATAAAAATTAAAACCGACAACAAAGTTCTAACTTCTATTTGAGTTTTGGCGCCAACATGAAAAAAAAAACTATCTTAAACTGGTGTTCGAGTGTAATAATGGTAGATTATTAGTTATTAAGTGCTCGTGGACGTGCTCGAGTGTAGGTAAGTGATATAACGCGGTAAAACGGGTATTTTAGTGTTGTTTCCAAATCTCCATAGAAGTCTCTTGTATAGTCTCCACCAAGAGTGCAACGCCAAAATCTTCACAGAGGAAAGAATAAAAAAAAAAAAAAAATATTCTGCAGAAGTCTGGGTCTTTAATAATACCCTGATAAACACCTACATAATTATTATTTTTACAAACAGAACCTCTTTGGTTTGGTTCGACTGGGACAGACTACTTAATAATCCTTCTTCGGTTTGGAAAGGTTTGATTAGATCTGTGGGTTTGACTTTACGGAATAAACGATCCGACATTTCAGCGTTTCGTCATCTCACAGTAGTCTATTATGACCCGGACAATCTAAACCTCCGATGAGCAGATAGAGGAATAAAAAGACAACTAGATGGTATCGGGCAGCTCGGGTTACTGCCAGAGGTGGACAACATTTTGTCGTACGAAGCACCAGATTTAAAAATAAGTCTCTTTAATGATTTCTGTGCTTTTCAAGATTATTAAACACTTGTTGCCCGCGACATAATATAGCCTACAGGCTATTGAAGTACACTTTAATCTGGTCATAGCTGAGCATATTCGTAAAAACTGCATAAAATCCGCATTTAAAGCGATTCAAAAAGGGTGTCTACAACTACCTCTCCGGGCTGACAAAGCACTGTCACAAAGCTATATTCATTGGTGGATCCAGGAGGGGGGGGGGGGGGGGTATGGGGGCCATGTCCCCCCCCCCCCCCCAAAACACCTAGCAATTCCATACATTCGACTCAATTTTTCGATTTTATTCCTTCGAACCTTGTCAGAATGCCCCCCCCCTCAAATAAAATCCTGGATACACCCCTGGGTATATTGCATGTAAGTATTGTATTGCATAAGCGGCGGTTTCTGCTTACCATCAGGCAGGCCGCATGCTAGTTTGCCGCTCTTTTTATAAATATACAATAAACAAAATATTGAATACTAGCAACCCGACCCGGCTTCGCACGGGTGTTATTAACGCGCGAAGCCGGGCGGGTTGCTGGTTGTATATATAAATCATCTGTGAACATTTATCTATCTGATGGTGTAAATCGCATTTAAATCCGTTGCGTGGTTCGCGAGGAGTTAGCGGCCATACAGACAGACGCGGAAAGCAACTTTAATTTATACTATGTAGAGATAGAGAAGAGAAGAAATGTGCGAAAGAGTTTTTTTTTTTAATAGGACAAGTGCCTTAATTAACTAAACAAAATACAAGCTAAAACTAACACTACAAATACACTTAGACAAAAGAGAACTTAGAAAGAGATAGCTGTAGCCACCGCGTAGAACGTGCTTCCGTCATGGAAGGTTGTGCTCCCCTGCAGCTGAGATCACGACGGCACGCACGGTTCGTTAGCTGCCATGATGCGCTCCACCATTACTGGATCTCCCATACCCTCGTACGAACCACAGAGTCGACAATCATACAAAGTGAACTAAGTATTCAACAAGTCGTCGTAGCCTATTTGGGAGACCGCTAGACTTGAAAGCGTGAGGTCGCGGGTTCAAATACGAGTACCAATGAGCTTTTTGGAGGTTATGTACCCCAGGAAAGGAGAAGAAATTCAATGGCGAATGTGAATCCACCAACCCGCAACTGGTGGGTTATGGCCAGGGTAAGTCCCAGTGGACTGTTCAAAGGCTAAATATTATTTATTCTACTTTGAAATTTATATAGTAAACAAAATACACGTAAAACATCGCTCGAAGAACCGATACCCGATGGGGAAGAAAGGTTCTGGAGTGGAGACCACGAACCGGAAGACGCAGCGTAGGTAGGCCTGCCACTAGATGGACTGACGACATCGTGAGTGTCGCGGGCATCCAGTGGATGCAGATGGCAGGCTGTCGTTCAGTGTGGAGGTTGACGAGGGAGGCCTATGTTCAGCAGTGCAGTGCAGTGCTATGTTCTTAAAATTAATTTCAAGTTAAATTAGAGCGGGTTATATCAAGCAATTAATACCTAAGTATACCCAAGTACAACAGTCAGTGGCGTCGATTCTGTCATACCACTCACTAAACTAAACCAATCTGACAGGACTAAAATTATCTGCCTCTCTTTTCATTTTAATATGTGATAGAAGGATGACAACAATTTTTGAGCTGTCAAATTTAGTTTAGTTTAGAGAACATCAGATTCGATGCCAATGACAGCGGTTATATATTATCGTAAATGTTATCGTTCACTGCATCATAATATATTATAAATAATAATATGTTCTAAGGTTCTAAGTTTTTTAGACCTGGCCGGCGCACAGATAGACCTCAAAAATTATCCGACCATACCCGTAACCTCATGGCTGATCGACGCTCGTTACAACTACAATGTTCCGATGACGCTGACTCATATAGGCAGCTCAATAGACAAATTTGGAAGTCATTGCGGCACGACATACGTACCTTTAATACGAACAGTATTAAAGAGACGATTGAGCAAAACAAAGGCTCCAAAGTGTTTGCAAGAGACATGTCTATTGGGCAAAGCCAACTGACAAAGCTGAAGAGGGAAGATGGTAGTGTAGCGTCGACCAAAGCCGAGGTATTAGGGGAAATCGAAAGGTTCTATGGACAGTTATACACTTCGGTTGCTAAACCTGTGAGCAGCTCGGCCAAAGACCCAAGAGCCAAGCTGAGCCGACACTATACTGAAGATATCCCGGACATCAGCCTGTACGAGATTAGGATGGCCCTGAAACAGCTCAAGAACAACAAGGCGCCGGGGGACGATGGAATCACATCAGAGCTTCTGAAAGCGGGTGGAACACCGGTACTCAGAGTCCTTCAGAAGCTCTTTAATTCTGTCTTACTCGAAGGTATAACGCCAGAAGCATGGAACAGAGGCGTGGTGGTGCTGTTCTTTAAGAAAGGTGACAAAACCTTGCTGAAGAACTACAGACCCATCTCGCTTCTGAGCCATGTTTATAAGCTGTTTTCGAGGGTCATCACGAATCGTCTCGATCGCAGGTTCGAAGACTTCTAGCCTATCGAACAAGCCGGTTTCCGAAAAGGCTATAGTACCATAGACCACATCCACACGCTACGCCAAGTTATACAGAAGACCGAAGAATATAACTTGCCACTATGTTTAGCGTTTGTGGACTATGAGAAAGCCTTTGATTCGGTCGAGACATGGGCGGTGCTAGAGTCTCTCCAGCGATGCCGTATTGACTATCGGTATGTCGAAGTGTTGAAGTGTTTGTACAATAACGCCACCATGTCGGTCCGAGTACAGGAGCAGAGTTCGAAGGCAATTCCATTGCGAAGAGGCGTGAGACAGGGAGACGTTATCTCTCCGAAACTGTTCACTGCCACAATGGAAGATGCTTTCAAGCTCCTGGAATGGCAAGGACTCGGCATCAACATCAACGGCGAGTACATCACTCACCTTCGGTTTGCCGACGATATTGTGGTCATGGCAGAATCGATGGAAGATCTCAGCATGATGCTCGAAGGCCTCAATCGAGTCTCCCAACAGGTGGGCCTTAAAATGAACATGGACAAGACCCACCTGTTGGGAGACTCGATTGAGGCCTTCGAACAAAGGTTATGTCAAATATCCATGTTGTGCCCGCCCCAGTATCAGTTGGGAACTCAGTTCTTGAAGCTGTTGACGCGTACGTCTACCTAGGACAAACCGTCGAACTAGGTAGGTCCAACTTCAAGAAAGAGGTCAATCGGCGAATCCAACTCGGCTGGGCAGCGTTCGGTAAACTACGCAACGTCTTCTCGTCCAAAATACCTCAGTGCCTTAAGACGAAAGTCTTCGACCAGTGTGTGTTACCAGTGATGACATACGGCACTGAAACGTGGTCTCTCACTATGGGCCTCATAAGCAAGCTCAAAGTCGCACAACGAGCTATGGAGAGGGCTATGCTCGGGGTTTCTCTACGAGATCGAATCCGAAATGAGGAGATCCGTAGACGAACGAAAGTCACCGACATAGCCCACCGGATTAGTAAGTTGAAATGGCAGTGGGCAGGGCACATATCACGCAGAACAGATGGCCGATGGGGCCGAAAGGTTCTGGAATGGAGACCACGGACTGGTAAGCGCAGCGTAGGACGTCCACCCACAAGATGGACAGACGACCTAAAAGAGACCGCAGGGAAACGCTGGATGCAGGCCGCTTCCAACCGGCCCTTTTGGAGATCGATGGGGGAGGCCTATGTCCAGCAGTGGACGTCCTACGGCTGAAATGATGAATAATATATTAGCTGTGCCGGTCGTGTTTACCCGCGAGGAGATTCCATCCTCCGGTTCTCCGACTATATATCTATGCAATAGTTCCTGAACAGTACCCACGTCGCGTCAATCCGTTACTATGTTTCTGCATGAAAAGGTTAAACATTCCAACAAACACACGCGCATTTAGCCTAAACTCGAGCACGTTATCGATCATTAATGGTTAATAATCGATCATTATCACACATTGACACTCGAGAAACACAGCGCCATGATGTTTCCACGTTGGCGCCAACCAAATTCCTCATTGCATTTTTTAATAATTCCTCTGCGGATTTTGGCGTGGTACTTTTTGTACATTTTCCATTGTCATAATTATGTATATTACCCAAGGACTTTGTAAACCCTAGGGTATACAAAGTCCTTGATATTACCAAATTTCAAATGACTCTTAATCTAGTTAGAGTCAAGCAAAGTACAATCAAGTCAAAGTCATTGTTCTAATAAAGTGGTGAAGGATTTACTGCATGAACTTACATGGAGATTTGGAAACAACACGAAAATACCTACATGCTTCGCCACGCTATATCACTTTGTCGAAATAGACATGTTTTTTACGTTTCAATAAACGCCAAAAACTCCTTCATTCGTTTTACATAAGTAATGAAATCTCATAATCCACAGATTAAAAAGAATTAACAAAGAGGCTCCTAATCCGCAACGGAACGCAAAAACGTGTGAAATTCAAAATGGCGGAGCTCAACCCAATTCGTTAAATGTTTAAACAGTTGCTTCCTACTTTAATTCGAGTGATTAAAATGATACGCGCAGTTTATTAAATTAGGGATACATGTTTGTTCATTACTTAAACTGGATCAGGGGCCTTATTATGATTCTTTTATCGGGATCGAAATTGCATGCCATCCCGTTCGTATCTATTTACTCGCACCACGTGCGTAAGTGAGATGGCACGCGATCGCGATCACGATCCGAATCATCCATAATAAGGTAGCAGTTCCTATCTTCGCAAATGCGAAAGTGCTGCCGGCATGAAGGAAATCTGTGAGTAACAAATTCATTGACTCGCACTTGGCCATTATTTATTATTTGTTGTTATACTTTAGAGTGTGTGCTATAATCATGCCAAGTTTGACGCTTGTATGTATTACCGTTTTTAAAAAATACGTTAAAGAAATACGTTTGTTGTATGGGAACAACATACCCCGTTTCGTTTTTACTTTTGAAAATGTCAACTGTCTACCTATTACGGTTCGAAAGATTACGGACAGATAGAAGGGAGACAGACAGACATCGTAGGCTTAGTAATAGGGTCCCATATTTACCCTTTGGGTACGGAACACTAAAAACTACTGGAAAGGATAAAGAGGATAATGTAGGATAAGAAAAGCTAAGATGCTCCTTCCACAGCGCGGAACATAAATTAGGCATCTTTATAAGTATCCGTGATCCAAGTAACTGATCTTAGGCACACATAACCTACAAAGTGGAGCGACGTCATCTGTCATAATCACGTCACGGTAATCTCGTTACAGATAGGAAGCTCTTGATATACGGTCCCCGGGGCTGGCGCTATTCTGGCGCGATCGACATTATCTCACTCTCACGACATTTTTTAACAGGATAATGCGGAATGAGTTTTCTAAGCCGAAAGGGGTCCGTTATATTATACCTTCTCTTCAGACAAACAAGGGGGGTTAGACAAGACCCACTTTCTGTTAGCGTTAACGCCTGCGGAAAGATGAAATTGTATTAAAATTATTTTTTAATTATTACGAAACAAGTAATGCATGCTGTGCTTCCTTTAAAAGGTAACACATTTAGCTAAGTTCATTTATAATATCAAATCATATCATATCGTTCATTTTTTTTTTTTTTTTGCTAAGTTCATTTTTTGTTCATTTTTTTTTTTCAGTGTATGTAATAAAGTAGTTATCAATGTGAAGCCTTAATAAATAAATACATAAAATAAAAAATAAAAATACTTTGACACTGACATTAGCTATAGAGATGTTTTTAAAAAACAATAAATAATATAATTATATATATTATCAACATCTTTCGCGATAGACATGCTTTAAAAAAACCAGACATGTTATGAACAGATAATTATGTTACTTTACGGCGATGCTCGAGGCTTGGTTACTTTTTGGCGACTAGGTTGGCTTCACCAATCCACCACGGGATTTTTTGGTGGAGTCAGTGAGCGATTTATATCGCTCACTGACTCAACCAAATGATTATTCTCGAGGGCACCAGAATAAGGCCCCTTGTGATTGATAGCACCTTCATCATTCTACATTACGTACGTGTAATGGAACGTCTTTTTAACGAATCTTTAAGTTTGTTTGAGTAATTGTAATTGTTGTTGTGTTTTATTTCGTGTCATTGGCTAAATGTCCAAAACGTGCTAAGCCACGAAATTAGGAGTTGACTTGATGTAGGTTTATTTGTTTAGTATGAAACTCAATCAGAATCATAGCTAAGAGCATTCAAGTCGCCTACAATAAACTAGCAAAGTGCGAGTCGGGCTCGCGCACTGAGGGTTCCGTACCACCACATAAATTTTTAATTACTAAAGTACAAAAACTTGAGCAAAAAGACAACATCACGTATTGTAATCACCATCATCATCATTTCAGCCGTAGGACGTCCACTGCTAGACATAGGCCTCCCCCGTCGATCTCCAAAAGGGACGGTTGGAAAAAATACAAAAGTAAATTAAAAATTATACAAAAGCCGGCAGTATAATAGGCAGCCTTATTGCCTTAAGCGATTTCTTCCAGGCAACCTTTGGATGGACATAACTGGGAGAGGAGTAGGGTCGGCGGTGTAGACAATACATATAATAAACAACAAATAAATACTGAATTTGCAAATAATACTATCTACTTACCAATACTTACCATAAATAATACATACATACATACACATACATAGTATCAATTATAAAGGAAGATAGTGATTGTAGACAATATTCTTGAAAATAAGAAGAGATTTGAAAGTGAAAAAAAATGAAAACTAAATGATTTTTAACTCTGTGATTGCAGCTGTCAGAGTAAATAAATGCTTGGACCAACCATACGTGCTGTCTTCCATACACCTGTCCTGTTTCTCATCAGAACTAAATTCCTCAACAGTTCCTGAAGACGCCATTTTGCGGAAGTTTGTTTGAAACATCGCGTTTGAAAGGAGCTGGCTGAATGCATCGACTCCTTGCCACTTCGAGTGGTTTAAAAAAAGAACTCGAGTGTTTAGTCTGTAGCCATGTTTTTAATATTAACGTCATTGCTGTGTTGGACGTGTGTGGTGCTGTTTTATAAACGGGTTCTGTATAAATATGTCGTAAACTATGAGAAACGGTTTACACTCGAGAAAATAATAATAAATGGAAGTGTTATAACTTATACCTACAGTTTCTCCTTTAGCTCATACAACCCTTATTAATTGCTTTTATATGTTAATAGTTTTAAGTTTTTGTAGTTATAAGTCTTAAGGATAAGAGAAGAATAAAAACATTTTGATTTGATTTTACATTTAAGCGGGTTTTAATGATTTTTAAAACATAATAAAGGCGTGCGTTGGCGACCGCCATGATGCGGTTTAAGATGGAGCACGCTTGCCAAAACAAACCGATTCACTCGTGATTTGAAGACACCCAGATTGTAACTATCGGGGAACACCCATTCAGGCAGCGTATTCCAGACTTGCTGTAGGCACAATAAAAGTGGAATCAAAGCTCTTTATTGGGGTTTTTGGAATATCAACCATAAAGCAGTGTCGAACTTTTGTTCCCGCCCGATAGAAAAAGGGGAGGTGGGAATGGATCGTGCAAATTCGATGCACAGTCTCTTAAATGTATGTGATAAAAAACCGACAAGCAATGAATAAACCGTTTAAAAATCTATAACTGAATAAAGGTCTATAAATAAAGTTTGTCTATAAAAAGTATATAAACTTATTAGTGAAAATAATTCTGAAATAGGTTTTTATAGGCCACCCTAATCTGATGTGAAGCAACCAACGTCGCGCTCGCGCCTTATCTTGCGCCTTCATCTGTCACTGTATGCGTCCATCATTGTAAACAACACTAGCTGTGTTTTGCTGTTTCTTCTGTAAGAAATAAAAAAAGGATTTTTCTTGGAAAAGTATCCTAAGTCACTCTACAACCACTCGATTGTCCGTGCAAAAAGTTTGCATAAAGTTTCGTCGATTTGTCACGTGCAAGAATATTTATCAATGTTAATTAAGTATATACTGTCCTAACTAATATTATAAAAGCGATAGTGATCACATACGGCACTGAAACGTGGTTTTTCTCTATGGGCTCATAAGCAGCTCAAAGTCGCACAATTAGCTATGGAGAGGGCTATGCTCGGGGTTTCTCTACGAGATCGAATCAGAAATGAGGAGATCCGTAGACGAACGAAGGTCACCGACATAGCCCACTGGATTAGTAAGTTGAAGTGGCAGTGGGCAGGGCACATAGCACACAGAACAGATGGCCG
Source organism: Agriopis aurantiaria (assembly GCA_914767915.1). Taxonomy (NCBI): domain Eukaryota; kingdom Metazoa; phylum Arthropoda; class Insecta; order Lepidoptera; family Geometridae; genus Agriopis; species Agriopis aurantiaria. The sequence continues at coordinate 8,235,139 of OU612007.1, forward strand.
ATGGGGCCAAAAGGTTCTCAAGTGGAGACCACGGACCGGTAAACACAGCGTAGGACGTCCACCCACAAGATGGACCAGCAGTGGACGTCCTGTGGCTGAAATGATGATGGTAATGAAAGTGACTGTCTCTCTGTCTGTTTGTTCGCTTTTCACGACTAAACGAAATTTGGCAGGATGATAGTGTACATCATGAGGACAAACAGAGTACTTTCTACCAGAAAATGGAGAAAACCTGGAAAACCACGGATAACGCACCGCGTGATTTAGCGCGTGTGTGCGTGTGTGTTTGTCCACACTCAACTCAGTAATACGAAACGGAAGCATAATTATTACTAACGGAATTGTATACATTTGTATACAGTTAGTTTATACCCTGGTTAGTTTTACACGTCACATAGAATACACTAAACTTATAAAATTTTCAAGAGGTATTACCCCGAGTAAAAGAAATAGATTCTGTAATATAGCGGGTGAAACTGCGGGGTGCAGCTAGTGATAAATAAACACACTTTGCGTTTATAATAAAATTAAAGTGTGCGATATTTTATGTTAAACGTTGTCAGAAAAAGTCGTTTTAAAATATAGTAAGTACCTACTGATGGACGAGTTAGATTAAGATACAGTTTGGCGACTGATGAGGAGAAATGGCAACTACTTTCACGAATCTTTTAACGAGGGAATTAAATATATTGTTCTACTCTAGTTTTGCTACACGGTTGCGCCTGCTATGAACCATGAACTTTTATGTTTGTATTTATTCATTTAGCACAGATAAACACCAATTTCACATATATTTTTTTTCATATTTTTTATTTGTGCTGTAGCTTTGTTATATGACCTATCTATTGTGTCACTGACAATATAATATTACAAAGTTATAAAATTTACATACCTATCAAATTAACTAATAGTACATAGTTATAATATGTACCTACTTCATAATCTATTTACATTTCTGTACTTACAAAATGCGAATATAATAAATATAAAATCAATAATATCATAATTAAAGTAAAATAGTTAAAGTAATGTTTGTCTTTTTGCCTCTCCTGTCCAGTTGACTAAGACTCGCCGTAACACAAAGTTACACTTCCAGTAAATCAATGTCTTGTATCAAATTGTCAGTAATTTTAGTGACTTTTGAGTCTCCAATCACAAGCGTTGAGTCTCCAACCACAAGCGCAATACGTACCCCCCCCCCCCCCCCCCCCCCCCCCCCCGCGACCGACGTGGCTTACATCTTGCACAAGCAAATTATGACTCGTGCGCGATCAAGTCTCTATTTAAATTTTAAATAAATTGATCGCGCACAAGTCATAATATCCTATTATTATTATTAATGCTACATTAATATTATATAATTATATATATAATTATAGTTATAGCTAATGTTAACTGTGATCACACAACACAAACATAATAGAACAATATCAGCACAATGTTATTTCATTGTAAACAGTTTTACAAAAGGTTTATTCTAAGATTCATTTGGCAGCGAAACAAACACGTTCGATACATTTCAAATTGGAAAACACGGGTATACCCGCGGGATGCTGACTAGTCGAAAAAGTGTATGCGAATTTTAAAAACAAACAATAACTGTCACGACAAAGACTACCTTGACCCACATTTTAAATTTAAAAAAAAAACCTTAGTAATTTCCTTAAAATTCCGAATTTAAAACGTCAGGTTTTCTTTTCACCTCCAAATCTCAAAAGGAACCCAACAGGGCTGCCACCGTTTCAAAAGTGGAACACAAAAGCGCGCGAGGTGTGAATTCGTGTTTGAAAATCGAACAAAAGCGTTTGACAGCTCAATTCTTTTTTCTTTTTTTTTCTTAACCCGAAATCGGCTTTGGTAGTTCGTTTGTATGAGTTTTATTGTTTTTTTATTGCGCTAGAATGATTTATGAGTTGTCACGGTTGGGTTAACACTTTGTTTTAAATTGAGGCGTGATATTTTAAAGTATGAGAAATATTTTAATATCATAATTATGTACCAGGTGCTACCTTACTTCATTATTTCGTTTATAATATTAGGTATGTTGCACTATGGGCCTAATAAGCTAGCTCAAAGTCGCACAACGAGCTTTGGAGAGGGCTACGTTCGGGGTTTCTCTACGAGATCGAATCAGAAATGATGAGATCCGTAGACGAACGAAAGTCACCGACATAGCCCATAAAGGGTCGTCTGCTGGGTGAGTTCGAGTAAAGGCAAGTCAGATTTAGACCAGATGGGTTCGCACCCGCCACGCCTCCTTACCATAATCTCTCTTGTTCTGAGACTGGACACATCGAAGTGACTTTATTATAAAAGACGAGTCACATCCGTGAAATGTGACCTTTTAAATACCAACATAACGAACAATGATGATCTAGTACAGTCGCGCACAACTCGATTAATTAATAGCTGTACAGTCGCATACAGCGTCGTCACAGAGTACTGTCGCGCGGAATTAGCGGACAATCAGTGTCCGTTGGGTTACGGAGGACAGACGAGTGGACAGTGCTTATATAAAAATAATAAATAAATATTCGGGACACACGGATCTGACTCCAAGCTAAGCAATACTTATACTATGTCTGCTAGAGACTGATGTACATAACTATCATCATCATTTCAGCCACAGGACGTCTACTGCTGGACATAGGCCTCCCCCATCGATCTCCAAAAGGGCCGGTTGGAAGCGGCCTGCATCCAGCGTTTCCCTGCGGTCTCTTTTAGGTCAACTGTCCATCTTGTGGGTGGACGTCCTACGCTGCGCTTACCAGTCCGTGGTCTCCATTCGAGAAACTTTTGGCCCCTTGGGTCATCTGTTCTGCGTGATATGTGCCCTGCCCACTGCCACTTCAACTTGTTAATCCGGTGGGCTATGTCGGTACTTTCGTTCGTCTACGGATCTCCTCATTTCTGATTCGATCTCGTAGAGAAACCCCGAGCAAAGCCCTCTCCACGATTCTGTGACATAGTTTCATTAACTATTACTTATTCTGCGATGACGTCGATAGTACTTTTCTCTTCGCTAGTACATGTCAACTCGTGCGCGTGTCTGCCGTCCCTCTCACTTAGCGCACCCTTCTCTCAAATTTGTGCTTCAATTTGATAACTTCCTACAGCTTCTGTCGTCCTGGTACCTCGCTTTGTTTTTGGTGAAAGTAACTCCTCTTAAACGGGCTAGCCAGGATATTGACTAGTGTCAGTGTGTTTACGCCTCCTGAAGACCTCTGGGGGTGATGTGCCAGCCTTAGTGTCAGTATTTGTGGTCCTGCTCTTGCTTTAGTATCATCCTACTATTTCTGTCGCCCTGTAAGTATTTCACTTTGTTTTAGGCGAAAGTTCTTTGATTAGTGGAAGTTCTGACGAAAAGGATAGGCCTCCGAGGTGTTATTTTGCCGTCAGCCGTGCAGGGAGAGTTGCTAGCTGCAGGGGAAGATGATGATGAGGTAAAAGTGTCCATTATAGGATAAATATAAATATCCACCTCTAGACTTCTACCTAAATAAAATGTATGGACGGGCCATAACCATTGTTCTTGCTCAGTAAAAACGAGGCAGAACCGTCGGACATACACTTCAACACCTAATTATAACCATGTACAGCACATTTGTTACAAAAAATTGATAGCGGTTTTTTGTTGTGTATTTACACTTCGGGAAAGCACACGAAGGCATAATTTTGTCAGATGTTTCGTTATCATGTAACAATAGTCTTGTGTTGCACTTCCTACGGCTAGAGACCGACTGAAACGAAGTGAGCGCCGGCGCTCATTTTGTAATCTTCAAAAGTGCGCTTCCTCTGGGCCCGTCCAAGGCTCTAGAGGGTTTTCGGCCGCCCAAAAGGCTGAAACGACCGTATGCTATTTGTGATAAAATCGTCCTTTAGTTTCTGTCGTCCAGGGGCCTTACGGACAACAGCTAATTGCGGCACCTAATCCGCTCAGTTGGAAAATCACGCGACCGCAAACCATATCTGGGCGCGTTAAGGTTCACGTTCGCGTGATTTTCCAACTGAGCGGATTAGGTGCCGCAATTAGCTGTTGTCCGTAAGGCCCCTGGTAAGTACCCTACGAAGAAAACTCGTATCTTTAGTTAAAGAAAACCTCTCCTCGGTAAAAAAAACCCGATTATTCATATCGATTTAAAAATATCCCTCCAGATGTAACCGGTCCGTGCAACAGATAATCCTAAGTGCTCCGATTTACTCCCAGCTACTCATCTATCTAAAGTGGCTTGTTTTATCATTACGACTTAGGAGCTTTTACGGAGGGCACGTACATATTTATGGCTTAAGGTCGACTTAGAAAACTTTAACCTCTTTTTGAAGGTTTTCATGCAATTAAATAATGATATGAGGCCATATGCTTGATAGTAAGTGCCAAACCAGCCCGTTTGTTTATTTTCTTTAACTGCACCCTGCGGTTTTATTTCCTTATTTTTTATTTAGTAATAGGCTTGCGTTTGACCGCCATCTCGCCTGATGTTAAGCGATGATGCAGTCTACGTTGGAGCTCGCTTGCCTAAAAGAAACCGATTCACTTGTGATTTGAAGACACCCAGATTGTAACTATCGGACAGCGACAGGCAGCGTAGGCTTAGTAATAGGGTCCCATTTTTACTCTTTGGGTACGGAACCCTAAAAACAATACCATACTCATGACACTACCATAAATGTACCAAAATGTGGAATGAGCTACCTTCCGCGATGTTTCCGAGAAGCTACAACAAGGGTTTATTCATTGTATAATGCCTCTGGTGTTACAAGTATCCATAGGCGACGGTGACTGCTTACCATCAGGCGGCCCGCCTGCTTGTTTGCCAACTATGGCATAAAAAAGATGATAACAAATGCCCTGCTATGTTAACTATTTTCGTTCAGATTTGGCCTCTGTAGTCTCTGTACGTATTAGTTAGTCAGCGCTAACTAAATATTTCGATGTAAAACCAGAAGACAAGCCAAGATCCGAACAATCGGCTTCATTGACCCGAGCATCGAACCCATAACTCAATTCGGGAGACAATTGGCCGCGACCTCTCACCCACTCAGCCGGCGCGGACAATTCAAACTATATTGACAACTTTATATGGGGAGTCATTTACTGGGGCCCTATTCTGACGCGCTCGACAATCTGTCTGTCTCTCTCGTTAGAAACCTTGTCACAGTAAAAGTTACGTCAGTAGTAAAGTTAGTGTCAGTTACGTGCGAAGCCGGGGCGGGTCGCTAAGCATGTAAAAGCAGCGCAGCAGCTCGCGCGGTGTGTAGGTCCATACAGTTTGTATTACAAAACGCGCGGTGGGCCTAGCGCGAGTTTTTCTAGTTGTGTTAACGTACACGACCGCGTTAGCGTAAACCACGATTTGTATGATATAAGAGCAGTTTCATCTACATGGCGCCAGATGGCGTTGTTCTTTTTTCATACGTGTTTACGCGTGGTTTACGCTAACGCGGTCGAGTAAGTAAACGCAACATAAAAACTTGCACTAGGCCCACGGGTCCGCGATCAATAATTGCGCTACTGATTCTGGTCTGTAGACGCCATAACCAGAATAATCTTGGGCATATCAGAATAGGGCTCCGCTGGCCTTGGTTCGGTTCACGAAATAAAATGCTCCAATAGTAGAGGTATGTCAGTTTCTTGATGTGGAAAGGTGTGGGCCTCATGGGGCGTGACACCTCCTTAAAGTTGGTAGATTTAAGAGGTATGAGAGGCTAGTGGTATCTTGGTGGTCGTCAATTTGATATTTTTCATCTTGTGATATGATTTTAGAGAAGAATCCTGTTTTTTCCTTCAAATTATGGCCACATTTTATTCAATGCTTAAGAAAAAACTCAGGTTCAACCCATAAATGAGTTTAAACAAACATGTAAATAAAATCAACTAAATATACAGTATGAGTAAGCTGCCCTTCTCTTGTCCGCAGCAACGATGACCTAACCCTCTACCAAAAGTACGCGATGTCGCCGCGGACGTTGGTCCGCGTGGCGCTGTGCATCGCGGCGTGGTGCTGCGTGTCGCGGCGTGTCGCGGCGTGTCCCTGGGCGTGCGCGTGCCGTGCTGCCGCCGCAGACTGCGCGCACCGCACGCTGCTGCACGCGCCCAAACGGCTGCCCACCGACACGCACAGGCTGTAAGTTATATCTATCTATCTAACTGCTCTAACGATTTAGATGAAATTTTGTATTGAGATAAGGTTTTGTTTGTGGTAGAATTTTTGCAAAAACCGAGGGAAACTTGGTCGCCTAGGCACTTGTTTTTTTAAAAACAAGTGCCCTTACTAGCTAAACTAAAAATATTTGATTATTTTTTTGCAAAACGAGACGGTTATACGCAAAAGAAGTAGCCAAACTAAATAACAATAAATACCTAAACTACTTACTTAGCTTACTATACAAAAACAGTTAGACTGCTCATAGCCTATTGAAGTACGTGTCTAAACTACTTTTCACTTCAAAAAGAAGCGAAAACGAAACAGAAATTTCGTATACCACTGTTCTGTGAAGAGCGAGTAGACGTAAATACAAAGTTTTCTAGAAATGTTCCATGGTGGAGTCATGTTGCATGTGCCAGTGTGGTGCTGCATGTCGTGTCGCGTCACCGACATGCGCGCGCAGCGGCATACACATTTTTCCATAAGTACGTGTACGTAAAAGCAATATTATTTGGGGAGTCATCACACCTCCAATATCGGAGAATGCCCACAGAATGGTCCACATAAAGGCAGTCAATTTCTATACATTGCACCCTCGCTCAATTTCACTAAATTATGGTATCTATCAACCCCTGTAGCAAACACCCCCGTGGTAAAGCGGCTTCTACACGCAGCGGTTTGTTTGCTTGCTCGTTTTGTACCTAAGTGTCTTCTACACGCAGCGGTTTGTTTGCTTGCTCGTTTTGTACCTAAGTGTCTTCTACACGCAGCGGTTTGTTTGCTTGCTCGTTTTGTACCCAAGTGTCTTGTACACGGTCCATTTAGCCTGGTCATACACTTAGAAATCTTAGAATACTACCTAAAAATATAAACATATATGTGTTTGTTTGTCCCTCTTTCACGCAGCAACAGAGTAACGAATTATATAAAAGTCTACTTATACGAAGTCGTGGGCAACCGCTAACTAGTCTATACTAATATTATAAAGAGGAAATATTTGATTGTTTGTTTGTTTGTTTGCATTGAATAGGCTCCGAAACTACTAAACCGATTCGAAAAATTCTTTCACTGTTGGGAAACTACACTATCCCCGGGTAACATAGGCTATATATTTTTTTTAAATAGGGATCCTTACTAAAACTCCAATAATGTAACCCAAGGTGTAAAAAAATAAGATATACAATTTTAACTTTGCGTGGTTGACAGTTCTAAGACAGGACAACGTCTGTCAGGTCAGCTAGAAATCAATATTTTTAAAGTTACAATTTCTAACTGTAATGTAAAAGAATGAAAGAATTTTCATTAAAATCACTCGTGTAGACGCAGCTTTAGAACGATCGGACGTGAGAATCCCCATAAAAATATTTCCACGATCAGCGGTGAATACCCGAAAAATTGGGGAGTTTTTCCATTTCTATAGGACATGCCTTATAGGTGTCGGGGTAATAGTTTACCCGCAGTGGAGAAATGTTCTTGCTTTATAATAACAATTTAGGAAAGTATTGTTGTATTTTTTTTTTTTTTTAACGGCATGTTACCTATACTATAGACAAAATACAAGCTAACTAACACTACAAAAACAGAATGCCCGTAGACTGTTGAAGGTCTAGAGGCAATCCAAATGCGCCCACTATTAGTGGCAGCGTACCCAGCATGCTAGCGGCATTACCACGCTGAATGGCAATGATTATGCGTTCAACCAGAAAACGCCAGCATGAAAATTGATTTCTTTGAAGAAAACGGATCCAAGTATCGGTGGATACAACTCGCCGGGATCCGTGGCTAATTCAAACCGATACCGGGATCCGTGGATACAAACCCATTTAGATCACGCGACGCATTAAAAAAATTATAGGGTTCACACTTAGAATAACTACACAAAAAATATATAAAAAATTTACTATAACAATTTGCGCGGTGAAATCGTACCACAGCAAATCAGAAAAGCAGCATAAGAGTTATGGTGTGACATTCCACAGGTAATCCATTAATTTTCTTGCTTAAATCGTTTAAAATACCAATCGAAACGTAAGCTACAAAGCGAATTTGTAGCTTACGTTTTGAGAAGGCGTTGATTGGAAACCTACCTTCTCTGAGTAGTTATTCTAAGGGTTCACATCATTAAATATGATACCGAGGACAAAAAACTCTATTGGGTACCTATTGGTCTAATCTACTCTATTGGTCTTAAAAACTTACATTATTGGGAATCAAAACAAACTAAACTAAATTAAACTAAATACACTAAATATAAAGATAATTTTTAGAAAAAAAAAGAACCGACTTCATGATTATACCTTCATATACAAACTAAAACTAAAAAGTAGAAAATAATATTTAAATAACTTCAAAACAATGAGCATTACAGGACAATCAACGAAATTATTAATACATATATTACCTACTTATATACATATTTACAATTTATAATCAGTTATTTTTGGAGTCGGTGCCAGCAAAGGGTTAATCCTGCCTTTGTAGGAAAATACTTTTCTACAGTCTATTTTGATATTATGTTTTCTGCACTGAAGTTTAATTTTTGGCATCTGTAGTCTTACAGCTGATGTGCGGAATTCCCGTTGACGGTTGTGTCTAAATGCATATAAATTTTGATGCGCTTCTTTTCAATTATTAGCCTTTGTTCGATTTCTTTTATATTTATCTCTATTTCACATTCATATCATAAATATTAATAGATTAATCAAGTAGGTATCTATTAAGGTTATTTTTGCTTTGGCTGGCACCGACTCCAAAAATAACTGATTATAAATTGTAAATATGTATATAAGTAGGTAATATATGTATTAATAATTTCGTTGATTGTCCTGTAATGCTCATTGTTTTGAAGTTATTTAAATATTATTTTCTACTTTTTAGTTTTAGTTTGTATATGAAGGTATAATCATGAAGTCGGTTCTTTTTTTTTCTAAAAATTATCTTTATTTTTAAATTTTTAGTGGGATTTATTCCGCAGAGATAAAAAAGTGCGTGTCGGGCTCGCGCACTGAGCGCGCTCGCGTACGTTCCGTACCACCACAAAATACAAAAAGTGCAAAAAACATCACGTCCAGGTGCCATCACCCGTCACCAAGGATGGTATATATTATACCCTAATAACTTCCTTGCCCCGTCACCCATCCAAGTACCGACCGCGCTCTACGTTGGTTAACATGGTATTGAACAGACATTTGTCACTGACTCACACTTTGCCATTATTTATTACCTACTGTTATACTTTAGAGTGTGTACTATAATCATGCCAAGTTTGACGCTTGTACCTACATATTGCCGTTTTTACATTAGACCAATTACAAAAATACGTAAAAAATACGTTTGTTGTAGGGCCACTTTTAGTTTTTACTTTTTGACTTTATTATTATTTGTTAAGTTAATACGCTGTAATTTACAAGTACTGTAAAAAAAACTGGCTATCTATTACGGTTCAAAAGACAGCCGTTAAAAGGTAGGACAGACATCACATGCAGATAGCGTAGGCTCAGTTAACCCGTAGGTCCCGTTTTTACCCTTTGGATACGGAACCCTAAAAAGGAATAATATACCCTAATAAGGGTCCAAAACTCCATAGAAGCCTCTTGTAAAGCCTCCACCACTTTACTGGTGCATGAGTTTGACTTGACCGTGCATGATTAGCTCTGCTTGACTGGCTTGTTTGACGCTATTGAACACTATATAAAATATTTAATACTAAATACACGACACTAATTAATATTACGACTCAAATACTCTGTATCCATGGTCGTAAAAAATTTAACAAAAAACAACAGGGCATGGTCGCATCATGGTCGCCATGGCGACACCTCTTTGTTTTTTGAAGTCTGTTCCTCTATGTTTGTCAGTAGTAGATCTGTGATGATTGCTGTTTAGTTGACAGCGTCGCTAGTAGAGAACAAAGTATGAAATTCACCAAGAAATAACTGTAGTTCCAATGTTGTCCACCTTAACAGCTAAGTTGGTGGCACTGTCCAATGTTTCCAATGTACATTGAATTTGTAGATATTTTTGTAGATTTTTCAAAAAGCACTGAATCAATATCGATAAAAAAATTATGGGACCACCTATGAGCTATGACCTACCAACCAAAAAAAGAATCATCAAAAACAATTCTAAATTGGCGGAATAATCGCGTAACAAACATACAAAAAAAAGGAACAAAAAAAAAAAACATACAGTCGAATTGATAACCTCCTCTTGAAGTCGGTTAAAAAATATATAAAACTACACTAATCTAATAAACCGCCGCCCGTAGGCATCGTAAAAAATTGCTAAACAGATTTTGAAGCCAAAGGCGTCATTTTTGTCTTCATGTTTTGTGTCCCAATCTAGAATTTTTAACCGAGCGAAGTGTTCAGCCTCTAATGTCTAATGGAATGGAACAAGCCGACATGTCGACGTGCATGGTTTGTTCGACAATAACTTATTGCATATTGCTGATCCGATCTTCGTGAAACTTTAGACCATCAGCCATAGAACTAAGGGCATATTTTGTTCAGGGAAAGTAAGAAATTTCACCACAAAATTCAACAATAACAAAAGGTTGAGACAAGGCAAGTAGAAATACCCAAAGGGGGAGAATATAATACTACAATAATATTGCTAGTTCTGTCGCTGTACCACAGACCTATATCCAAGTAGACGCCACAAGTCGACCTACCTTGCATGTCATATTTCTAATACAATTATGATTAACCGTCATAATTGAGTTATCAGTCTGCTCCATCGGTGCCGCGACAACACGTGTCAGTTTGAAACGAGAATGGGTAATTGTGCAATACTAAGTTGTAAGAATACCATAAATAGAGTTGACGGACAGAATAAATATATTTCTTTTAAATTTTAGGCCCAGAAGAAGCGTATTTTCGAAGCTTATAAAATGAGCGCCGGCGCTTAATTCGTTTCAGTCGGTCTCTAGCCGTAGGAAGTGCAACACGAGTCTATTGTTACATGATAATGAAACATCTGACAAAGTTATGCATTCGTGTGCATTCTTGAAGTGTAAATACACAACGAAAATCCGCTATCTATTTTTTGTAACAAATGTAGTACATGTTTATAATTAGGTGTTGAAGTATATGTCCGACGGTTTTGACTCGTTTTTACTGATCAAGTTCAATATTTATGGTCCGTCCATTCATTTTATTTTGGTCGAAGCTTTTAGGTACGAAAAATTTGACACGCTAGTGTTCATACAGTTTGGACCGCTTGTGAAGTCTACTTAGATACAGGTCTGCGGGCTGCACATATTGGCAGCGCGGAGCAGCGCGTGCCTCTGTGTGCTCGACACATAACAATATGTCTTCATGATACCACAGCTAAACGACTGTCCGGGGCCGATTGAATACTACCACGTATCAAATACGGGTTGTACGTTTTCTTATAAAATATTACTTATTTTTCTTACTGCAGTTCTACCACTTTGGGGTCTTGGAATTTCCTTATTCTTTTTAGCTATATTTGTGATATTTATTTCGCAAGGTAACGTAAGCCACGTTTGGCGTGGGGGCAGGTTCGTCGTTAGTGCACATTGAGCACTCCAGGTCGAAAATAAAAATAAAACACTTTTAAATAAAATAATTGTATGTTATTTTTTTTATGTTTATCGGTATTTATCACACGTGTTCAAATCGCGAAAGTTTAAATTTTATTTTTTATTTTTATAGGTTTATAGACATTTATTCTCATATAAGATGTTACATCACTTCCATGAGAACACTGCTAACAATACATTTACAGTTCGTCGTCGCAAAAATAACTAATAACATTACAAACATGTAGAACAAAATAATATAATAAAGCATACAGTACATAATATATATCTAATTAATCGTCCATCACATGTCATTATCAGCCTCAAACTGCATGTCCACTGCTGGACATAGGCCTCCTGCATGACACTGAGCTCGGTTGGCAGTTCTTTGAATCGTTTTTATCCGCCGTTTGACGCAGGTCGTCACTCCACCTGGTCGCAGGGTGTCCTACTCTATACAGGTCTGGTGTTCTCCACTCCAGAACTCGTCTACCCCACCGTTTATCGGTTCTTCGGGAAATATGGCCGGCCCACTGCCACTTCAGCTTGCTAATCCTCTGAGCTATATCGGTAATTTTAGTTCCATCTGAGATCACTTCGTTTCGAATGTGGTCCCGTATAGATACTCCGAGCATAGCTCTCTCCATAGCTCGCTGAGCGACTTTGAGCTTGGTGTCCACTTCCCTGCACCGTAGGTCATAACCGGCAGGACATCCTGACACTGGTCTATTAGTTTTATATCGGATTTCATTTCAGTGAGTGTGCATCGGATCTGCATGATTTAATTCCCTCCTGCACATTTTTCTATCGGACTGCCAGAGCGGGCACAAAAAATCGACACTGTTTTATGGTTGATATTCCGAGAGCCTGTACGAAGCGCTTTGATTTGACATTTATTGTGCCAACTGCTAGTTTGTGGAATGCGCTGCCTAAATGGGTGTTCCCCGATGATTACAATCTGGGTGTCTTCAAATCACGAGTGAATCGGTTTCTTCTAGGCAAGCGTGCTCCACCGTAGACCGCATCATCGCTTAACATCAGGCGAGATGATGTTCGAACGCAAGCCTATTATTTATTGTAAAAAAACCTTTTTGGTTTTTGTGTAACTGTTTATTTCATATGTATCTACTGTGTTGTTTTCTATGTAAAAAAAATACGATCGAATTCAGGACCCCTCGTTTTTTGAAGTCAGTTAAAAATCTACCAACATAATTATCTCTAGGATCGTCGTCTAAACATTTGTTCACGTTTGACTGACAAACATTCAATAAGTTATGTATATATTAGTAGGAGATGATTCAGCGTCCAGCGCCGTGTCTGCATTCCGGCGGGTGCTACTTGTGAGTGGCAACACTTATGATTATTATACAATTGAATGAGTAAAGCCGAATGTACGCCTTATAGTAAACATCGACGAGGTGACGACGTACGTCAGGCATGCGGCTGCCACTGGTTCGTAATGACAAACCGAAGATCTACAGCATATAAACCTATACTGTCCCGTTTCTGGGCAAAAGTCTCCCCCATTTCTATCCAGACAGTGCGCTCACTGACTCGACCACTGTATCTGGAACGTGTCGAGGTCATCGCGCCAGCGTTTTCTAGGCCTGCCTTGGCCCCTCGTCCGTTTTCAGGCACCCACTGTGTGATCCTCTGGGCTCATCTATCAGGGTGCATCCCAATCCATAAATATCCATCGTAATAATTAGAGCAATTTAAAAAACCGACTCCAAAATTACTAAATTTATATTGGATGACTTATTTTTTTCATTAGTTATAGTGTTTTTCTAACTCTACAATTTAAACACATAGGTACCTACCGATTCTATCAGATTTGAATTCGTAAATTTTTCCTATTTTAGTTATGATTATTTACGTGATATTTACCGTGGTAAGGTTGTGGAATGAGCTCTCGATATTTCGGCGCAGTTACAAGCACCATGTTCCCGGGAAGACTGTAAATATCCCGTAAGTATAAGTATATCATATCAATAAAAAAGAAACAAATCAGTCCATAAGTCAGCGAAAAAACACCGAATTCAATAAAAATTATAAATCATGGGTAACATCTCCCAATTAGTTAAACAATCAATTAAAATCAAATTGTTTGAAACAGTCCAATTAACAAACGAACGAAGGTTCCCCTTTTAACAATAAACATCTGATATAAACGTTGCCAATATTTCGGCTCATTGATTTTTCCCCCCCTTTCTTACCCTTTCTCTCCACGACAACGGAACGGATAAGATGAATGATGAACGAATGAATACTTATGTGTTCATTCGTTTGTGGGTAGGCTGCCATTTGTCCTTATACGCTTTTTAGGGTTTCGTACCTCAAAAGGAAAAAACTGATCTCTTATAGGATCACTTTGTTGTTCGTCTCTCCGTCTGTCCCTTTTTATCAGGAACGCGTAAAGATAGCAAGTTAAATACTCAAGTCTACGGTTTCTTTTAGCTGTGAAAAAATCAAACTTGTAAGTCAACGCACTCTGTCGCATAATTTCGCATATTTTGCGATTTCACAAGGGAATCAAAACCTATATACCCCTATTAATAAACTTGGAGTAGGCTTGGAATCACAGATATACTGTGCTTGGAATAGTTACTCCGTCTTTTGTCTTTTTCGATCGAGTTCAAAATGTGAAAGAGAGAAGAAGACAAAACACGGCGTAACTATTCCAAGACTACTCCACGTTTATTAATAAGGGGGTTAGGGTACTTCCCGTTGACCTAGAATCATGAAATTCGACAAGAGGCAAGGTCTTACAGCACATATAAAGGAATAAATCTGAAAGTCATAAACGTTATATGGCATTAAAAAAAACAGTTCTAGTTTGGGGTCAGAGATTGTATTTTTTTACAACGGACTAGTCATGCGTTTGACCACTATCTCATTTAATGGGAAGTGATGATAGAGTCTTTAAAGGGTCGGCAACGTATCTGTGATGCCCCTGGTGTTACACAGTTTTTTTTTTGTTTAAATTAGAACGGCTGTCAAGGCATTTTTGTAAGCACCCATATAAACGAAACGTCAGTCATTCGAAATCAGTTAGCAACTGTGATGCGGAGTTCGACGCGTTGATCTAAATAAGAATGTTCAATAAATGTTCACTCATATGCCTGGTAACAGATTTTCCTTCTCATTTCCGTTCTATTTACTTTTCTTTTCTGTGGATACAGGTATGGTATCCACAGGCAACGGTGATCGCTTACCATCAGGCCTATGACCTGGCGGCCCGTAAGCTTGTTTGTCACATATCACATAAAAGGACGAGATATCACGAGTGCGCCATTTTTGAGCACCACTGCTGGGATTCCGTCTGGACTCTGGACTATTGGCTGCTTGTATATCTGTTAACATATTTCTCTAAAACGGCTCGACCGATTTAAATGTGATTGATTCTATTTGAAAGCAAATTTCACAGCGGTGGTTCTTAACTAATTTTGATCAAAATATGTGTAGCAGTTTAAAAGTTATGAGCTATTTTCCAAATGTATGCTTGTCGCAGTGAAGCATTAACTGGACTTTTAGTAACTATGAAACTGCTTATTAAATTAGAGCAACTTTTGGAAGTAAATAATTAAGTTTTAGTTCCAGTCTTATTCTCAATTAGTTTTTAGTGGGAATGCGACATAATCACCGTACAGATTATACACAGTAGATCAAATTCACACATTATACCTAAGTTGTTTGTTTTTCCCGCTAGAGGCGCGACTGTGCACCACGATTTTTTAAATAACATAAGTCTCTTTGCAGATTTATTTGAGGAAATATTGCTATTTTTTCAGTTAGATATTGAAATGCCGAACAGTAGTGTCAAACAATGTGTCCCGGATTGAAAGGAACATATTTTCTTTAAAATGGGAACATCGTAGTACGAAATTATAGAACATAACTTAGGTATATCAGTGTAAAATGCGCAGCAAATTGTTGCTCAGGATTTTTAAATTCTGAATGTTACGTGGTTTTAATGTGCAGGCGTAGCTCAAAACATCACGCAAGCGCAGTGCGTTACTTTATCTATTGAAAGTGGTGGGTCGACCTTCTCCCTCTAATATGTGAACGGGTGCTGCTTGCGGAGCTGGACTGCTCGGAGTCATCTCGGGGTATACGCTACATATTATCATTGTATAATTTGTATATTTCTCTTGTAAAGTAATTCCTTTTATACTATTAGCAATAGTTTACAAAATAAATTGAAAATAAAATTTACACCTACTCTGTGGTGTAAATTAGTACGTGTAGTTGCAATACAAACAATTAAAAAAACTATATTGATGAAATTAAGCAAGAATACAGGGTTATAAGGAAAGGGCATGCTAAGCTGAGAGGAGGTCACACTACTCATAATTACGAACAACTTTTACTATGAGACCATCCCTAAAATTGCAACAAAAAAAACTGCTGTGCCCAGAACATCTGATATTTTTTATCGCGATCTCAGGTTTGGTCCCATAGTAAAAGTTGTGCATAATGATGAGTATAACGAACCCATTTCGTACCCATAACCTTTCCTTATAACCCTGTATAGAGCGTGTCTACACCCCAATAATTGTGACAGAACGTAAATTATTTTTATACCAAAAAAATTACAACTGGTGTGAAAAACAAGAAATCACATCCAGTTTGTGCATCAAATGTCCACTTGATTTACTGTGTCCACTGCAGCCCGTGCTCCGTTGGCATGGTTCCAGTAGCCGGCTGCAGTGCAGGCAGTTTGTCAAAGTCTAATTGAATGCTGCACTGGCACACGGCAATGCGCTTTTTAGCGGGTGCGGGTAGATTGGAAAAAATATTGGTGGAAAATTCGAGGATTTTGTTTTACGGTTGGTTTTTTCCTCACAGACCGCAGTGACAGTGTGGTCAGTAGAACGCCTGGAAGGGCACTGGTTCTCATGGGTGTCTCCCAGGCTGTATCACCAGGTCTTTATTTTTAGATCGTGCTGGTCTTTTTACAAGCTTTTTATCTAATTTGCATTAGTTTGAGTCAAATCTTGCAACTACAATACGAAACAATAATGCAAAAAGCTTGATTATAAAGTACTAGCTGCGCCCCGCGGATTCACCCGCATAGTGATGAAAAATGGTGATGATGCTGATGAAAAGTAGCCATATGTCCGTCTCCTGGTTCTAAGTTACATCCCCATCAAGTTTCAGCCAAATCGGTTCAACCGTTCTTGAGTTATAAATAGTATAACTAACACGACTTTCTTTTATATATATATAGTTTATTTTTAAATCAATTATGTTCTAGAATAAAATATACCTACGTAGTTTTATTTGTTACCCGGCAGATACCTCGAGACACCTTCTCTCTCTTCTAGCGAGAACTGACGAATTTCTATAGAGAGAGTTAGCAACGTAATTTGTGATCCCTCTGATGTTACAAGTGTCCATAGGCGACGGTGACTGCTTACCATCAGGCGGCCCGTCTGCTTGTTTGCCACCTACGGCATAAATAAAACACAAATATTTATAAGTAAAGGGTACTGCTAGAACGTCCATTATAGATTTTAAACGATATTGCGATAGAGCTCGATCCCTAGCAGAAACAGATTCAGTCGCGAGATGAAAACATTGATTGTAACGATCCAGAGGTTCCACTAAATATTCTGAAATCATTCGGAATCACTAAAGTTGGAAACATTGATTGTAACGATCCAGAGGTTCCACTAAATATTCTGAAATCATTCGGAATCAGTAAAGTTGGAAACATTGATTGTAACGATCCAGAGGTTCCACTAAATATTCTGAAATCATTCGGAATCAGTAAAGTTGGAAACATTGATTGTAACGATCCAGAGGTTCCACTAAATATTCTGAAATCATTCGGAATCAGTAAAGTTGGAAACATTGATTGTAACGATCCAGAGGTTCCACTAAATATTCTGAAATCATTCGGAATCACTAAAGTTGGAAACATTGATTGTAACGATCCAGAGGTTCCACTAAATATTCTGAAATCATTTGGAATCAGTAAAGTTGGAAACATTGATTGTAACGATCCAGAGGTTCCACTAAATATTCTGAAATCATTCGGAATCAGTAAAGTTGGAAACATTGATTGTAACGATCCAGAGGTTCCACTAAATATTCTGAAATCATTCGGAATCAGTAAAGTTGGAAACATTGATTGTAACGATCCAGAGGTTCCACTAAATATTCTGAAATCATTCGGAATCAGTAAAGTTGGAAACATTGATTGTAACGATCCAGAGGTTCCACTAAATATTCTGAAATCATTCGGAATCACTAAAGTTAGAAACATTGATTGTAACGATCCAGAGGTTCCACTAAATATTCTGAAATCATTTGGAATCAGTAAAGTTGGAAACATTGATTGTAACGATCCAGAGGTTCCACTAAATATTCTGAAATCATTCGGAATCAGTAAAGTTGGAAACATTGATTGTAACGATCCAGAGGTTCCACTAAATATTCTGAAATCATTCGGAATCAGTAAAGTTGGAAACATTGATTGTAACGATCCAGAGGTTCCACTAAATATTCTGAAATCATTCGGAATCACTAAAGTTAGAAACATTGATTGTAACGATCCAGAGGTTCCACTAAATATTCTGAAATCATTTGGAATCAGTAAAGTTGGAAACTTTGATTGTAACGATCCAGAGGTTCCACTAAATATTCTGAAATCATTCGGAATCAGTAAAGTTGGAAACATTGATTGTAACGATCCAGAGGTTCCACTAAATATTCTGAAATCATTCGGAATCAGTAAAGTTGGAAACATTAAGTGAAGCTCTCAGAAACTATCTAACTGTCGTAAAACTAACTCTCCCAGATTAATTTCAGTCTGCGATGGTACTGTCGCGCCCAAAACTGATATCCAGGAAAGTAAACTTTTTCCTTCTAATGCTCATAAAGTTCTTATGTATCCCCAGTGTAAGTGGACTAAAACTGCTGTATATGCTCTAGTGCATTCAAGTTTGCTTTTTATGCACTATAGCATATATTTTTTTACTTATTAATATTGTTTAAAGAAGCTCAGTTTGAATATTTCATGTATGAAGTTGGTTTTGGGTCTTTATTATTAGGTACCCATCAGTGCATAGACTCAGATATAACTCGAGGCCAATGAAAATAGAACATTGTTAAAATTTCAGTTTTAATTATAATAAAAGAGACATTACCTACAATACACTGTTAATTACTCGCAATTATAATGACAAGGCGAGTGTATAACTCCTGCATAAATCACATTTTATTCATAACTTAAATATCCGCCCTCGCTTAAATGGGTTGTTTTATGCACTTGTTGTAAAATCCTACTTCCTACCAATATAATAAACGCGAAAGTTTGTATGTATGGATGTTTGTTCCTCTTTCACGCTGCAACGGAACAACGGATTGACCTGACTTTTTGCATGGATATAGTTCAAGAGCCAGAGAGTGACATAGGCCATTTTTCATCACTACGCGGATGAAACCGCGGGGCGCAGCTACTCTACTATACAAACCAATCTTATTTTGACAAGTACATAAAAATAAGTAAAACGCGAAAGTGACTTTGTTCCACTACCACACGCAAACTACAGAACAACGGATTGACGTGATTTTTGCGTGAAAACGTCTCTCGTAGAATTGGTGTGGCAAAACTTCAAATGACATTTTTTTGCTTATATAATCTTGTGAGATCACCTCAACATCCACACGACGATGCACAGACAACTTGTGTAACAATCTCCGTCGCAAACTTATGACTAATTATTTGGTCATGCAGAGTTACTTTCGAGGCTCTTTTTCAACCTCCTCCCCGCTCAATGTCGTAGGTGCATGATGGCGTAAGTGCACTAACAGGCAACATATTACCGTGGTCTATTTTTAGAATATAATTATAAGTGTTGTATGTGTTGTATATATATATATTCATATATAATGTGTATATATATGTGTATATATATATAAATAAATAAATAAATAAATATTCGGGACATTTTTTCACACACGGTCATCTGACCCCAACCTAAGCAAAGCTTGTGATATGGCTGCCAGAGACTGATATACATACATATGTAGTTTTTTAAATACATACTTAAATATGGAATCGAACCCACGCCCCCAAGCTCAGAAGGCAGGTTCACTACCAACTGGACCAACGGGCTATTAAATAAATATCAATCGGGCTATCAATATATGTATATATATATATATATATATGTATATATATATATATATATATGTATTCTTTTCTCTATTTTTATGGACTTTGTCTGAAATAAATTAATAATAATAATAATATAAAAATTTGGCGACAACAAAAGCGTTATAACCCTAAAAACGTTTTCACGCAAAAAAATACATTGCTGCGACAGAAATAAACTGTGTTTTGCTACAAATTTCTCCAACTCAATGTTTGGAACCAACAATAACTTATTATCAACAGAGTATCACATTTCAGATACATTTAGAAACTCATTATGTTTAGTAAACTTACTTTATTGAGACGTGTAACTTCGCTACATGAGGTAAAAATAAACCTGAATTAAATAATAATACGGTGAAACGTTTAAGAATAAATACAGTTATTGTTTCCTTGCAAGTAAGAACGCCGATAGAACTTTGCAACAATTATAAATTGGGTTTTTTAATCTCCCGATAAATGAGCTGATCACTTTCAAACGGCTAAACAGATTTTCTTAAATCATGGCTGAGAACGCTCGATCACAACGCCTTTCAAACATCAAAAAATACTAAATCAAAATGGGTTTAGCCATTTGGGAGCTACGATGCTATATACGCGTTTCCTTGAGAACATCCTCCATTTTGTCGACTAAAATTTTTACTTACCTATAAAAATGTATACTAAATTTCAAAATTCATGAAAAGCGGTTGAGCCGTTTGAATATTATAATTTATATTCCAGGGGTTTATTTATAATGTTTGTATGACCACGCATTACTTGTTACTTAATTTAATTAGTTACTACTTACTTAGTTAATTTAATTTAAAATTTAAATTTAATTTAATTTTGTTACAGAGCTTATCTGAATGATTATTATTTAGTACTTTAATATTCCAAATATATTTATGGATTATTTTCTTTTGTAAGTATAATACCTCCTTATCGTACACTCACACAAACCGTTCCCAACAAATATGCACACGAACAATAATTACACCCTAGTTATTGTATACAGAAATAGTCACCGACTCGCACTTGGCTATTATTTATTATTATTGTTATATTTTAGAGTGTGTACTATAATCATGCCAAGTTTGACGCTTGGACGTATTATAGTTTTTACACTAGACCTAATACAAAAATACGTTAAAAAAATACGTTTGTTGTAAATACGTTGAGGGGACCCCTCTTTTGTTTTTACTTTTTGACTTTTTTATTATTTGTTAGTTAATCCGCTGTAACGTTACATATTCCGTGAACATTTCAATTAGCTATTACCGACGGTTCGAAAAATACAGCCGTTAAAAGGTAGACAGACAGCGTAGGCTTAGTAATAAGGTCCCGTTTGGGAACGGAACCCATATTATTATTTTTTTGATATATTTTTTTTATCCCCATCACTTGTTCACGCGACTGTACCTACATTCCTCGACTCTGAGAGTTTTAATGAGTTTCCTCGAGCCCCCGCCTCTGGAGGTGCCTTCATTACGGGAAAGTTATGGTTTATCTTCATTACAAATATTTAACTGATATTTTGTCAGTTTTAACATTTTAATTTCTTTGAGATTTGTTATACGCGAGCCGCTGCCGGCGACGTCTGACAGATGCAGGGAATTGTAAAAACAAACGAAAAGATTGTATTGTTATACTGTGACATCTAGCATTTTGGCTACTAACTACAATATTACGTGTAACGGGTAGAAATACAATAAACAACATTTTTTTTTTACTGCCGATTATTACTTTCTACTCATCATCATCATCATTTCAGCCATAGGATGTCCACTGCTGGACATAGGCCTCCCCCATCGATCTCCAAAAGGGCCGGTTGGAAGCGGCCTGCATCCAGCGTTTCCCTGCGGTCTCTTTTAGGTCGTCTGTCCATCTTGTGGGTGGACGTCCTACGCTGAATATCTATTTTTTTTTTTACTTACAATTACTTTTGTTAACTAAACAAAATACAAGCCAACTTAATAAAAATAATAATAAAAAAAAGACTTCAACATAAATTTGTAAATACTTAAGCAACTTCGTTTACTTGGATATTTTGATTTAAAAACCCAAACGACTGTACCGACTTTGATGAAATATTTGAAGAACCAACCTGAAAGTACCTTAAAATAAATAAATAATTTCTGAACGAAAATAACAGATTTCAGAGGTAAATAACAAAACAACCCCCCGCTCTTTCGTATAAGCATGGCGGTTCCGTCTAATACTGTATTACAAACAAAACTATTGTAGGGAGCCATCCCCTCTCTTATCTCTCCGCAGTTTCACAGCTTCCTCACTGGCTTCCCTCAAGCCATGTGCCAACCCGACCTTGGCGCAAAGTTCCACAACCCTGGCCATCACATTTGGCCAACCTTTCTCTGAAGCCCTGTAGTCATACGGGAACGCATGGTGGTAGTTGTGATACCCTTCACCCAGGGTCAGAAGTATGATCGGCCAATTTTGACGAGCCTTAAGTCTACTGTCATACGGTCTATATCCCCACGTGTGGGAGAAGCTGTTGACCGAACAAGCCAGGTTCAGGTTGATGATGAAGCGGAGTTGGTTCATGTGCCAGGAGGTTGATAAGTCCTCGCTCCAAAGTAGGGGGATTATGGTGGGGATGATGAATGCTGCAATCGGTAGGAGCCAGTTAGCATGTCTGGAAGTAAAAGATGTTCATTGGTGCTATGGTTGGTTATAAAGTTTTTATGCATCAATGTGTAACCGAGCCGGCGGTGATCGCTGGATTGACCCACGATGATAACTGCTGGCCAGGTTGGCAGCAACGGTGGCGAGCGGTAGCATGACCGCTTTACAATCTAACGGCACCTGGGTTGATCTTCGGCTCTGCTTCAATCACTTATTCAGTACTTAAATAAATTATGAGCAGTTTCGATGCCATAGTTCAGAAATGACATAGGAAAGCATCGTGAGGAAACCGGTATGTCCAAGTACCCCAAAAAGGTCAAAGACATGACATCCACCAACATACACTGGGCCAGCATGGTGGATTATGGTTCATCCTCTCTCTGAAAGAAGACCTGTGTCCCAGCAGTGGGAGCATGATAGGCTGATAATGATGAAATGATGAGGTTGATGCAGACGGATGTCATCCTCCTAGGTGCACGTGCTCCATCATACTCCGCGTCTTAGCTCATCATCAGGCATGACGTGGACAAACGTAAACATATCATGAATAGAAAAGAAAAAAAACATCGCAATACTCAATACAACCCCTCAATAAAATCCTACTTGACCACCTACCTATCAACAGAGTGTTCTAGAGGCGCATTTGAAATCCAGTTCTTATTCTCGCGTGTTACCGTTCACCACACTCTCTCAACATCTGTCGAGCTATGTTCCAACACCTAGCAAGTTAGAAAGAAGCCTAGAGGCAAGTTGAAGATGAAAAAGTGAAAATATACTCTTTCCTACCTTCTCTGAAAATTTAACACAGGATTTGTCTCGATATCCTCCATAGCTGTAGACGTCAGGGTTCCTCCTGGTCTTCTCACCATCAGCCAGCCGATGTGAGAGTAGAAGAGACCGCGGCTGGCGTCATGAGGGTCTGCAGCCGTGTCGCTGTGCTGGTGGTGGAGGCGGTGAAGTTTTGCCTGAGAGGAGGATAATTTGAGGGGCTTGTTTAAAATTTCAATGTTAATTTGAAGGAATATGATAAATAAAACGGTGAAGAAAGGACATAATTGTGATAAGCGCTGACTGACACTGCGTCGATACGTAATCAATCAATCAATTTTATTTCAAAAGTTTGTTTGGTGTTCTCACAGCCCGCTGACCCGTCGGCAAAGATACTGCTGGAAAGATGCTGTAGATTCAGACTGGCGCGAGCTCCAAGTCACCGACTGGCGAGGGACAGCGCGTTACTAGAACCGACTGCATTCTCTTATGTCGGTAGCCAAGACCCACTTCCACGACCCCAGCGGGTCGTTGCGCCAGCGGAGAAAGTAAATAGGTACTTTTTATCCTGGAAAATATATAATTTCTGAAGGATTGCAGGGCGTTGCTAGTACTTACTATTTCCGCAATTATTCTAAACGTATCTCTACTCGTATAATTATTATCAGATCGTTCCTGTCACTGAAATAAATCAAAGAGGTCACTAAGATGACACTAGGCGTTAGGTATTTCTTCTAGCAGCATCTGCTCAACCCAGCTCATAGAAACACCGGAGCAAAGCTCTGACGCAGTTGCTCCAATAGCGTAACTCACCCATTTATAAACAGTGAACTGGAAAGCCATGGATTGGCAGAGCATGAGGAATATCTCCAGAGGAAGAGTTGCTTTGAACGCGCGATGGGACCACAGCTTGTGAGCTCCGACCACGACTCCGACAGTCGCCAGCAGGAAGGTGCTGCATGCTGGAATAATCAGGGCTTCATTGGACAACTATGCTATTGAACTAGGCTAGACCACGTTTGGCTACGCTCAGCGATGCCTAGCCACAGTAGGCTGCGTTACGCTGTAGAATAACCGATGGGGAAGAAAGGTTCTTGAGTGGAGACCACGAACCGGAAGACGCAGCGTAGGTAAGCCTCCCACTAGATGGACTGACGACATTGTGAAAGTTGCCGGCATCCAGTGGATGGAGATGGAAGACTGTCGTTCAGTGCGGAGGTTGAAGGGGGAGGCCTATGTTCAGCAGTGGACGTTTTCTGGCTGATGATGGTGATGTTATTGAATCGACTGATAGTTGCCCATGACATTCCGAACTGAAGGTTCTTCCCCTCTGCAGTCAGTAGATACTTGCTGTGCAGTAAAGTGATCCATCTGGCGCCAGTCAGGCACAAGTACGCGCCGTAGAGACCAGCTGCATGGAAGTAGATGACCAGAACCACGCTGGGGTAAGATATTTGGTATTTTCTTGGTTGTTGTTCTGTCTGATACTCGGGAGTACGAGTCTTATTTTGGATCATTTCTGAAATAAATGAAACGTATTTTTGCTGACTCTCTTTTTTTTTTTTTTTTTTTTTTTATGCCATAGGTGGCAAACAAGCAGACGGGCTGCCTGATGGTAAGCAGTCACCGTCGCCTATGGATACTTGTAACACCAGAGGCATCACAAATACGTTGCCGACCCTTTAGAACTCTATTAACTCGCCTTTTGAAGAACCCCATGTTGTAACTTCTCGGAAACACCGTAGAAGGTAGCTCATTCCACATTTTGCAGGTATGAGGCAAGAAGGATCGTGTGAATCGCACAGTGTGCGATTTCCACTGATCTATGATGTGTGGATGAGCCTTCAGGCGGTGGCGGCTAGTGCGATGGTAAAACCGCGACGCCGGCATCAGATCAAACAGTTCTTCAGAACACTCCCCGTTGTAAATGCGATAAAAGATACAAAGAGACCCGACGTCTCTGCGCATGCTGAGTGGCTCAAGGTGTTCAGCGAGCTTGGGATCGTTGACAATTCTGACAGCTCTACGCTGTAATGCATCGAGTGGGTCAAGCTGATACTTGGGTGCTCCATTCCATAGATGGGAGCAGTACTCCATGTGAGGTCGGACTTGCGCTTTGTAAAGCAAGAGTCTTTGTCTCGACGTGAAGTACCGCTTCGCCTTGTTGAGCACACCAAGTTTCTTAGATGCGAGCTTGGCCTTACTTGCGATGTGACCGCGGAACTGTACATTCGTAGAAATGTCGACTCCAAGGATTCCAATGCTTTCTGAAACCTTGAGGGGAGTGTTTTGAAAATGAGGAGCTACAACAAATGGGGCTTTTTTAGCGGTGAACGCGCAAACTTGCGTCTTTGTTGGGTTAAACTGAACCAGGTTCAGTTCACCCCAGACCGAGACCTGCTCAAGGGAGGTCTCGACTTCAGACAGAAGTTTACTCCTACTTTCTTCAACTACGGCATGAGGGTTGTTAGCACGACCGGTATACTGTGCATCGCCCGTGCTATCGTCCGCATAACAATGCATATTGCTCGAAAGCAACATGTCATTGATGTGGAGAAGGAAGAGCGTTGGCGATAACACAGAACCCTGTGGGACGCCAGCGTTGATAGGCATGCTGTCGGAGCAAGAACCGTCGACAACGACCTTAATACTCCGATCAGATAGGAAGCTGGCGACCCAAGTGCATAACCCCTCGGGAAGGCCGTAAGATGGTAGCTTGGATAAGAGTGCCCTATGCCAGACCCGATCAAAAGCTTTGGCTATATCCAAACTAACTGCAAGCGCCTCCCCTCTACTCTCAACGGCTTCAGCCCAGCGGTGAGTGAGGTATACCAGAAGATCACCAGCTGATCGGCCGTGACGAAAACCGTACTGGCGATCACTGATGAGCTGGTGTTTCTCCAGGTATCCGAGGAGCTGGGTGTTTACCACACGCTCCATCACCTTACAGAGTAGGGAGGTAATAGCAATGGGCCTGTAATTAGTCGGATCAGACTGATCTCCTTTTTTAGGAATCGGATGGACTAGGGCAGTCCTCCATGATGACGGCACACATCCAGTTGAATACGAAAGCAGGAAAAGACGCGTTAGGACCGGAGTCAACTCAGGAGCACAGGTTTTAAGGACGATAGCCGGAATGCCATCTGGCCCACTCGACTTACGCACATCAAGGGACATGAGTTCCTTCCGTACTGATCTCTGAGAGAAACGTACTTCAGGCATGGAACTCGCACACCGCGGAATGTTGGGTGATGTGGCGCCCCCGTCGTCGAGAGTCGAGTTTGAGGCAAAGAGAGTACCAAGGATATCGGCTTTCTCCTTTGCGCTATGGGCCAATGTGTCATCCGGCCTACGCAGGGCTGGTAGAGAGGACTGACAGAAGTTGCCTTCAGCAGCCTTGGCTAGTGACCAAAAAGCTCGACTTCCAGTTGGATATGACGCAAGTCGGTCGCCAATTCTGCTGATATGAGCTGCTTTGGCCTCGGCAATAATCCTTTTGCTGGACCTGGAGGCAGCATTAAGTTTTTTCTTCAAGGCGGAGGTGTCCGAGTTATGACTAGCAAGTGCTTCGGACCATGATTTAAAGGCGGTTCGCTTCAGGCTTGAAGCTTCCGCACAGGATTTGTTAAACCATGGGCGACTCCGCCCACCGACACGCACGACAGAACTTGGAATAAAACATTCCATTCCTTGAAGCACGACATCAGCGACGGAGTCAGCACAAGTGCCAACATCGTCTGAAGAAAAACAAATCCGCCTCCAGGGGTAGGATGCGTAGAACTCACGCAATCCGTCCCAGTCCGCTGACCGATAGTGCCAAACATTGCGCTTACCAGAAGGAACGGTACGAGCGCGATTAAAGAATGGCACTGAGGTATGGATGAGACAGTGATCAGAGCGACCAAGTGGCGCTTCGACCGAAACCTGGTAATGGTCAGGGCGTGAGGTCATGAAGAGGTCCAGCAAAGAAGGATCATGGCTCTCAACATCAGGAATTCTAGTAATTCCAGTGACTAGTTGAGAGAGGCCGTGAGCCAAGGCAAAATCAGATGCAGCACGACCCGCGTGATTAGTGGCTTTAGAGCCGAGCCACTCAGAATGGTGGGCATTGCAGTCACCAAGAACCACTAACTCTGCGGAAGTGTGCTGTTCTAAAGCTTTGTCAGCTCCTCTGGCAATGTGCTCGAATAAACGAGTTGTCTCCGCGTCCCCGCTATGTGACCTGTAGAGGCACGCGTAGATACGGGTTTGACCCCCAAAGTCTGTGCGAAGCCATAGAGTGGACAGGTCACAGTCTTCGAGGCCAGAGAGACGACGACAGCAAACATCTTCCCGAACGTAAACGCATACCCCGGCACGACGCATAAAGGTATGCTCGAGTTTGTACCCAGGGTATAAAAGGTAGGACGTTTCGGCAGGATTCGATATTTGAGTCTCCGTCAAGAAGAGCAGGGCGGGTTTCACAGATTCAAGGTGATGGTGAACCTCATTCAGATTAGCGTGAATACCCCGGATGTTACAAAAGTCCACTTGATAAATGGAGTCCGTAGCCGCTGAAGATACGTTCTTCTTATGTTTTCTGGCCATTAAAAAATTTGAATTTAAAGAATGATGAATCACTTCCGACAAAAAAAACCGAGGGGCAAAAAGTGCAAGAGCATAAGTGGAACTATAAGCAGCTTATGAAAACAGAGTAGTGACTGGTGGGCGTGGGGGACGGAAGGGCCCCCGGTCCCCCCTGGGAGCAACTGTCGGGATCCACTCCGGTCTCCTACTCCGGCACGACAGCTACTCCACAGGATTATGCGCCGGATGGTGGGACAGCCTCCCGGGGCGGAGGTTGGAAGTAATCCCCGGGTTCGGGTCCCTGTACTATCCCGCGGGCGGCCAGCGGTCAGCCGTTTCACCGGGTCTCCCTGGACCCCACAACCACCTTTCACATCTGTAAG
Source organism: Agriopis aurantiaria (assembly GCA_914767915.1). Classification (NCBI taxonomy): domain Eukaryota; kingdom Metazoa; phylum Arthropoda; class Insecta; order Lepidoptera; family Geometridae; genus Agriopis; species Agriopis aurantiaria. Next base: position 8,263,336 of record OU612007.1, read on the forward strand.
CTGCAGCCGCTTTTTTTGTTCCACTCGGCCCTACGGTCTTCGTTAGTGTAGCACATCATCGGGGGGAGGGGGAACTGGTGCTTCCATAGTAGTGACGGAACACGATAACACAATTGTTATCATTTGGCGACACGCTTATATGGAAGGGTGGTAATAAGCCAGGCGGGTATCTGAAGAGGCCCTTCCACCATGTAGTGTTTAAGTGGAGTTGAAGCTCCGTCAGTACATGAACGAATTCAGATACTGACAGGGCTTGCAGGGGATGCGGCGAGCACGCCTCCACGCTTAACCCCCAAAAGTCTCTGCACTCTATGCCATGCTTTGGGCTACGCTGAGCTCTGCTGACTTCTGAGTTACGCTGAGTTACTATGAGCTAGTGCTGTGGGCTACGCTGAGCTCTGCTGACTTCTGAGTTACGCTGAGTTACTATGAGCTAGTGCTGTGGGCTATGCTGAGCTCTGCTGACTTCTGAGTTACGCTGAGTTACTATGAGCTAGTGCTGTGGGCTATGCTGAGCTCTGCTGACTTCTGAGTTACGCTGAGTTACTATGAGCTAGTGCTGTGGGCTATGCTGAGCTCTGCTGACTTCTGAGTTACGCTGAGTTACTATGAGCTAGTGCTGTGGGCTATGCGGAGCTCTGCTGACTTCTGAGTTACGCTGAGTTACTATGAGCTAGTGCTGTGGGCTATGCGGAGCTCTGCTGACTTCTGAGTTACGCTGAGTTACTATGAGCTAGTGCTGTGGGCTATGCTGAGCTCTGCTGACTTCTGAGTTACGTTGAGTTACTATGAGCTAGTGCTGTGGGCTATGCTGAGCTCTGCTGACTTCTGAGTTACGCTGAGTTACTATGAGCTAGTGCTGTGGGCTATGCTGAGCTCTGCTGACTTCTGAGTTACGCTGAGTTACTATGAGCTAGTGCTGCGGGCTATGCGGAGCTCTGCTGACTTCTGAGTTACGCTGAGTTACTATGAGCTAGGCTAGACTACGCTCAGCAAAACCTAGCTTAAATAGGCTACGTTACGCTAACCTGTGGCTACGCTGATCTTACCTAACCAACCCTGAACTAAGCCACACTTGGCTACGCCAGGCTACGCTAGGCTACACTCAGCGACGCCTAGCTTAAATGGGCTACGTTACGTCAAGCTATGGCTACGCTGATCTACCCTAACCTACGCTGAGCTAGGCTACGCTTAGCAACGTATAGCTACGATAAGCTACGTCACGCTCAGCTGTGGGCTACGCGTAGCGTAGATCACTACGCTAGGGTACGCTGAACTAGGCTAGACCACGTTTGGCTACGCTCAGCGGTGCCTAGCCACAGTAGGCTGCGTTACGCCATACAATAATTAATATTGCAGCTGCTGAAAAGTGATTTTTTACAACGTTGTTCGACGCATTCTATCAGCGACTAGACTGTAATTTAATAGAAGTTACGCTGAAGGCTCCGCCAGGCTGAGCTGAGTTACGTTTGACTTTTGTATTATGTTGGTGTGGACAAAAATGTTAACACACATCTTGAAATAAGTAAATTTTCATACACTAGTAGTAAAACTTACTCGACCGAACCCGCGGGCCAGAGCTAGCTTTACCACAGATTAAAAAACAAACTCCCGGCGAGTGACAAATGGCGGCACGATTTGAATTGCGAATGACGATTCGAAAATTGAATGCTTGATTTTTATTTTTTATTATCTGGCTCGGATTGCTTTCTGCCAGTTTTATTTTTAATGCAAATAGGTTTATGCAGTTTTACTATTCATATTTATTGAGTTTTGATTTTGTTCGTTTTGCGTGGCGTATGGTGTATTTTATTATTTAGTAAATTTATTAATTATCTCGTTAAATAACATACATATTCGGCCTTACTTATAAACGTTACTGAAAAGTTAAGCAATGTTGCTTAATATTGCAGTCAACTTCACGCTGACGGAAATTGTCTGAGGTGAAAACGAGACAGAGCAATTTTAAGTTTTGCTTAACTTAAGTAACGTTTGTAAGTAAAGTCGATTATTGTTACACAGCTCTGCCTAACTGCAGCAGTGTGGAGGCAGTCATCTACTCTCTTTATAAAATTTCATCATAACGAGTAGGAACACAACATTTTAGACATACTAATTATATACTTACCTAATTATAATATTAGAATATATGGCAACAAACAGTTAACATGGGAACACCAGGAATGGTCAGCGTCTATTATGTCTTCTGTGGCCAAGCGACAGCGGTTCTTACATCTAGCTGTGGTCTATGGTTTTACGCGTTTTAGGCGAATTGGTGGTCAAACGCATAAAGGAAAGATTTGATTGTTTGTTTGTTTATTTGCATTGAATAGGCTCCGAAACTACCGAACCGATTTGAAAAATTCTTTCACTGTTGGGAAGCTACACTATCCCCGGTCACTATCACTATCACTATCTACACTATCTATCTATTACATAATACTATTATTTTTCCTCACTTTCTCTGTATATATTTTTATCTGTAATAGTTTAATCTATAAGTTGTTATAAAATTTAAGTAAAAGGCCGTTAATCTTTAGCTAGGCTTGTAGGATAAATTACATAACTTACTTATTTCATATTAAATTCGGTGCCATCGAGCTGATCTGATGATGGATGATGGTGGATAGTGGAACACCTCACTAGCTGAGTGTGATTTTTAAACAATAACCGTTATTTGTTTAGGTCGTTGTCGGGACTTTACGTTTCAAAAATAAACTTTTTATGATTCTTTGTTTCATTTAAATATGTATACTTACTTACCAACATGGTAAATTGAATCCAACGTAACGATCCCATAAAACATACTCTCATTGGTTTGTAACAACGCGCCCGAATATACAATCGAGATACAATTCCTATAGAGTCACAATCTCTCAGTAAAAACATTCAAAAATTACCGAGCGTCATTGTACATACATTGTATCAATTATATACTCCACAATGCCACATTTATTCCAATGTAGACGTATACATACGTACGTATGTCGCTTACATAGTGTTCAACGTTAGTTGTCCGCTTGTCATCGTAGTACTGGCATCGCGCGGCGTTGTACTCGGATCGCGGTTACCTTACAACTAACCAAAAAACCTGCACAATTCGTAGCGTGCGCCGAGCGCCGAGCGTGTGCGTTTTGGTTCGGACATTTTTGGCACGATTGTGACTCTATATGTATTGTACGATATCTCGATGGAATATAACTATATTGTAATATAAACAATGAGCGAGTTGGCGAAACAAATTGAATGCACAGATGTCTGCTCATTAACTGTTGATCTGCGTCCACGGCGCGGCTCTAACTGCTCTCAATAGATCAGAGAAGTTAAGAGCCAGCTAGAAGCGCGCGGTTATCTCACTCACGATTTTTAATGAATAGGCTTGCGTTTGACCGCCAACTCGTCTGATGTTAAGCGATGATGCGGTCTACGATGGAGCACGCTTGCCTAAAAGAAACCGATTTACTCGTGATTTGAAGACGCCCAGATTGTAACCATCGGGGAACATCCATTCAGACAGCGCATTCCACAGACTAGCAGTTCAAACAACAAAAGTGGCTGTTTCAGGTTCGGCGCATAAGCATTGCCATTCAACGTGGTAATGCCGCCAGCATGCTGGGTACGCTGCCAACTGATAGTGGGCGCGAGCATTTGTATTGTTATTAGTCCTTCAACGGTGTATGGACAGTCTAACTGTATTTGTAGTGTTAGTTTTAGCTTGTATTTTGTTTATAAAAGTGCACAATAACAATCAAAGCGCTTCGTACGGGTTATCAGAATATCATCCATAAAGCGGTGACGATTGTTCGTGCCCCTCTGGCAGAAATTAACCGTTTATGAATATAAAAATAAAAAACCGGACAAGTACGAGTAGGACTCGTGCTCTGAGGGTTCCGTTGGACAGAACCCTCAGAGCAAGAGTCCAAAAAAAAAACAAAAGTTGAAATATTGAAAGACAAACTTAACTTTGTAGTTGACTATAAGGTTCTTCTATACATTCCAACTACAAAATGTAAGTTTGTAATAGCAAAATAATTATTTTTAAATGATATAACTTCAAATTTGTAACTTTCAGATTTATTCCTATATATGTGCTATGAGACCTTGCCTCTTGCCAAAATTTATGATTCTAGGTCAACGGGAAGTACCCTATAGGTTTGATTCCCCTGTGAAATCGCAAAATATGCGACATAAACGTTCATATCTTTTGATTGCGTTGACTTACAACTTTTATTTTTTTACAGCCGAAAGAAACCGCAATCCCAAGTATTTAGTATAAATTTCAACTTGATACCTTTACGCGTTCTTGAGAAAAAGGGTCTTGACAGACGGACAGACAGACGGACAGACGGACAACGAAGTCATTCTATAAGGGTTCCGTTTTTTCCTTTTTGTTCTACGGAACACTAAAAATTAAATACTGATGCGCATAGAATTTCATTGCAAAATAGTATAAAGCATTATCGAGTTGATATTTTATAATATGGCGGAAGAAATAAACTAATATAACCTCCGACGCAAAAACAGGGGGGGTTAACGTGCCTGATGCGTTCACACTCGACACGCGTCCTTACCATATCTCCCTTGTTTTTGATCTGAGCGTTAAACAATACCCTTATATCTTTGTATTTTGTATACATTCTTCTTTTGAATCTTGTTGGAAATTTTGTTTGTATTTGTATAGTTATTGACATAATTATCGATTGTTTATAAGAATGCGATCATCAAAAGCAATCAAGCCAAATGTTCGATGATCGTCGACCACCGCTGTAAAACCGTCTCGAATTACCGTGGAAACCGGCCCTTAGGGAGGGGACACTCATTGATGTCTGAACTATCGATGTCGATATTGTACGTTATCGATAATTCCTTATACCTAATTATAAGTAATAATGGCTTATATAATACGTAATAATGGCTTATGTGATACATTAGATATATAGACAAAAACTCTTTCTTATGTCAAGGATTCATATAAATTTTTGTCTTTGATTGTGTACATCAGTCAGGCCTAGCACGGGCCGTGGATAAATTGTCTATCCACTGTTTTTATCCCGCGGGAAAGAGACAAACGTATCTATATTCTAGCTTTGTCGCGTCTAGGCGTGGATAAAAACGGTGGAAAGACAATTTATCCACAGCCCATGCTAGGCCTGCAGACATGACAATTACAAACAGATAGAAAACACTTACGAGCTAGTGCCACACGTGGCGGCCTTATCGCATAAAAACGCTAAAAGCTATCTCTTCCAAGCCACCATTGGATGGAAAGAATTTACGTAACAGAATCGATGGGGGGTGCAAAAAAACACTTTTAATGATACCATTAAATAAATACTACTAAATGATACATAGTATAATAAATATATATAGAATAATAAATAAATACATACAAACGCGATAAGTACATACTATACCCTAAGTCACTGGTACATTATTAAAGCTTCATTATTTAAAAATAACTATTCACAGTCACAGCTCCCAGGATGGACTCATATAGGAAGCTCATGGAATATAACATTAAGACACTGACAACTAACACACACACCCAGAGCAGACATTTAAAATCATCATACAAACGTCTGCTCGGCTGGGAATATACCTGGGACCCGAGACAGACCTCGACACGAGACCCTGGCGTGACATGCCCTGGCACCCGAGACAGACCTCGACACGAGACCCTGGCGTGACATGCCCTGGAACCCGAGACAGACCTCGACACGAGACCCTGGCGTGACATGCCCTGGCACCCGAGACAGACCTCGACACGAGACCCTGGCGTGACATGCCCTGGAACCCGAGACAGACCTCGACACGAGACCCTGGCGTGACATGCCTTGGGACCCGAGACAGACCTCGACACGAGACCCTGGCGTGACATGCCCTGGCACCCGAGACAGACCTCGACACGAGACCCTGGCGTGACATGCCCTGGAACCCGAGACAGACCTCGACACGAGACCCTGGCGTGACATGCCCTGGCACCCGAGACAGACCTCGACACGAGACCCTGGCGTGACATGCCCTGGAACCCGAGACAGACCTCGACACGAGACCCTGGCGTGACATGCCTTGGGACCCGAGACAGACCTCGACACGAGACCCTGGCGTGTCATGCCTTGGGACCCGAGACAGACCTCGACACGAGACCCTGGCGTGACATGCCCTGGCACCCGAGACAGACCTCGACACGAGACCCTGGCGTGACATGCCTTGGGACCCGAGACAGACCTCGACACGAGACCCTGGCGTGACATGCCTTGGGACCCGAGATAGACCCGGGATATGAGACCCTGGCGTGACATGCCTTGGGACCCGAGATAGACCCGGGATATGAGACCCTGGCGTGACATGCCTTGGGACCCGAGATAGACCCGGGATATGAGACCCTGGCGTGACATGCCTTGGGACCCGAGATAGACCCGGGATATGAGACCCTGGCGTGACATGCCTTGGGACCCGAGATAGACCCGGGATATGAGACCCTGGTGTGACATGCCTTGGGACCCGAGATAGACCCGGGATATGAGACCCTGGCGTGACATGCCTTGGGACCCGAGATAGACCCGGGATATGAGACCCAGGCGTCTCATGCCTTGGGACCCGAGATAGACACGGGATATGAGACCCTGGCGTGACATGCCTTGGGACCCGAGATAGACCCGGGATATGAGACCCTGGTGTGACATGCCTTGGGACCCGAGATAGACCCGGGATATGAGACCCTGGCGTGACATGCCTTGGGACCCGAGATAGACCCGGGCTATGAGACCCTGGCGTGACATGCCTTGGGACCCGAGATAGACCCGGGCTATGAGACCCTGGCGTGACATGCCTTGGGACCCGAGATAGACCCGGGCTATGAGACCCTGGCGTGACATGCCTTGGGACCCGAGATAGACCCGGGCTATGAGACCCTGGCGTGACATGCCTTGGGACCCGAGATAGACCCGGGATATGAGACCCTGGCGTGACATGCCTTGGGACCCGAGATAGACCCGGGATATGAGACCCTGGCGTGACATGCCTTGGGACCCGAGATAGACCCGGGATATGAGACCCTGGCGTGACATGCCTTGGGACCCGAGATAGACCCGGGATATGAGACCCTGGCGTGACATGCCTTGGGACCCGAGATAGACCCGGGATATGAGACCCTGGTGTGACATGCCTTGGGACCCGAGATAGACCCGGGATATGAGACCCTGGCGTGACATGCCTTGGGACCCGAGATAGACCCGGGCTATGAGACCCTGGCGTGACATGCCTTGGGACCCGAGATAGACCCGGGCTATGAGACCCTGGCGTGACATGCCTTGGGACCCGAGATAGACCCGGGCTATGAGACCCTGGCGTGACATGCCTGAGGCAGACATGTTGCCACATTCCCAAATAGATTATACAAATTTTCGAATTTGATAAACATGCAATAATTTTTGCGTTGGACTTGCAAGTTTATTTTTTAAACACTAATAATGCGAGGGTTTGTTTGTTTGTTCCTCTTTCACGCAGCAACAGAGCAACGGATTGTCGTTTATTTTGCATAGAGATTGTTGGAAGGCCGACCATTGATATAAAATACTTTTATCCCGAAAAAATATACTATTCGAGGGAATGTCTAATAACCATCGGACATAGCTAGTATTTTTATGCCATTTATGTTGTAAGCGGTCACAGTCATCTATGGATACGTGTAACACCAGGGGCATCACAGATACGTTGCTTTTCAAGAACCCCATGTTATAGTTACTCGGAAATGCCGCAGGAGGGAGCTCATTCCACATGTTGCAGGCGTATGAATGCAGTTTATTACATAACGTTGAGATAAATTAAGTAGAAAAACGTACCCGCAGTAATATCATACAAGCAGATAACTATCTACTTAATAAACGCTGAAATAGTATCTCTAAAAAATTGCGAGTAACTTATATTTAAACTCGTTCAATCCAAAGTTCTATAAACTTATGTATCGATAATAATTTACAGAAACTATAGAATATAAAAATAAAATTGCACGAGCCAACTGCAAACTGCAACTTCCATTAAATAAGAACCAATTGAGTTCTTATAATAAATTGCACAGTAGCTTACTCTTAATCTGGAAAGTAAATTGAAATGTCAGCGTGATGTCAGCGTGATAGAGCGAACGAATTACTCACACTTAACTAACTGCAATACTCGTATAAAAAAATATCGATAATTTTTTCAAGTAACGATTTATCGCAGAAGATAGATACAAAAACTTAGTCAGAAATAAAACTGTATGTGCTGTGGTTTGTATATTTAATTTTGTTAAAATTTGGTTTATCAAATAGGTATATGTTAAAACATGTCATGTATAGGTATATGTTATATGTTAAACGCTGGATGCAGGCCGCTTCCAACTGGCCCTTTTGGAGATCGATGGGGGAGGCCTATGTCCAGCAGTGGACGTCCTACGGCTGAAATGATGATGATGATGATGATATGTTAACAATGAGTTAGTCGAATATGTTATCAGTGTGTTATTCCCGCCAAAAAGACCGAGTAAATGTCAGTGCTGTGTGATACAAGATAGGAAACTTATAAAGGAAAAATATCGATAACTAATTAACTGGTTTCTCATCACTAGCTCCGCTATGTTGGATTTTTATTTGTATGTATGTTTGTTAATCCAATAATTAAATGGCAATCAACGTTGGTCCCACAACATACACAGAACTAACAGTATATTAACTTGATACAAATTATTGTCTTCAACTAGCGTGAATCAGTTTCTCCAATTAGCCGGTCTCAATATTATATTAGTATCTGAACGCATGACCGCATGGAATGTACCACTGAGCGTTAAAAACTGAGGCCAAATCAAATTATATTAGTGGGAAGAGTTTTGCTTTTATTTTGGAGCTGCTCATTTAGATCGTCTGTACATCCTTGTGGGTGGACGTCCTACGCTACGCTTACCGGTCCGTGGTATCCTTTCGAGTACCCTTCGGCCCCATCGGCCATCTGTTCTGCGTGCTATAAATTTTTATTAATACTATTTTATTTTATTTTATTTTCATAAGAAAACTTACAGCTAGGTACAAAATTAAGTAAATAAATAAAGCTAGAAGGCCAATTACAATACTATACATATTATGGCATAGAAAATATGTTTCGTCTATGCTAAAAGTAAGTTTTCATTATGCCTTGTAAAAATGTTTCAGCGACATGAACCATGAATTGAAAGTTATGTTACTGTTACAATTTGATACTGCGTTGGTTGTTGACTCGATTGCTTCAGTCGAGTGTGAGAATCGGTGGTAAGCGATTATTAATCGATTCAAACTAATTATAATTAGGCTTTTGAGAAGTTTAGCTAATAAATGCATTTAGTGCAGCGGTCATTTAATATGATGCTGTAACCGTTAGTTAATTGAGGAAAATTAATCAATAAAATAGAATTAGGTACTCCGGAGATGGTTTTAGTGTAGTAAAATAACTTTTAACTTGATTTTTTTAAGCCATAGGTGGCAAACAGGCAGACGGGCCGCCTGATGGAGTCACTGTCGTCTATAGATATCTGTAATCTAAGCTTGTAATACCAGAGGCATCACAAATAAGTTGCCGACCCTTTAGGACTCTTTACTCGCCTTTTGAAGAGCCCCATGTTGTATATAGTTTAGAATCAAGTATAAAAAAGTTGTTTTGAGTGTTTCTGGCTTCGAAAGTTTCGTGCGTTAAGTGCCGTATTACAAAATGCATCATTCAATATTAGGTATTTGATATTCGGACATAAAACTAGACAATAAAGCCGTAATTGTTAATATGAATGATGATTGATGGGAGGCCTATGTCCAGCAGTAGACGTCCTATGTCCAGTAGTAGACGTCCTACGGCTGAAATGATGATGCTGATGATAATAATTAAATTTGTTTATTTTATGTCAGTAATTTGACGAAAATCTGCATGGTACCCTCCGCGAGAAATACGATAAACTACTTTTGTAAATTGGAGCTCATAAGTTTAGAATTATGTTGTTTTTCCAAAATTTTAAGCCGTAATTTTCAATAAAAATACAGATATATTTATTACAAATATTGAATTTTTTATAGATCTTTTCATTTGATCGTATCAGGACTCCAAAAATATGCCTTTTTCGTCAAAAATGTGGAAGGGCTCTTAAGCCATGTGATGCGATCACAGTTTTATTTTACGTTTTCTATCCAATTAAAATAATTGAATGTTATTTTTATTTCCTTGTTCCAGAGACCTGCAGGGGAATAACATCACCATCATATTCCAGAGTGACTTCCAGAACTTGAAAGAACTCAAAACTTTGTAAGTTATTGACACTCAACTTATCAAAATATATACAACATTATTGAAGAAAAAAAATAAGCCTTATGGAGTGTACGATAAAGCGTACCTGATGGTAAGTGGCAATGGATGTCAAGCTTCGAATTACCTACTGTGCGTCCTCAACTAACCTGCAGTGCAAGTACCGTTCTTTTATCGATCGTCAAATTGACAGTTGAGGTCGTCAAATTCGATAATATGCAATTTTTTCAGTACTCGCTGTGATCGATTCTATGGCATTTTAGCGAATTTGACGAATGATAAAGAACGGTACTTGCACTGCAGATAGTATAAACTATCGATATATCGATACAAGGACCGACATCCCTAACATAATTTTCTCAAAACTATTTAGTGACGAGCGATGGTGGCCAAGTGGTAGCATGTGCGCTTTACAATCTGACGGCACCCGGTTCGATCCTCGACCCTGCACCAATCACTTAAAGTACTTAAATAAATGATGTGCAGTTTCGATGCCATCTCTCAACAACGGTGAAGGAAAACATCGTGAGGACACCGATATGTCCAAGAACCTCAGTACAAAGACATGACACTCACCATCATGCACTGGACCAGCATGGTCAAGACCATAGCCTCTCTCTCTCTCTCTGAGAGTAAGCATACATGCTGATACATCTCAGCAGTGGGAACATGATAGGCTAGAATGATGATGATAAATACCTACTAATAGTGCGGACATTGAAAGAAATCATCTGACAGTTGCTATAACACTGTAAAAAGCGAGCGAACATAGTAAATTCTGATCACTTTTACTTGCTTTTTGAAGAATGTAGCTAGTAGCCAATATAACTACAATTCAGTCTTAAAAGAAAAAAAAATCAATACAATTTTTACAATGTTATTGCAGCTGTCAGAAGCATTTTTTAACGGCCGCACTATTAGTAGGTATTTATCTGTATTATAACTTTGTGTTTTTTTGACGTGATAACGTCTTATAAATCGATGAACGCCGGCTGCACGCACGAAAAATTGTTACGTTCCGCCTGAGCCGCGCGTGCGAGCGAGAGCGCGGAACAAGCGATAGAGAGACACGATCGGCCTAAACGTTATCACGTAAAAATTTCATCCGGAAATCGACTTTACAGACAACTCCTTTTTTACAGACAACTCCTTTTTTACAGACAACTGTCCGAGAACCACATTCACACGATCGAGCGAGACTCTTTTTCTGAACTGAACGCCTTGGAACGTCTGTGAGTATCCCCTTTATTTTACAGATGAAACAGTTTATGCACTCCATCGTCTTCTACTTGGTAGTGAAGGCTTTATCTATTTTATGTAAAAAGGTGTAATTACAATGCTACCATATTTAAATAGTTTTACAATACATAAAAACTGCTTCTGGTAAGCAATTAACATTTTTGAACGCAGTGTCTTTGTAGCAACGTCTAAAATATTATTCTCTAGAGTTATTTCAATGATATTGTTATTCAGTATTTATAGTAAACATTGCTTAAGTTTTAGTTCAAGTAAGATTTTTTAATATCTGAAAAATCTTTTTGTTTTGTAATTAAAATCTAAATTAAAGGTTAGGGTTAAGTTAAATTAAATCATTTAATGAACTAAACTACAATGGGTCTTCTAAGGTATATGGCGTCTAGTATTTTTCGATTCTAATAACAAATTTATCGATCAATACTTTTCTCGTGGGAAAAATGCGAAAAGCGATTTTAATTTCTTCTTTAGACTCAACGCAGATGACGGATTTTAGTCGATAGGCCTATAAAATATCTACAAGTAAGAATAATGGAAAAAAAATGTGCTAGAGCGAGAGGTAAAGATTTCTTGAAACTAAAAGTCCGTCTGTAACCCTGCATGTGTTCGCTATATGTAATTATGTAATTCTGGAAATGTGGCCATAGATTAAAATGTTTCTTCAATGGAAGTTGTTACGATGGACAAAAGTGTATCTAAAGGTAATATTTATTGTGATTGCAGGAAACTGAGCAACAACCGTCTGGGCCACTTGCCAGACGGTTTGTTTGTAAGGTTGAGACACCTACAGAGACTGTGAGTAAAGGTCACTGACCTTGCCGGTGTGGTCCCTGCGACTTACCCTCTCGCGTGCTGTGCCGCTTTTGATGGGGTTCAGAGCAATTTCAACCTTTAAGTAAACCGCTTTTAGGTAACACCACTCCGTCACAAATCTTGACACGTTTGTCATTACTAAATGTTTTCAATCATGACATAAGTTACATTATGCTTGTTACCTCCATTTGATGTGTTTGAAAATTAGTGTCGATATGGACGTCTAAAATTAATTTTAATAGTATTTTGAATTGAATCAAAGACATTATGAAAATCATTACGTGAATTCTTACAATTATGTGCATTAGTGAAAAATTACACTAATTCTTAATGGAACCTTAATTACTCTATTTTTTTGTTGAAATCCAAACTAATAAGTCATAAATATAAAACATTTAGTCAGTAAAATAAAAACAAGACCTAAAATAAAAAGAACTAAAATAAAAACCACAAAATTTTACTCAAATAACAATTATACATAATGAACTTTTCAGTTTTTGATACCAATAATGACATCTTAGAAATTCTGATTAAAAACACATTTACAATATATTCACGTATAGGTATGTATATAATCTTAATCTTAACTGCTATAATATGTTATCTCAAGTTATAGAACAGTATTTTGACAAATTAGTTCAAGATTTTTAGTACAATTGCTCTGAAAACCACCAAAACGCCTCCACAGTGAAATAACCCATCAGTGGTACCCGGTGCTCTCTCAACCCCTTACAAGCTTGTGCCCAAAATAAACCATCATGGGTCTTTGTCACTCCTTCGCTATTATCACCTAAACCTCCTTGATTAGAACAAGATATGAGCTAAATTTGCAATTGTCAGACGAATTTTAAAACGAATAAAAAAAAAGTAAAAATGTTTATTTAGGTTCAATTCTTAAAAGCTAACACACGGTAAATGTTTAATAGGTTCTCACGGGGTATTTAACATAACTATGATTTAATTATAGGTACCTTTTGCTCGATGCATTAAACATGTAGGTATTGTTTTCAAATCGCGAAATTTGCAAAATCACTTTTGTTCATAGAGATTCAGTTTGTAATATGGTTCATGTAGGAAGTTTGCTTAGGTCTTTAACAATAGCCATAGAGCAGGGTATTATTGAAGACCCAGACACACTCACTTCACTTCACATAAAAATGTGCAATGCCGCGGGTGACAATTTGCGTTAGCAAGAAGTTCCTTGTCGTTGAAAATGTTAAGCGTTGTTTTAAGCAAGCTGTACGTAAGTAATTTAAATAAACATTTCATATTCTTCTGTTACATTTTATCTGACGATTGAAAATTCAGCCCTAAGGAGGTTAAAACCTGCAAAATCAACCTTAATCAATATGTCTTAACGTCTAAAGTCCTCGCTAGATTCTGCTTGTCTTACCTAAGCCAGGCCAGATATTCTTGTGCTCTGTGATATTGTTTCTGTCTCCATTGCACTTATGTCCATCCGAATAAGAGTGACGGTGACAGATCTAATGTCACAGGTCCTGGAATAACACACCAGGTCTTCCCTATTCTACCGCCTGTGTCATGGCTTCGGAAATGGCAAAGGTTCTATTGTTGGAATTTTAATATTTTTGGAATTTTGGAAAATAATGTCAAAATTAATTTCACAACTAACATTACCGTCGTTTCATTGTTCATCTTTCTTAAACATGAATATTATTCCTCACTTTTTATCATTAAATTAACATTAAATGTGATCATAATATTTTTCTTAAAGCTTATGAAATTATTTTCATTAAATTTTTCATTTAGCCTTGGTTTAAGAGTCGATATGCCGTTAACTTGGGTTGCGTTGCATAAATTTTCGCAGTTATAGTAAACAGTACCAAATTAATATTTTGGTTATATATAGTTGAAGATATAAATAAGTATAATGTAATTTTAGAAAAAATATCAGTGAAAGTTTTCTTGGTAGAATAATTCGACAAAAACAAGCCTTATAAAACACGTTTTTAGTTTTTTCTCCGGATCTAGAAGTTTTTGGCAATTAATTTTTTTCATATTTTAATGGCCATTTATGCAATATAATATAAATTTGGTTCATTTTAAATTAAAATCGTTCTTGAGTATCTCTTTCTGCAGACGAAAATCGCATAGAATTGTTACTATTTAGCGCAGTGGCTAACTTTGCATTTAAGCTGACGACGTGGTATCGATTCTTAAGTTACGCTAAACGCTTTTTCTGTCTTTATGTTCCCATAAAAAAGTTTTATTGCTTCTATCCATTCATGACACTAACAAGCTTTCATTGTAAGTGCAATGTAACTTACATAAAATAGCATTATTATAATTTTAAGGATTTTAACTTAATATTGTTTTAGTTACATAAGTAAGTAGATGCCGTACATTTCGCCTTTCGAACTTTAACTTTATCGATACTAAGATACACAGCAATAAAAAATACAGTTATATTTTTATTAACGAAATTATTTACCGTCATTATGTTATGGATAGACCTCCCGATATCTGCCCGTGAACATGGTGCATGTAACTGCGCTGAAATATCGGGTGCTCTATTCACAACCTTACCACGGTAAATATCCCGATAATAATCATATAACTGTAGTAAAAAAAAACTTGATAGTTTAAAGTTATTTTTTTCATTATTTTTGTCAATCTATAAAATATTAGAAATTCTCAACTGTAACCTGCCTCAACCTTTACAACCCCTGTAAATTGACTCCTAAACTGGCTACTTAGTGCCAGGCCGACCCTGATCAAGGTAGCCAGGTCCATGGTGTGAGAACATAGTGCTAAGCCCCTATAACTCTGCTTCTGTCGTTAATGGTGCCATCCCTGAGTGAAAATAGGCTAACTTAATAATTCTAATTAAATTAGATTTAAAGAGCGGCCATACTGTTAAGTTTTTTTTTTAGTTTTAATTTATATAATTTCTAAAGGACGAGGACAAATTTGTATGTGAATTGGTTTATGAATTAATAGCAATATGGTTTGTGTAATTATGTAGGAATACCTTAACGACATTCTTGTGCAAATGGGCATCAAAATCTGAATCGGTAGTTATATAATAATTGTTTCAAAAAACTCAACTGCCTTCTTTGCAAAAGGGTATCTTTGGTGAGGTATTCTTACAAAAACAGTATCGCTATTGGTTCTGAAGCAA
This sequence comes from Agriopis aurantiaria, assembly GCA_914767915.1. Classification (NCBI taxonomy): domain Eukaryota; kingdom Metazoa; phylum Arthropoda; class Insecta; order Lepidoptera; family Geometridae; genus Agriopis; species Agriopis aurantiaria. The sequence continues at coordinate 8,278,844 of OU612007.1, forward strand.
AATTTACCTATTCGATACTAATTTCGCCCAATCTCCTTTGATACCTGGAAAATATTACTTTACGGCTTTTTATTCACATAACCTCAATGCAAAATTCATGATACGACAACGTATCGTTATGGAAGTACCTAGTCAGGTTCTGGTAAAAATAACGCCCTTACAAAGTCACCGCATCCTATATTTCGTGTGTCAAATTCAAAGAATTTGACAATTAAATCGGCGATGTTAGTAGAAATGTCGTGGTTCAAAGAATGTAAAGTGCTACCAACCTAACTGGGGAGGTGGTCAAAAGATGTAACTAAACATTTTCTACGGAGGGCTGTCGATATCGTTCAGGAAACACGACGGTGGAGCCATTCCACTGTGCAGATAGGTTGGTAGTGTAATTCGATCCGTTGAATTCTTGTAATGTTCGCATCGATTTCTTAAACAATGTCGTGTTGATGTTAACTTCCCATGTGACGGTATGAGGGTACGGTTTTTTCCCGATAGCGGGATCAATTTTGTTGCAGTACACTTCTACCAATATAACATGACAAATGAAGAATGGTGTGCTTGATTCCGCTGCATATCTTCCGCGACGGAACATCTCTCTTCTGTAGTCCCGGCCTTACGGCCAACTGCCAACGCGGTATCAAACTGACGTTAAATCCGCTCAGTTGGATAATCACGCGACCGCAAACCGTATCTGGGCGCGTTAAGGTTCATGTTCGCGTGATTTTCTAACTGAGCGGATTTAACGTTAGTTTGATACCGAGTTAGCCGTTGGCCGTAAGACCCCAGGACAAACTCTACTTTGTAGTTTGTAGTAGTGCCGGCGTCAGAGCACAGCTCGTGCCGTGACTGCCGCGGCCACTGGGCAGGTAGGACAGCTCCTGGCGTGGAGTCTCCTCCTCATTAGAGCCAGCTCAAGTAGCGATATCCTGTGGACATTCACATGGAGATATATCATGCTGTCAGCGTAGGTAAGGGACGACATTCGGCCATTAGGGATGGGACACAACCAACTAATGCTTCTATCGAATTATCTTTTTTTTTTTAATAAACATAATACCGTTGTAACTGTATTGATACAATCATATCGTTAACTAGCAGCGACACATGGTTTCACCTGCTTCAGTAACCGTATTTTTTTCCTGTTTTATTTAAATACAAATTCGTTCAACTGTTACGGATTTGGTTGCGGATAAACATACACACTTGCACACTTTTATCTCAGAATTGTTTATGATTCCTGTAAGATAGCAAGTAAAACCGCGGGGCACTGCTACTCTATATAAATTTATATAGAAGCGCAATACTCACTCACTCGCCGACTCATCACGAAATGTCAACAGCTACTAAACCTACAAAGCTGGAATTTGGCAGGTCCTTAAGAAGTCAGCTAAGTTTTTTTTTTGCGAAAGGTTAAATTACAATACCTATACAAAACAGGGTTGAAAGTTTATATAAAAATCTACTTTTACGAAGTCGCTGGTAACTAGTTGAATGTAAGACTTGATTGATAGATTGCGTTCTTCAAGCGCTGCACAGCGGCTCATTTTCTCCGCGAGCCACGAGCCTGAGCACTGACTGCCAGAACTTGACATTTTCTAACTTTATCACAAACGTTCGTTTGACAGCGTCTACGTTCCAACTATGACCGGCAGGGCAATCGCGCTAAATAATTACAGACGAATCGTTGACGAATCGCAACCGCTCCACTACTTTTGGTCGATTTCGTATCGCGCTAATGATTTTAACCAAAGACGAAACGCAACCCGATCACAGTTGGAACGTAGACGCTGTCAAACGAACGTTTGTGATAAAGCTAGAAAATATCAACTTTTTCGCGCCGATACGAAATCGACCAAAAGTTGTGGAGCGTTTGCGTTTCGTCAACGATTCGTCTGTATTTTTTTAGCGCGATTGCCCTGCTGGTTGCGTTTCGTCTTTGGTTATAATCATTAGCGCGATACGAAATCGACAAAAAGTTGTGGAGCGGTGGCGATTCGTCAACGATTCGTCTGTAATTTTTTAGTGCGATTGCCATGCAGTTTTAATTATTTTAATAAAGTCATCAAAGGTCGTCGACGTATCTGTGATGCCCCTGGTGTTACATGTATCCATAGACACCGGTGATCGCTTACCATCAGACAGCCCATCAGCTTGTTTGTCATATATTTAGCAATTGTTTAAAGCGCCATCGCTTTAAACAATTGCTAAATCGCTCCCATTATTCAACATCATCACCACGGTGTTCTTGAAATCTCACCTTCATTAATCGAATAATCCTATTTGATAGTTATGTAAGTGTTTTCCATTATACGAAACCCCAAATCATATCACAGTCTTGCATTGCATATGCTACCTATCAGCTAACTTCTTGCCACATTTTTTATCATCCCTCGGTAAAACACTATCTTTTGAAGACATTTTGAGCAGTTATTTTATGCGACGCTTCTCTGAAATGTGGAATGCGTTCATTGTCGCAACATACCTCACATTTTTTCTTAATTTATTCAATCTTGGTGTAGTTTTCTTTTAAGCTAGTTCGACTGCAGTCTGTAGTTTGTGGCTTGCAATAAGTTACGACGTAGTTTTATATTATCTTCAACTAAAACATACAGAACTACGGAGTTAATATTCTGATACATACAGTGACATTGCTGTTTTACTCCATTTTATTGCACGAATAAAATATTTTCGTTCACAGAACAACGGAACACATGACTGTCCAACGAGGAATCGGCTTAACATAATAAAAATAAATCGAGTAGCGAGGACATAAATAACCGACTCTAAAGCTTTCGATTTAACGAGTCCTTTCAATCCTTTTGAATAGTTCTATCGATAGTTCTATACGAGTAATCCCATCACTAGTTGTGTGGTCACGTACGCGTAATACAGACGTGGACAGTAACTCAACTTTACACAGATTAATTGTTTGACATTGTGTTTGTGAACGGTATGGATTATGTCACTCTTAAACTCACGCAGTTCTAATATTATTCTGTTAAATTACCCATCAAGACTTATTACGCATTAGAACAGTGGGCAAAGCACGAATTTTCGCTACGTGAAATACGTATCGAGCTTCAATACAAATATCAATTTCGAAATTCAAAATTTGGATTATATTCGATAATTTTTTTATGTAGCGAATATTCGTACTTTGCCCACTGTTTAGGTAGATATCTCTCGTTTGACTTTTCAACCATGTCGTGTTATAATGGCCGTGATCACGAGCAGACTGAAGACTGAAGGTGAGTGCGGCTAGAAGAGCGGGTGTTTCTTCTACTTCACTTGATCTTAAAAAACACAGACACTACGACACAACACTGACTGGCGGTATGGTTATAAGTGTGTGTAAGTGTATGTAAGTGTGATTGTTCCCACTCAACTCCGTAACGACTGAATAGATGTGGATGGAATTTGATATCGGGGCGTATATCCCGGATTAACAAATAGACTTACTATTTGCTAAAATGTTACATAATTATACATCTTAGCACATACTGTATATTAAAAAAAAAACGGGTTCAAAGTATTGCTCGCGCCAGTACACTACGCACCGTCTGCGGCGGGATTTAGTTAAAAACTATGCAAATGGCAGAACTTTACCAAAGTTTGATAATAAAGTTATTGTAGAAAGCCCCACATCTCACGCATCACATCATCAGCCAGTAAACGTCCGCTGCTGAACAAAGGCCTGCCTCTTAGAGAGGGCCATACTCCCCACGCTTGGCAGGCGGCTTGGGGATCGCAGTACGTTCGCCGTATGCTAATAGGACGCTGCTGCCCATCCTGCGGTGGTTCTGCTCGCAGTTTTAAGACATACCCGGGTCATACATAGAAAGGCCCTGTTCCACTCTAATCCACCAATCAAATCCATGGATGGATTTGACTCTACTTATTCTTTCGGTATAAAGTTGTGGTACTGCAGTATCTGTATGTATGTTGTGCAGTACAGTCGTTCAATAATAACGTCGTATTGTGAGTTAATCTTATTATGAGGAGTGTACGTCCGGTGCTAGGGACACGTGGTGACACCGCCTCGTGTGCGCCAAGCCGCCGGCCCTGGTGTCGGTGGTCTTACACCGGTCGCGCGGTCACTCCAGAGTGGATCTTGGCTCCCGACTCATATCAGTCGAGCAGATCACTCAGATTAGTTCTTACAGCGTCAGACCAGAGAGGTACTTGGGACACTTCCGGGGGATATTTTGTGCTATTTCGCTATAACATTTTAAAATTGAAGTGGCAGTGGGCAGGGCACATATCACGCGGAATAGATGGCCGAGGGGGCCGAAAGGTTCTCGAATAGAGACCACGGACCGGTAAGCGCAGCGTAGCACATCCACCCACAAGATGGACAGACGACCTAATAGAGACCGCAGGGAAACGCTGCATGTAGGCCGCTTCCAACCGGCCCTTTTGGAGATCGATGGGGAGGCCTATGTCCAGCAGTGGACGTCCTACAGCTGCAGGTAATTGGGTTATTTGGATGACTATAATTCCTTTCACCGAATCGAAATATATAATATAATATAAAAGCCATATTTTGAGATCGGTTTTTAAAATTGATAATTATTATTGTATTTTGTGGTGGTACGCAACGCTCAGTACGCGAGCCTGACTCGCACTTGGCCGGTTTATTATTGTATCGTCTAGTAAACCTACCTTTCACCTAATGTAAACGTCAAATTTTGATTTACGATTCACAGGTATAAGGCAGCGTTCTAACGAGCGATTCTTCACATAGAGCCGAGTTACAGTGAAAGATTTCTCGCCTTTTGAGACGCAACCGCGCGCGAACTGATAAAAAAGGTTGTACAGTGCCAGCCCTGCTGTATGGTACACTTGGATGGCACACTAATAACCTCGTCTTCAATACTCCATAATAATTCATTGCGACAAATATACGTATGTATGTAGATCTTAAATAATACGCACTTAGTAGATACATGAATAGAAACTCTTTATTGTGTACACCAGAAGTTAAAATTACAAACAGATAGAAAACACTTACGAGCTAGTGCCACAAGTGGAGGCCTTATCGCTAACAGCGATCTCTTCCAGGCAACCATTGGATGGACAGAATTTATGTAACAGGACGTAGTTACGTAGTACATGTGAATCTGCAAGTTATGGCAACATTACAACGGTGCGGTCTGTCGTCACAATGTTCATGTGTCCTAATGTTACATTGATTATAAAAAGCAAACTTAGTGAAGGATACATAATTAAATACATAACAAATATTGAAAAAATATATTAAATTGGCTAATAAATCTGATGCTCTGTCCTTTTCTCGCAAAGCGTGTGTTAGTATAGCATTTGTATGGCGCGCGCCGTAATATCATTCCATTCTGTTAATTAGTATAACATAACAATATTAACAATATACTCTCATGACAGCTTTACAAAAGTACCCAAGATAGGTACAGTAATACCCCGTTCCCGTTCCGGAAAAAATCGCGTTAACTGAAATTCGCGTATATCGAGGTTTATGTAAACAGTCAAAATTTAATACAAAAAAATACGAATCATTTTAATCAATCACTTTAATACTAAGAACACTTTATGCGTTCTATACATTATGTTTATACGCACTCCTTCGCGGAGTGCGAGTTCTAATGCGGATATTATTAAAGATATTCAGAGGAAAACTAGACTGTACAGAGCTTGGTTGACTACAAAATGTACCTATCGCTACATATAGGAAAATTTCGGAATTACGGGCTAGTTTGAAAGTCCGTATTTCCCAAGCATACAAATCGCACATGACTCATATCGAAGAAAAGTTGTTACAGTGTCCACAAAATTTTTGGAACCATGTGCATAGCTTTAGATCTAAGGGGGGTTTTGAGCCTTGTGTTTCTTATAAAGGTGACTTGTGTACTGGGGTGGAAGCCGCCGAGGCCTTCGCGGACTATTTCGCTAGTGTTTTTCTAGATGAATTGCCAGCACTGAATGTCAACTCGTGTATGGGACTGGACTGTTCCGGCGGCAGCGGTTGCGTTAGTATACCAGCTATATTTCCCGAAGACATAGAACGCGGTCTTAACAAGTTAAAGATAGGTAGCTCACCGGGCCCCGATAACTTGCCTAACTTTATTCTAAGGACGGGTAAAAAACATCTTATTTCTCCACTTTACCATATTTTAAATATATCTCTTAAAAATGGGAAGTACCCTGACCAGTGGAAGTTATCCAGGGTGACCCCGATTCCTAAGAGTCGTAATAGAACTTCGGTTGAAGAGTACCGTCCAATAGCGATTCTAAGTGCGCCCGCTAAAGTTTTCGAGTACATCCTACATAAGGAAATATATAGACAGGTGAAACAACAAATAGGTGAAGAGCAGCACGGCTTCAGACCGGGTCGCTCCGTAAATACGAACTTGTTAGGCTTAGTTGATTATATATCAGATGCCATGGATCGTGGTTCTCAGGTCGACGTCATATATTTTGATTTTCAAAAAGCTTTTGATAAAATTGATAACGATATATTGTTACAAAAGCTTTGTGACAGCTTTCGGCTTTTCTCCCAGCCTCCTAAATTTCTTTGCGGACTTTATGAGAGACTGGCGACAGTATGTTAAGCATGGTATCCACGTTTCGGTGCCCTATCACACCAGATCTGGTGTAAGCCAGGGTTCCATCACTGGTCCGTTATTATTTCAAATAATGGTCCACGATCTACCTAAAGTGCTGACTACTGCCAAATGTCTCTTGTATGCCGACGACCTTAAGCTTTTTCTCGAAATAAAATCTCCCCGCTGCCTAGCCTTACAAGAGGACATAGATAGTATCTGTGCATGGGGCTTGAAAAACAAAATGACATTTAATGTGACCAAGTGTAATGTAATGACGTTTGACCGCAAAAGAAATCCCGCAAAAAATATAATTATCAACTTGACAATCTATGTATAAATCGGGTAAATAGCATTAAGGATCTGGGAGTGACATTTAATCGTACCCTGAATTTCCATGATCCATGATCTCTGATCTCGCCAAAGAGGCCTATCGTCGTCTGGGCTTCGTATTACGAAATGCCAAAGATTTTGAAAATCCGTTAGTTATTAGAACATTGTACAACTCGTTAGTCAGAAGCAAGCTGGAGTCGAGCGCATGTGTCTGGAACCCGCACCACGTCACCTACGTGCGGATGCTTGAAAAAGTTCAAAAGGCTTTCTTAAGATCGCTGTATAAGAAGCTTCACGGTTATTACCCGTTCATGTACCCAACTAAATTCTTGCTCGGCCAGCTCGGCTACAACTCACTAGAAGTGAGAAGGATGTCGGATCAGCTTGCTACTTGCTGCAAGGTGCTCAGAGGATCGGTTGACTCCTTACATCTGCACAATTTATTGTGCACTTTGTTTGTGCCAGATAAACCCGGGTTCCATGCGCTCCATGTCTCCGCTGAGTCGCGCCCGCCGCCACTTCAATGCACTCCTTTCCGCCAAAACTGATTGTGATATTATTTGTGACAATTGGAAAACAGTAACGAAAGTGTTTTTAACTTATTGTGAAAATTTAACTGAGGACAGGGGCAAAAAAGCCGATGACTATAATGACAATTTGTATGACATACTAATTTTATGTTGACATATTTTTACAGCAATTTTTTTTTTTTTTTTGCAATTTGTTGTATTTATTATATTAGTAATTTTATAATATTATTCCTATTTTTACTAGGAAATCTATTTTAGTTTTAACACTATGTGAGATAAATGTTAGTGGAATTTGTCCGTTTTTATTCTCAATAAATAATTTGAATTTGAATTCGCGTAATGCGAGGCATTTGAGCGCGAAATTTGGAATTCGCGTTATAGTGAAACCGCGCATAACGGGGTCGCGTAAAGCGGGGTATTACTGTAATTGGTTTTGGGTCCCAAACTACGCCTGGTTTGATGACCTTGAGTTTCCAGTAGAACTAAAGAAGCGGTGTACCGGAGGAGGTTTTTATAATTAAGTACGTCATTTGAGATATACTGACTATTTACATGACAACAAAAAAAACTGTATTAAAAAGTAACGAACAGACAAACAGACAGAGAGTTAAAGTTAATTTAGTATTTCAAAATGAATTAGCTACACTTAGAAATGCTAAAACTAAAAAAACCGCAAGTGCCTTTAATGTCGTCTTGCAGTGTACTCCCGCGCTATACAAGTTCAACCATGCGAGCGTGCACTGTGAAACTAAAGAGCTTCGAACAAAAGTTTGAGCTCCGCTGGATCCAGAATTAACTCGTATAATGTTTTAGCTGCTCGGTCCTCTGTGTGGAGCGGAGTCTTAACTCCTTTGTGGGTTCACAAGTGGCTGAGGAACATTAGGTTGTAGGTGATGCTTGACTGGGGCTTTTATGAGAAACGTGGAGTGTTTGTATTACTGCATTTTACTTCATCATCATCATTTCAGCCGTAGGACGTCCACTGCTGGACATAGGCCTCCACATCGATCTCCAAAAGGGCCGGTTGGAAGCGGCCTGCATCCAGCGTTTTCCTGCGGTCTCTTTCAGGGTTTTTTTTTTCCTTTTTTAATAATTAAAAAGCTTGCGTTTGACCCCCATCACGCCTGATGTTAAGCGATGATGCGGTCTACGTTGGAGCACGCTTGCCTAGAAGAAACCGATTCACTCGTGATTTGAAGACACCCAGATTGTAACCATCGGGGAACACCCATTCAGGTCGATGGACGTTCTACGCTGCGCTTACCGGTCCGTGGTCTCCATTCCAGAACTTTTCGATCCCATCGGACATCATTTCTGTGTGATATGTGCCCTGCCACTTCAACTTGCTAATCCGGTGGACAATGTCGGTAACTTACGTTCGTCTACGGATCTCCACATTTCGGATTCGATCTCGTAGAGAAACCCCGAGCATAGCCCTCTCCATAGCTCGTTGTGCTACTTTGAGCTTGCTTATGAGGCCCATAGTGAGAGACCTCGTTTCAGTGCCGTATGTCATCACTGCACACACTGGTCGAAGACTTTCGTCTTAAGGCACTGAGGTATTTTGGACGAGAAGCCGTTGCAAAGTTTACCGAACGCTGCCCAGCCGAGTTACCTAATACCTACGTCATTTATTAATCCATATGAATAAAAATATATTGAAATGATATATTTTCAGATTAATTGCCTAGAAAATTCATGTAATCAGTTTAGTAGTTTGGCTTTTCAAAATTATTTAATACTAGCGGTCCGCTCCGGCTTCGCACGGGTATAGATTATAGCCTATGTCACCCGGGGATAGTGTAGCTTCCCAACAGTGAAAGAATTTTTCAAATCGGTTCAGTAGTTTCGGAGCCTATTCAATGCAAACAAACAATCAAATCTGTCCTCTTTATAATATTAGTATAGATTAGCTGCGCCCCGCGGTTTCACTCGCGTAGTGATGAAAAATGGTAATGATGATGATGTTAAAAAGTAACCTGTGTCACTCTCCGGCCCTTGAACTATACCCATGCAATAAATCAGGTCGATCCGTTGCTCTGTTGCTGCGTGAAAGAGGAACAAACAAACCAACAAACTTTTTGCATTTAATATTAGTAAGTATGAATGTTTCGGCTACTTGCATGGCAATAGTTCAAGGGCCGGAGAGTGACACAGGTTATAGTATGTCATCTAAGTAACCGAAATAACGTGTTTTACTAATTTTAAGTCGGTTTTTTTAATTGATAACTATTTATTTAATAGGCTTGCGTTTGACCGCCACCTTGCTTGCTCTTAAACGATGGTGCGGTCTACAATGGAGCACGCTGTCTTATAGAAGAAAAAACTCAGGGAAAAGGAGTACAGAGCGTGAGAAGCTCCTCTTCTGAGGAAGCCGTGTACTGACTATTACTTCAACTGTGTCCACCCCCAACCCTTCTAATGAGTAGTGAAACGACCTCAGATAATTAATTTTAACGTTACTTCCGTTCCAAGATGGCGGCTTCCGTTCAACATAATTTAATTTCGCGCCTCCGTGAGGTAGAATTAATGTTCATGCGAGCTGCGGCTTTACAACGCAGGAGTTTGGAAATGAAGATATTATTATGATCATACGTGAATGAAAGACAAGATGTTTCTCATCATCATCATCAGCCAGGAGACGTCCACTGCTGGACATAGGTACTGCTGGACATAGGTACTGCTGGACAGAGGTACTGCTGGACATAAGGCTCATACATAAGGCGACCTGTTTCTGGCGGATTGAAATTATACACTTCTTAACCGTTTTAAAAAAGGAAAGGGGTTCTTAATTTTGGTGCTTTTTAGGGATCCGTACCTAAAGTGTATAAACGGGACCCTATTACTAAGCTTACGCTGTCTGTCTGTCCGTCTTACCTTTTAACGGCTGTATCTTTCGAATCGTAATATATAGCCAGTTGAAATGTTCACAGAATATGTAACGTTACGGCGGATTAACTAACAAATAATAAATAAGTCAAAAAAAACTAAACTACACACAACAAACGTATTTAAGTAATTGCTCATTGTACGGGCCCTTTTATAAAATAAAATAAATAATAATAATTTATATTAACTTTTTGACTTTTGTTTAAATAGGGTGTTTGACTGTATTGAAAATATTATGCCAATAGGGTACTTGACTGTATTAAAAATATTATGCCAATTGACGCCATCCATAAACATGACATAATGAAAAAGCATATTTCATTGATTTTTTGATAAAAATATGCTTATTTTTTATAAAAAACGCGAATAAAATAACTGTATTTTCGACATTTGATCACGTGATCGAAAACGGTCTGTAACTGGCTTCATCCCTAGTGACGTCACACAAATCTAAACAAACAGATTTTGTATTGATATTTGCGAATTTAATGTTGTAAAGCTATTTTGAGAGCGATTTATCCAGAAATTTTCACCAAAAACATTCCGGAGGTTAAATGTGAGAAGAATGGAGAAACATTTTGTGCAAGCAGACAGCAGTAACTTACCCAAATTTAATGTTTTTATGGTTGCATATTTCTTTAATAATAATCCACGTCATTGTTTCTACGCTGCAGAACTCAAAACGTAAAAACTACAATGTCAGTATTAATTTTTAATTGTTCTCCAAGCAAAACATTCAATCAAGTTGTACAAAAAGTATGTTGTAGTAAGTGGATATAACTATTTTGTTAGGTTATGTCGAGCTTTACAATGTTTAAAAAGAAAGTAACAGTACATAAAATAGTGATGCAATAAAAACACAAATTATAATAGAAATATATAGACTCAAATATGTACCTCAAAATGATCTTCGCACATAGAAACACTTGAATTAGCTCCAATACTTTTGGGTTCTCTACGAGCTACTTAGTTCCAACCTTAGATTGGTTCCAACCACTTTTTTCGAGTTTTGGGGAGTTTTGGGTGCATTGGAACAGGAACAAATAGATTTTCCAGTGTCTTTATGGAAGTATTTGTACATTTTGGCACTACACAATATTTATAAACCATTACTTCTATTAGAAATTAATTAATCATCAAACTTTTGCAGCCTGGCTGCAGTTGTTTTGTTTTGTGTGACGTCAATTAGTCACGTGATCGGAGCTATGACGCAGGTCTGCGTTTTGGCGCGATATTTTTTTATTCAAACTTTAACATCGATTTATATCGCAAATACGACTGATATCCAGAAAATATAAATGCAGTATACATTATTTTATATCAAACAATAATGTGCAATAGTTTCCCAAAAGTAGTCAAATACCCTATTGACATCATCCATAAACATGACACAATGAAAAAGCATATTTCATTGATTTTTTTATAAAAATATGCTTATTTTTTGTAAAAAACGCGAATAAAATAACTGTATTTTCGACATTTGATCACGTGATCGAAAACGGTCTGTAATTGGCTTCATCCCTAGTGACGTCACACAAATCTAAACAAACAGATTTTGTATTGATATTTGCGAATTTAATGTTGTAAAGCTATTTTGAGAGCGATTTATCCAGAAATTATCACCAAAAACAGTCCGGAGGTTAAATGTGAGAAGAATGGAGAAACATTTTGTGCAAGCAGACAGCAGTAACTTACCCAAAATTAATGTATTTATGGTTGCATATTTCTTCAATAATAATCTACGTCATTGTTTCTACGCTGCAGAACTCAAAACGTAAAAACTACAATGTAAGTATTAATTTTTAATTGTTCTCCAAGCAAAACATTCAATCAAGTTGTACAAAAAGTATTTTGTAGTAGGTGGATATCACTATTTTGTTAGGTTATGTCTTTACAATGTTTAAAAAGAAAGTAACAGTACATAAAATAGTAATGCAATAAAAACACTAATTGTAATAGAAATATATAGACTCAAATATGTACCTCAAAATGATCTTCGCACATAGAAACACTTGAATTAGCTCCAATACTTTTGGGTTCTCTACGAGCTACTTAGTTCCAACCACTTTTTGCGAGTTTTGGGGTCCATTGGAACAGAAACGAATAGTTTTTCCGGTGTTTTATGGAAGTATTTGTACATTGTGGCACTACACAACATTTATAAACCATTACTTCTATTAGAAAATTTGTGATTATCAAACTTTTGCTGCCTGGCTGCAGCTGTTTTGTTTTGTGTGACGTCAATCGTCGCTCGACCGGAGCTATGACGCAGGTCTGCGTTTTGGCGCGATATTTTTTTATTCAAACTTTAACATCGATTTATATCGCAAATATGACTGATATCCAGAAAATATAAATGCAGTATACATTAAATTATATCAGGCAATAATGTGCAATAGTTTCCCAAAAGTAGTCAAATACCCTATTTCAACTGCCTATCTATTAGATACCGGTCGAAAGATACAGCCATTAAAAGATAGGACGGACGCAGAGAGACATACAGTGTTTACACCCAATGGGTACGGAACCCTTAAAACCAGTATGGTCTAAATCACTATATAGGTAACTACCGGTTTGCCCCAGCTTCGCACGGGTATAGATTATAGCCTATGTTACCGGGATAGTGTAGCTTCCCAACAGTGAAATAATTTTTTAAATCGGTTCTGTAGTTTTTGAGCCAATTCGTTACAAACATACTTACTTACAAATCTTTCCTCTTTATAATATTATAGTATAATAGTATAGATTTGCCTAATTTTCATGATTCCTTAACTCCAATCGTGGCCATGATCTCGGACTGGACTGACAGTGCAGCCCTCTACTGGCATACACTTCAAATATTCCACGTAAATCTTCATTTCTTCACAAAAACACCTTAGGATTTCCCTTTGTCATAAAAATGTTTGTCCTTTTATGAAAAGGGCGGGAGTCCCAAAAGTACACTGAAGTGCACAAATACAAGAACTCCCTGGAGGCATGTATCGTACAGACGGACAGAAAGGACTTGTAATTTGGTAGTCATTTAATTTTCAAGGGGAGTGTGAAAGATAGGGTTGCCGCTTCCTTATTGTTTTTTTTTCCTATTGGTTAAAATAGTTTTATTTGCAACCTTCGCGCTATTAAAGTGTAACTTGAGCTAGTTAGGTCTACTATTTGTTATGTAAACCACCTGTTAGCGTGCCTTGGCAGTTGGCAGTAAAACCGACTCGTATGCCGTGATGGCAACGACATGACGTCCCATGATGGCTCTTTTTTGTGTACAGGATTATACGCAACGGTAGTACTAAGCCGAAAGGAGGCCATTGTCCTCAAAATTATGTAAAGGTTTCGCTAAGGGACCAGCATCGGAATTGCAAAATAAAAATCGGTAGAGCTATACATTTCGTTGAGTTTAAATGTCAATTTTCTATTTTTCGTAATCTCACAGTTAGTCCCAGAGCAAAAGTGGTTCATAATGACGAGTATAATGACCTCCTTTTAGCTGGAACCACCGTCCCGAGTAGCCCGTACAATAACTAATGAACCCCTTGAGTTTGAGCTCATTTGGTTTGTTTCGACGAGTCCTATATTATCAAGAGTTCCAATTCCATAAGCCACCTTCCGGTTCCATCATCAGATTGTCACCAAGTGTAATAACCCCTCGAGTCTGGGTTCCTTCATGTTTTTCAGTTGTTCTTTTAAATTTAATAACAGGTTCTCTTTTGACTGCCAACTCGCCTGATGTTAAGCGACGATGCTGTCCACAGTATTTTACTAGGTATAATGTATATTCCAACATGGCAACCCTGAATACTCCACCATACTCTAGTATGCACGCCGGTCCCCGAGGACTTGAGAAGGCACTCGCGAGAAAGAGACGGCGCTACATATAGAAAGAGACGGCGACACGCGGGAATCCCAATACTATTTGCATATCCATGGACGTAGATTTCAGGAATTTGTGAAATATTGACGCGTGAAAGGTTTTCGTTGAATGACTCACTTTTTAACCAACTGTAAAAAGAGGAAGGGTCCAGATTACAATTTTTTAATTTTTTTTTCGTGGAAAAATAAATAAATAAAAGAAATTATAAAAATACTGTGTATTAATTCTTTCGTGGAAAAACAAAATATATCCTTTTTTTTATTTTATAAAACAAGTATATTAGTACTTGTTATATAATGGTATCCTGCAATAAATTACAATACGAATTATTTCAAATAATTATAAATTTAAAAAAAAAACGGTTTATTTAAAAATGCAAAAATAACTGTATTTTTGTTTGTAAACTTTATTACATCTGTTTTAACCAATATCGATGACATTTGGCAAGGATAGTGTATTCATGTGTAAGAATACTTCTTTCAGTTGGTAGACACTGATTTTATTTAATACTCTAGACATAAACTCTTATACGTAGGTATATTCTTTACTTGTACTTCAATAATAATTAGCACTTTAAATCTAGGTACACTAGGGCAGAGTAACAATCTACAATATTGAAGGTGCTTACTGCACCGCTGCTCAGACTAGAATGCCCAGCCTCACTCTTGCCTTCAACAAGCCATGACGTTCCCTTTGCCCTTTCCGTCATAACGACAGTTGGAAACGACTAATTTCAAATAAAGTACTAGGAAGTCAAATTAAGTACTTGCGAATTCAATAACCATATTAGAAACCTTACACATGAAGATGTACTTACATATAAGTTTTTTTGATGCAATGTCGAATATAATGTACTTTCTTCCTTTATTTATTTCTTTCTATCTCTAGAGATAGCCACTGACTATTCTATACGAATGGCTGTCAATTTCGATGTCAAAAGGTGACAATACAGACAGACAGAGAGATTTTTTAGGTATTAGTTAAAACATTAATGTTACATAAAACCATTTATTTTGGTCGAAGCATAAAACCATGTTTTGTTCGTTTTTCCCCAGAGTATATTTACTGGTAGTATTTGAATTTTGACTAAATCTTATTCAATTAATATCATCAAAAATTTTGGAGGTTAACATAATTATTTTAGTAAGGTATACAACTTTTGTTAGTAATTTATAGTTTTATACTAAAAGTAACTCTTTCAAAAACTAATTACCCATTTTCATCCTTCTCATTGCAATATTAACTCTCAAACACGTCCGTTCCGGAAGGCGTTCAGACGACGACTGCGCGCTTTCTTCCGCCAGTTCCCCCGGAAGTACCCTCGCCGCGGCCGGAAGCGAGTCAAGCGAGCAACCGTCGTAATGAGCCCTTTTGTGGGTACCTTGTAATAAAGTTTATTTGAGTAAAGTGCTTTTGAAGCTAGTGGAGCGTGGAGGCTTTATACAAAGATAAAGTTGGGTTGAAATAGGTTTTACCAATATTCCGAGGATCTAATGAAGTAGCTGGGTGTAAGGCCGAGCGGCAACATGTTCTCTTTACAATCTGACGGCACCGAGTTCGACCCTCGGCCCTGCACCAATCACTTATTTAGTACTTAGATAAATTATGTGCAGTTTCGTGAAAACATCGTGAAGAAACCGGTATGTCCAAGAATCTCAATAGTTCAAAGACATAATGACATTCACCAACATGTACTGGGCCAGCATGGTGGATTACAGCCCACCCTCTCTCTGAGAGAAGGCTTGAGTCCCAGCAGTGGGAACGTGATAGGCTGATGATCATGAGGCTCAGGTGTTGGTAGATGTGTCTTTTTGTGTGTTCCACGCCATACAGTTCTCTTAGTGGACGGGGGCGTTATTTTTTTTATCATAGCGAGTAAAACCACAGGATAACGCCTAGTTACTGTATAAATCCGTATCTGTCCAATCTCGCGTAACGTCCATAACGGCGCGAGTTTAACGAATCGCTGCACAAAGAGCTTTCCCGTGTCCCGCGGCGACGTCACAACAAACAGCCGACATTACTGCAATACGGAGGGAGGGAGGAATATGCCGGAGAACGGGAATGGACGGGACAGAAAATATTTTTGTCAACAATCTCACCAATATTATAAATGGTCAGCGCCTGGAGACGTCGGACCGACCACTTGGTGTCTGCGGACACAAGTTCACAACGTTACTAATTGCCTAACTAAGAAGTTCACAACAAGTTTTTGGCAAAAAAAATCGGTGCTAGCTTGAGTTTAAGGCAAATCTAAACTTTTTATTATTATTATGTAATAGGCTTGCGTTTGACCGCCACCTCGCCTGACGTTAAGCGATGATGCGGTCTACGTTGGAGCACGCTTGCGTAGAAGAAACCGATTCACTCGTGATTTCAAGACACTCAGATTGTAACTCTCGGGAACAAATTCAGGCAGCGCATTCCATTAGCAGTTCGCACAATAAATGTGGAATCAAAGCGCTTCGTACGGGTTTTCGGAATATCAACCATAAAGCGGTGTCGATTTTTTGTGCCCGCTCTGGCAGTCCGATAGAAAAATGGGCAGGAAGGAATTAGATCATGCAGATCTGTAGCATACTCTCTGAAATGTATCCGATAAAAACCCGATAGACTAGCAACCATGCGCCGATGCTCAAGACTAAGAAGCTTAGTCAGAACTAGGGATTCGTTGGAGATGAGCCTCTTGGCATGCTTCTCAGTAGACTCGTTTAGAAATCGTTTCTGAATTTTACTTTATTATATACTAGCAGTCCGCCCCGGCTTCGCACGGGTATAGATTATAGCCTATGTCACTCGGGGATAGTGTAGCTTCCCAACAGTGAAAGAATTTTTCACATCGGTCTAGTACTTTTTGAGCCAATTCGTTACAAACATACTTACATACAAATCTTTCCTCTTTATAATATTAGTATAGAAGTATATATATGGCTTACAGGAACCTCTATTGTTTAATGGCATATCGATTTGACACATTTCCTAGGATCAAAAGAAAATGTAACTGTTGTAACAAAGTTATTAACGTACTTCCTCGAAGGTAATTTCCTTTGTCCGCTAACGACCGAGACATTACTAAGTTATTGATAAGTTGAAGTCTCAACAAGTCGGAGTTCGATCGGTGGTTCGTCCTTGGCTTACATACAACTAACTTGATACATACAACAGATAGTGTGTAGTACATACTTCAAGTGACTCAGAGGTAACCTATGTTGACACACTTACTGGGACTAATTGTTTACGGGACATGCAACGTCAGAAGGAAATGGAATACATTGTTATAGTTAAAAAACTAAAAACCACGCTTATACAATAGGATGTATCACTTTGTTATAATACTTGCGACTCGCTGCGGCTTCGCACGGGTATAAGTTTTATTATATTACTAGCGACCCGCCCGCCCAGCTTCGCGCGGGTGTTATTTACGTGCGAAGCCGGGGCGGGTCGCTTGTTATATATATAAACCTTCCGTGAAAAATTATCTAACTGATAGTGAAAACCGCATCAAAATCCGTTGCGTGGTTTAGGAGGAGTTAGCGGCCATACAGACATACAGACAGACGCGGAAAGTAACTTAGTAGAGATAGAGAAGAGATACCGGAAATTGAAATTAAATTTATGGATTCGTTAAAACGAACCGTTGGTTTGTGAACGAGCCCAAACTAGAGTTTACGTTGAAATTAAACTCTGTTGACAGATTGTATCGTGTGTACTTTGCTCTAGCCGACGGATGTCTACAGAAACGTTATGTAATTATTTACAAGTACCGCCAATAAGCATAGGTTCCTATAGTTATGTACGCAGTAATAACCCACAGTGACCAGTGTTGCAGTTCTGCGTCCGACTTGATGTCTGGATCCCAAGCAGGTGCTGGGTACTTGGTAACCATCCTCACTATTATAATTTGGATGTTTTTTAATTTCAAGTCTCGCGTAGCATCCTTGGTATGCAGGCAGGGTTGGGCAGTATTTGAATTACTTGTAATTAAAATACGTAATTAAAATACAAATACGTCTTTGGTATTTGTATTTCAATTACTTCCTTAAAATGTAATTTGTATTTCGTATTTCAAATACCTGACGCCGAGGTATTTTGTAATTTGTATTTCGTATTTCAATTAAAAATAGCTAAAATACTGTAATTTGTATTTTATATTTCAAATACCTTAAAGATATTTTGTATTTCGTATTTTAATTACTTGCATTACAGTATTTTTTAATTTGTATTTCAATTAAAGTAAAGCATGCATTTTGCCCAGCCCTGTATACAGGGCTACTGGTAATTAGACAGCATCCTCTTAGATTTTTAGATTAGATAGCCCGTTGGTCCAGTTGGTAGTGAACCTGCCTTCTGAGCTTGGGGGCGTGGGTTCGATTCCCACCTAGGACAAACATTTGTGTGACGAACATTTGTGTTTGTTCTATAGGTATCTGGTTGTTAATATCTATTTAAGTATGTATGTATATCAGTCTCTGGCAGCCATATCACAAGCTTTGCTTAGTTAGTTAGATGACTGTGTGTGCAACAATGTCCCGAATATTTATTTATTTACACTCTTTTCACAGTGTTTATACACCAAATGAGTTAAGTACATAGTTGGGTTGACGTGTCCAGTTAGCTTATTCTTCCAAGCACTGGTTAGTTAATTCACAATTCAAGTAATAGTTACGGACAAGTTAAGAGTCTATTTTACATGAACTTAGTGAATATTTAGTTCTGTATTCATCATCATCATCAGCCAGAAGACGTCTGCTGAACTTAGGCCTCCCCCTAGAACAGCACACTGACTGACAGCCTGCCAGCTGCATCCACTGGATGCCCGCGATACTGGTTCTGTATATCGATTAGGGTTCGAAAGATACAGCCGTTCGTATCTTTCGGTAGGACAGACGCCCGGACGGACGGACACATTGGCGGATCCAGGGCCATGCTCCCCCCCCAAAATACCTAGCAATTCCATACATTCGACTCAATTTTTCGATTTGATTCCTTCGAACCTTGGTAAAATGACCCCCCCCCCCCCCCCCCCCAAAACATACAGACATCGTAGGCTTAGTAATAGGGTCCCGTTTTTACCCTTTGGGTACGAAACCCTAAAAACTATCCGATTCTGTTTTTGTTTGTTTGAAAGGTGAGTTGAGCGAGTGTTAGCTATGATCCAAGAAAAGATAATCAGCTCTTATATCGGGGCTTTAAAAAAAAAACAATTTTTACTTATTTGGAAATTATGATAATTTCAGTGATTTTTGTTATTATGCATATTATTTTTACACGATTTCTAAAAATTATATTTTATAAAATTTAGTTTCTTGTATTTTAGAGCTAATGCAAATGACCTCTTACCCTCCAGGCGTAATTTCAGTACCTTCAAACTAGCTCTTCGTCAGATTTACATCATAATTAGTTTATCTAATTACCCCGGAGTGCTTTCTAATTGCGCGGAAGTGGCGCCAACTCGCGCGACCGCGCCGGGACTAGGTGAACGTGTAATTGGGACGCGACCGGAAATGTATCACCTACTTATTATAATGGCACTCAAACATATCCAACATTTTCGATGGGTTATTAGGTAGGTACTGTAAGATCAGAAGCCAATCTCACAAATAAAAAGCGTGATTTGAACGATTTATAAGGATTAATTAATTAATCGCAATAACATCACGTTGTGTCTTCAATGTATGTTTTTCAACTGGAAAAATTATTATTGACGTTGACATTTCAAGTTCTCCATCAATCAAATCATAAATCAAATGTTGCCATTTGAATAAAGTATGCAACATCGTAGGGTACGAATGAAAAACATGGCAATAAAATATGATTAGTCTAACATTAGATTGACTAGATCGCAAAACTACCACATGACACATCGCGTGCGACTGCATCGTAGGCTTACCTACTTCATCGCGTGCGACTGCTTCGTAGGCTTACCTACTTCATCGCGTGCGACTGCATCGTAGGCTTACCTACTTCATCGCGTGCGACTGCATCGTAGGCTTACCTACTTCATTGCGTGCGACTGCTTCGTAGGCTTACCTACTTCATCGCGTGCGACTGCTTCGTAGGCTTACCTACTTCATCGCGTGCGACTGCATCGTAGGCTTACCTACTTCATCGCGTGCGACTGCATCGTAGGCTTACCTACTTCATCGCGTGCGACTGCATCGTAGGCTTACCTACTTCATCGCGTGCGACTGCATCGTAGGCTTACCTACTTCATCGCGTGCGACTGCATCGTAGGCTTACCTACTTCATCGCGTGCGACTGCATCGTAGGCTTACCTACTTCATCGCAGAGAGACGAAATCGCAAAGAAGAAAAAAAAATCCGAGAAATTTTTGTATTGTCCCTAAACGGGTTTAATCCATAATTACATATTTAAACTTAAAAATTCAACTACGTGCAGAAAATATGAAAGAATCCTTAACGGTATACCTACAAGTTATCGTAGAAACACAAAGATAAAGTACCTAACGATTGTCGGTCTTAAATTAACGGCTACAAATACAAAAAATACACTAGTTTCAAAACCCACAAATCCTCCACAGAAATCTCCAAACTATTGTCACTAAGTACCTTCTTTCATTCGCTGAAATCACTTGAAAACTACATTTCGCTGGCATTGTGGAACGGCTTAGCGGCCATCTTGTTTTTCAACGCGAAAAAAGCAAGATGGTGGATTTAAGAGCTTTTCCGGCTTTGTGTTTTGGGATTTTATTTTACGTAAAGAAATTGACTGCTGAAAAGAGTTTGCTTTGAATTAAATAAATCCCAATTATGTAAATACGGCGTTCTGCTTTTCTTTCTTGTTGGAAGGTGTGGTTCTTCTTTAAAATGTGAATATTTTTTTATAAACTTTTATTTAATTTCCAATGTTTGTATGTTTGTTTGTTTAGGTCAAATCTTGCGCTGAATTAGAGCCACTCCCTCTTATCCTACGGAGTTGAATTTGTACCATGTTGGTTCAGTTAAAGATTTAAAATCATATCTACACACATTTATAAACGCATGCACAATAGGTGGGTTAAAATATTAGTCACTTTGTATCATGTGTTGCCTAGTTTGTAGACGTACAAATCTAGAGATGGTATAAAAATACCGTTAATACTATTTATATAAAAAAGTATTCATTAAGTTAACTTTGGTGTCTTACAGCCGCACTCAGAGACGCTATACCTACTTAAGTTAAGGAATACTTAAAATAGCTCTGTCACGTTTTCATGTGTGACAATTTCCGTCAACGAGAAGTTGACAGAGCAGTTTTAAGTATTCCTTAGCTTAAGTAACGTTTTTGAGTGCGGCTGTGAGTTCCGATGTCCGCGGGTGCACTAAGTACGCACTCTACAGAATGTTTACTTTTGTTTGTACAACGTTAGTTATTGTGTTTATAACTTTACTAAGTTACATTGTTGCATCATCATCATCATTTCAGCCGTAGGACGTCCACTGCTGGACATAGGCCTCCCCCATCGATCTCCAAAAGGGCCGGTTGGAAGCGGCCTGCATCCAGCGTTTCCCTGCGGTCTCTTTTAGGTCAGTGGTCGTCCTACGCTGCGCTTACTGGTCCGTGGTCTCCATTCCAAAACCTTTCGGTTCTGCGTGCTATGTGCCCTGCCCACTGCCACTTCAACTTGCTAATCCGGTGTGCAATGTCGGTGACTTTCGTTCGTCTACGGATCTCCTCATTTCGGATTCGATCTCGTAGAGAAACCCCGAGCATAGCCCTCTCCATAGCTCGTTGTGCGACTTTGAGCTTGCTTATGAGGCCCATAGTGAGAGACCACGTTTCAGTGCCGTATGTCATCACTGGCAACACACACTGGTTGAAGTGATTGAAGATCTTCGTCTTAAGGCACTGATATATTTTGGACGAAAAGACATACACAACATACATTACATTATTACAATCATGTTACATTACATGTTACAGATATGTATACCAGTTAAATATTAATAACATGTAACGAACACGAACATTGACGTCGAATGATCTTCATTATTTACTATATCCAATATAGTAATAGCTGACGCGTCAGGGAGGTGGTAACACGGGCTCTAATGGAGAAGGTAATAATATACCTACCACATTTGACACCATCAAAATTCAACAACGTAACGTTGTAACGAAATTATTTATTTTTCAATTAATATACCTACCACATTTGACACCATCAAAAATCAACAACGTAACGTTGTAACGAAATTATTTATTTTTCAATTAATATACCTACCACATTTGACACCATCAAAAATCAACAACGTAACGTTGTAACGAAATTATTTATTTTTCAAAGTTAGAACTGTACGAATACATAACTTTTTTCATTTAAACATACACACTTCAACTTCAACTCTTAGTTTGTGGCTCCCGTGAACAATGAAGATTCTACAACTCCGCCAATGTCACGTAGTTTACTTACATACTTATTGTAATAATGACAAAAGAAGGCAATTTTACGATTTACTTTCACTTTACTTTGCTAAGACTGACAGATGTCAAATGTGATCTATTAAATTGGCCTGTCAAACGTATTTTACTGACATAAGTATGCTACAGTAAAGTAGTGGAGACTTGGAGTTTTGTAATCAAAATGTAAATACATGGTTCACCTCATTACAATCCCTGGCCACGAGCACGTTCCGAACATTTAATAAACAATAATCCTCCATTATTACACACGGAAAATGATACAATAAGGCAACAATATGTCTTTTTCACGTTAGCACTAAAACTCTTCCAACATACGGCTGCCATGATCACCTCAACTTCATTGATTTGAGAGCAGACTTAGATATCGCTTCACAATTGTAGCTCCCTGGGACTCCCTGTGTCGGTGTGGAGACATGGTCAGCTAACACCCACACCCAGGGCAGAATATTTAAATTAACCATTCAAATGAGGCAGACAGGGTTAAAACCGGTCGTCAACAATGTTTAAAAAAAACCGTATCTTTAATTTTGGGGGCTTTTAGACAACATGTTTTAAATGTTTATCGGGACTTATCACGTATTATTTAATTTAAACGATAAACATTTAAAACATGTGTTCAAATCGCGAAAGTTTAAAAATTACTTTTAGGCAACATGTCTGTCAGCCCAATCGTATCATGACAAATCATCAATTTCCTAAATAAATGTATTTTAAACATTACTTATGGTATAATTATTAACCAACTGTTAGCTTTTCAGCCAAGAAATCACCTTTTAAACTGTTTTACACACAATTCGTTTACACTTGTTATCGCTTCGAGGTTCGAGCAAAAAAAGAGGGTGATTGCAATGCAACCGCCACTTATATACTGTGTTCGTTGGCAGTCGACAAAAGACTGTCAACTGTCAACGAACACGTGTGAACTTCGCCAATACAGTTTCATTATAATGGTGTTGTTAGTTCATCTATCCATTAAATGATTAAACTAAAGTTGTTCTACATTCGGCCATCCGACTCAATTACACGTCCTCGTGTATACGTGTCATGTATTATATGATAATAGACGTTATACGTGTTAATTAAATGTGTACTTTACAATCTTATTTTGAAGTCTTATACTATCGTTTTATGTTACATAATATCAGAATGCAACTGCATACTGAAAAGCACATCATATCAGACTAAAACCGAATCTGGTTTAGTTAAGTCAGTACGCAACTGCGTACACTGTCTCTTACGCAACTGCGTACATCGGCTCTTACGCGACTACGTACACCGGATCTTACGCAACTGCGTACAATGTCTCTTACGCAACTGCGTACATCGGCTCTTACGCGACTACGTACACCGGATCTTACGCAACTGCGTACAATGTCTCTTACGCAACTGCGTACATCGGCTCTTACGCGACTACGTACACCGGATCTTACGCAACTGCGTACAATGTCTCTTACGCAACTGCGTACATCGGCTCTTACGCGACTACGTACACCGGATCTTACGCAACTGCGTACAATGTCTCTTACGTAACTGCGTACTGGAGGCTCCGCTGCAGGCTCAGCTGGCAGGTTCGACGGCAGGCTCAGCCGCAGGCTCGACAGCAGGCTCAGCCGCAGACTCCGCGGCAGGCTCCACTGCAGGCTCCGCTGTATGCTCCGCCGCAGACTCGACCGCAGGCTCGACAGCAGGCTCAGCCGCAGGCTCGACGGCAGACTCGACAGCAGGCTCAGCCGCAGGCTCGACGGCAGGCTCAGCCGCAGGCTCGACAGCAGGCTCAGCCGCAGACTTCGCGGCAGGCTCCACTGCAGGCTCCACTGTATGCTTCGCCGCAGACTCGACCGCAGGCTCGATAGCAGGCTCAGCCGCAGAATCGGCGGCAGAAATTTGCATATATAACAATAAGTACACTAATCGGATATATAATCTGAAGAACTTTTAACATGAGCACAGTTATTTAGTAATTAGTATTAAATTAATCATTAGTAAATAAATTATAATCAAGAAAACGCAAGGAATAAAACAGCCACTTTGTAAAATAACTATTAATTAGGTCTCTAAAAAAAACATGACTAGCAAACAGGTTTTGAACCACTTAACAAAAGACAAATTACACTCTGTGGACATGGGAAAATAAGAAGACATCTGTAACTTATTAATCCCGATTCTGATTTGTTAGCTTTTCAGCCAAGAAATCACCTTTTAAACTGTTTTACACACAATTCGTTTACACTTGTTATCGCTTCGAGGTTCGAGCAAAAAAAGAGGGTGATTGCAATGCAACCGCCACTTATATACTGTGTTCGTTGGCAGTCGACAAAAGACTGTCAACTGTCAACGAACACGTGTGAACTTCGCCAATACAGTTTCATTATAATGGTGTTGTTAGTTCATCTATCCATTAAATGATTAAACTAAAGTTGTTCTACACAACTAGGATTAAGATTAAATTAAATTAGCAAATTGATCGACCAAAATCACCACAATTTTCTTTGAACTAGTGTGTTACCAACTTGGTAAGTTGGTGGTGTGAGAACGGCTTAAAGCCTGTAAAAAGAATGAGTTAAACCGTTGGTGCCACATCCATAGATTCGTGAATGTAAGTAGAGCGGTGGAGTGTGCGCCCAGTTCTCGCGCGTCTATTATTCAACATCGACGAGCGGCTCCGGACTCCCCTCGACCTGGCATGACGTCAACACGTGGATACGGTGACAGCACAGGCGCAGCGCTGTACATCAGGCGAGTTGGCGGTCAAACGCTAGCCTATTATTAGATTTAAAAAAAAACTAAAAAAAAATATCTGTTATTATGATAGATCCAATCCAAGGTGGGAAAATGTAGCGAAAACCACAAGACAAATAAATATCAATACAAAAAAAAAAGGTAGGTTCACAAAACTTGATATACTATACATAAAACTTGAAGATATACCTACACATTTTTTTTAAAAGGGCAAGTGTCTTTATTAATTAAACAAAATACAAGCTAATACACACAAGCGACGCTTACCATCAAGCGAGCTATTTGCTCGCCACTCAGTTGCACAAAAAAACTATTTTAAGCCCAATCCATGCTACCCTCTCGTTCTAGAGCCAGGGTTGTCGCCCATTAAATGTTAATATTTAATATCGCAGGATCGCGTTTCGCACGCAATCTTTACAGCCGCTCCGACATTACTCCGGTAACACAAATGTTGCCCTCTCGAGCCTCGCTTCATGTTTATGGCAATACTGTTGTTAAACAATAAAATCGACGGAATGGCGTGTACCAACTAACTTATCAGTAGACCTGGATACATTAGGGAACTATACACGGGAATAATTCACTTTTATTAGCGACCACGGTACAAATAATAATAAATCATTAGATTTAAAAAAAACAAAAACCGACTTCACGACTATCATCATCATCATGTCAGCCGTAGGACGTCCACTGCTGGACATAGGCCTCCCATCGATCTCCAAAAGGGCCGGTTGGAAGCGGCCTGCATCCAGCGTTTCCCTGCGGTCTCTTTTAGGTCGTCTGTCCATCTTGTGGGTGGACGTCCTACGCTGCGCTTGCCGGTCCGTAGTCTCCATTCCAGACCCTTTCGGCCCCATCGACCATCTGTTCAACGTGATATGTGCCCTGCCCACTGCCACTTCAACTTTCTAATCCGGTGGGCTATGTCGGTGACTTTCGTTCGTCTACAGATCTCCTCATATCTGATTCGATCTCGTAGAGAAACCCCGAGCATAGCCCTCTCCATAGCTCGTTGTGCGACTTTGAGCTTGCTTATAAGGCCCATAGTGAGAGACCAAGTTTCAGTGCCGTATGTCATCACTGGTAACACACACTGGTCGAAGACTTCACGACTATACCTACATGTAAACGATAAAAAATAAAATTGCAAGTTCATACTGTCCCAGGATCTGTAAGTTCATACTGTCCCAGGATCTGTAAGTTCATACTGTCCCAGGATCTGTAAGAGGACGATTACTATAATCATACTGTCCCAGGATCTGTAAGAGGACGATTACTATAATTGCAAGTTCATACTGTCCCAGGATCTGTAAGAGGACGATTACTATAATCATACTGTCCCAGGATCTGTAAGAGGACGATTACTATAATCATACTGTCCCAGGATCTGTAAGAGGACGATTACTATAATTGCAAGTTCATACTGTCCCAGGATCTGTAAGAGGACGATTACTATAATCATACTGTCCCAGGATCTGTAAGAGGACGATTACTATAATTGCAAGTTCATACTGTCCCAGGATCTGTAAGAGGACGATTACTATAATCATACTGTCCCAGGATCTGTAAGAGGACGATTACTATAATTCCCCGCAGATCTTGTAAAAACTAGTTTTGGTATTTTACAATTATTTACTTCCTTTTCCCTTGACACCCCCTGCCCCCAGGGTATGTCTTGACACCCCCTGCCCCCAGGGTATGTCTTGACACCCCCTGCCCCCAGGGTATGTCTTGACACCCCCTGCCCCCAGGGTATGTCTTGACACCCCCTGCCCCCAGGGTATGTCTTGACACCCCCTGCCCCCAGGGTATGTCTTGACACCCCCTGCCCCCAGGGTATGTCTTGACACCCCCTGCCCCCAGGGTATGTCTTGACACCCCCTGCCCCCAGGGTATGTCTTGACACCCCCTGCCCCCAGGGTATGTCTTGACACCCCCTGCCCCCAGGGTATGTCTTGACACCCCCTGCCCCCAGGGTATGTCTTGACACCCCCTGCCCCCAGGGTATGTCTTGACACCCCCTGCCCCCAGGGTATGTCTTGACACCCCCTGCCCCCAGGGTATGTCTTGATCCCCACCTACTTACCCGAGGCGTTAGTCTTTTGCTACCTTTTCTTTTCTTCTTCCCTAAAGCCACTTTTCCCCCAGGGACCTGAGCCGCAACGAGCTGACTGCCATCAGCCGGCGCACCTTCCGCGGCCTCACGGCGCTGAAGAGTCTCCACCTGGATGGGAACCAGCTCAAGTGCATCGACGAGAAGGCGCTCGAGAACTTGAAGAGCTTGGAAGTGTTGTAAGTATATTTTTTTAGTGGGACTAGGCTTTTACCATAGCTCAGTTCATATTATGAGACGATTTAGTCGAAGATGGTAAGCACGCCTAGCCTGGAATGGGAACTAGTTCTCAAGTAATGCTGCCGGAACACACCATAACGTGCTTGGTGACGGATTTAGGATGATAGCTAGCCAGCCGAGTAGTAGAGCACTCAAACAGACGGGCTGCCTGATGATCAGCATCCATTGTAGCAAGGGCGGATCCAGGATTTCATTTTGGGGGGGGCATTCTGACAAGGTTCGAAGGAATCAAATCGAAAAATTGAGTCGAATGTACGGAATTGCTAGGTGTTTCGGGGGGGGGGGGGCATGGCCCCCAAGCCCCTGGATCCGCCAATGCATCATAGCCTATGGATACTTGTAACACCAGAGGCATCACAACTACGTTGCCGATCCATTAAAACCTATTAACTTGCGTTTTGAAGAGCCCCATGTTGTATTATCTCGGAAACACCGCGGAAGGTAGCTCATTCCACATACATGTTGCAGGTGTGAGGCAAGAAAGATCGTGTGAATCGCACAGTGTGCGATATCCACTGATCTATGATAATTATGTAAGTGGATGATATTTCAAGTGATGGCGGCTAGTGCGATGAGTGGAACTTTGGTGGATACGCAGCCTTGTTCCCACACGGTGGTGGAGCCTTTTTCACTTTCCTCCACTTCGTTCTATTCTCGACATTGACTTCGTAAACCCTACCACCCTCTGTCAGGCGTCTGAAAACTATTCGCCGCTTTCAGAATTTTGTAATATACATCAATGATTTCTTCCAGGACACTAAACAATAACAACCTGTCGTACCTGTCGCTGGAGCCGGCGGCAGTGACGCGCCTCAGCACTCTCCGGCTGACGGACAACCCTGTCGTGTGCGACTGCCGCGTGGCCAGGCTGGCAGCCGCGGCCAGAGCGGCCGGCATCGCGGGCGTCGGAGCCAGGTAACTGCACACGTAGCGATAGAGTCGGGAGCCCTCAGCCACTGCTTGCGGCTTGCGAGCATGTCCAAAATAAGACAAGCCACAGACATGCAGTAGGTGAACTCGTCTATCCAAATAAAGGTGTTAGACTTTCCAGTCCAGCACGTTCAGTGTTCCTGTGCAGTTCGTATTAGGAAGGAATTTCGGAAACGCTGCGTGCGGACTCTACCAAAGTTCACTATGTAAGGATGGAATATCCGCCTCGATGAGCTATGGAGGAAGTTGATTGACGGGATTAGCTTTAACAACTCTTGTGCACATTCTCCGCAATGAAAGCGAAAAAAAATGGACTGACAAGCCACCTTCCGCCGTGCGACATCTTCTTTATAACCAGCGCCTCGTTATTAATGAGTCGAATGGCGCGTCTCTCTACCGAGTCTAATTATCAAGGAACATTATTACTCCTAACTTCACTTTAGACCGAACTGACATGATACGACATATTGTCAAATAATTATTGTATGTAGTCATCAGAAAGGCAACTGCAATAATTGGACACGAACACCTTGCCAGTGACAGCGTCCAAAATTGTTCTTTGTCTTCAATAATCAAAGCTACCATATTTTGTAATTCTAGATGCCAGGCGCCAGCAGCTCTGCGAGGAGCTTTACTGACGGAACTAGAAGTCCATGAGCTGATATGCAGCGGTAAGGCAATTTTTTATACCTTTTATATATCTTAAAACCTTCATCTGACTCGTTCTCACCCCACTCCGTCGTAACGTTTGACCCCTTCCTACACCACCTCATCTGACCCATCTTACCTTTTAACCGCATCGCAATCGCATCGTATTTGTCGCAAATTATACATCTACCCACCCCTACCTTCCCTACCTTCGCTCGTTTGGCCTTGTCTTACCACCGTCTCCACCTGACCTCATCATTCCCATCGTCTCCTTGTAACTCCGTCTCACCCTGACCCCGTATGCTCCAGGGCCAGTGACCTCGTCCCCAGCGGAGTGCTCGGCGGAGCCCCGCTGTCCGCCGCCGTGCCGCTGCACGCCCGAGGGCACCGTCGACTGCCGGGAGAAGCTGCTGTCAGAGCTGCCAGCCACCATCCCGCACAGAGCTACTGAGATGTGAGTCCCACACAAGTCATACAACTCAATTTTTATGACGAGTCGCCTGTCAACCTGGATATGTCCATCTCACCCTACGGCTTCTGCGGGGTGCTGTGTAACAGCGCGAGCGAAGTTACTTGTTAGAAAAGCAGCAGTTTATGAAAAAAAAAAAATTAAGTGGTTTCTTTTAGGACGCGTTTATGTTTTAGCAGATAGCAGGTTGACAGAGATAGCGACAAGAGAGGGTTTTTTAATTGAATAATAAGCTTGCGCTTGGCCGCCGCCTCAGCTGATGTCAAGTGATGATGCGGTCTACGATGGAGGACGCTTGCCAAGAAGAAACAGATTCACTCGTGACTTGAATACATCCAGAGCCGCAGTCCGTTTAAGGATAACGCGGCATATTTTTTTACATAAACATGTCACACTACTACTTCATTGATATAAAGTAAAAATAAAGTAATATGATTATTTACAGGATATTCAGCATTGTAAGGTTGTGGAATGAGCTCCCACTCATGGTATGGCATGAGCTCCCAAGCTCATTCCACAACCATACCACGGTTAATATCCCGTAAATAATAATATAAATTTAGTGTACAACCGTGATAGTTTATAACAGTGTTTCATCGATATATCCAAGCCCTTGCTGCCTCCTCCACTCCAGCAATGTTCTACAAACTCCATCTGTTACTCCAGTGAAGATGTGACCGTGTTCTGTTCTCCAGCCGGCTGGAACAGAACGAGATAGCGGAGGTGGGCGCAGGTGCGTTCTCGTCGGTGAAGCGAGTCGCGCGCATCGACCTCTCCAACAACAAGATCACCAAGCTCGCGGCGGACGCGTTCACCGGCCTGGCGCATCTTACTTCCCTGTGAGTACTTCATCATCAGGCTATGTACAATGTGGAATGAAGTACCTTCCGCGGTGTTTCCGAGATAAAACAAAAGGCGAGTTAATAAAGTCTTAAAGGGTCGGCAACGTATTTGTGATGCCTCTGGTGTTACAAGTATCATCCATATCAAGACACATCATCATCATCATCAGCCCTGAGTGACCCACTGCTGGGTATAGGCCTCCCTTTGTTTATGCCGCTCTCCCCGGTCGCTCGCTAGTCGCATGCACTCGTTCCCGACAGTATTTTTGATATCGTCAGTCCACCTCACACATCAAGGCACAAAAAACAAAAAATACATGATGAAATTTAACTTTTTACCCAACAACAAAGCAAAAAGAGAGTGTTAATGTGTATGTATTCGACTTCATCATCATCAGCCAGAAGACGTCCACTGCTGAACATAGGCCTCCCCCTTAGACCTGCACACTGAAGCCCGCAATCTGCATCCACTGGATGCTTGCGACTCTCACGATGTCGTCGGTCCATCTAGTGGGAGGCCTACATGCGATCACGTTAAATACTAAAAAAAATATTGTTTCAGGGTTCTCTATGGAAACAAAATAAAGGATCTTCCGTCGGGTATCTTCCATGGGTTGACTTCACTGCAACTTCTGTGAGTTATAATTATGTCCCTTGTTTATGGAGATATTGTGACGCGCGTTCATTTCCGCGGAAAACGCCAAACGCATCGCACAGCGCCCCGTACCTATAGAATTACAACAGAATGGGGTTATTTTTAATTCAAATAAAACCTTTTGCAGTCAGATTCCCTTTGGCTTCCCTACATCAGACCATATCATACCTAGCAAACGAGGCCTCAGCATTCCTAGCCGTCAGATTCCCTTTGGCTTCCCTACATCATACCATATCATACCTAGCAAACGAGGCCTCAGCATTCCTAGCCGTCAGATTCCCTTTGGCTTCCCTACATCATACCATATCATACCTAGCAAACGAGGCCTCAGCATTCCTAGCCGTCAAAACTATTTATAAACATACAATAATTGTCAGGCGTTGAGTGGCAGATATCTAACATCAGGGATCTTATGGCTACCTGTTTCCAGCCAGAAAAGTTCCACGACCACAAACCGTATCTCGGCGCGATAAGGTTCACGTCCGCACAATTTTCCGCACTGCGCTGTTTAAAGCTGATTACAACCACCATACGAATTGGCTATTCTGTTCCAGACTCCTGAACTCAAATGAAATCAGTTGCGTGCGGAAGGATACCTTCCGGGACCTGGAGAACCTCAAACTATTGTAAGTTAATACAAACTACTTTTGCGGGCAGATTTGAAACGACGAAGAAAGCCTTTCCGAGTTGGTGACATGAAAATATATTTACCTTTCGCTATAACAATTTGAATTTTCAGGTCATTGTACGACAACAACATCCGGTCACTTCCCAACGGCACCTTCGACGCACTCACTGGCATACAGACTCTGTAAGTATTCACTGATGATGACATTATTGTCGGTATGTCCAACACCTCTGAAGTTCTAATACCTTAATAGATTTTTTTTCTCTTTCTCTCCCGTTGGTTGGACGGGGGTCCATCAACTAGGACCATCTCGTCTATTAGGACTATTAGAACAGACAGACACACAGACGGACAACAAAGTGATCCTATAAGGGTTTATTTTTTCTATTTGAGGTACGGAACCCTAAAAAATACAAATTCTCAACAAACGATGAGGAATTTATTACCAGTGATAGAAATCTAACGACAATTTTTTTTTTATCAACTAACGCCGAAGATCGTGCAGTGGCAATACCTTAGAAGAAGCCCTGTATCCAGCAGTGGAGTGTAGTCCGCACGGAAGTCACTGGCTGCGCCCTATGTATGTGAGCAGTGGGATGGAAGGATCCTCCATCCCACTGCTGCCACTGATTATATACCTATGTAATAAAGAAAGTCATTTGTCTAGTACTGCGTGATCGTATGCACTGAGAAAGTTCCTCGTTCTTTTTCCTACTAGGCAACAAGCACTCTCCTCTTACCATCTATCGCAGTGTCGAGACAAATGATGATGAGTATTTGTTCCCCAGTCACCTGGGACGGAACCCGTTCTCGTGCGACTGCTCGCTGCGCTGGCTGGCGGCGTACCTCCGCAAGAACCCCATCGAGACCTCCGGCGCCAAGTGCGACGCGCCCAAACGGATGAGCCGCAAGAGGATCGACGCGCTCAGAGAAGAGAACTTCAAGTGCAAACGTGAGTGACCAAGTATAGCACATAGTATAGCTCGGAGCACGGTCTGCCATACATGATCATGGACTGTCCGTGATCCATGGATAGAAGACTTCCAAGCCAATACATTAATGTGTGGTGATATCTGAGAAAACATATGAAGCCAATATGGTGATGGTAGATCTCTCCTATTCATCTGTCCTATATTATTTATCAACTGAAGAAAAAGCCCAATCTTTTTGTGATCATAGTTATCATAACGGTTTTACTGCCATTCCCATCTTTCATCCGCAACATCGGTTATAATCTAGTTTCTGATAAGTCCACTATAAAACCCCATTCACATTTTTGCCGTGTTTAGCCGAAGATTGTTCTTGGGCAAATTTGTATTCTTACTGGAACTACTAACTTTTAAAATATCGAATGCTTAAGTTTGTCGGACAAATCAAAAGTAGAAGGTACAAAAATAAATAAAAAACCCGAGAACGATCTTGGGGGTGAAAACGATCAATTCATTAGAACGAAGGAAGAAAACCCAGTTCCTCCTTTAGTTTGTGTGACCTCTAGTCGTAGTATTATACGAACTGCCAACATGTCGGTGTTCCTCCCCAGCGGGCGAGGAGCCCCCGGCGGCCTGCGGCTCCTCCGGCCCGTGCCCGGCCGCGTGCTCGTGCTCCCACGGCGCACGCGCGGTCTCTGTGCAGTGCTCCCGGGCTGTCCTCACGCAGCTGCCGAGAGACTTGCCGCTCAACACTGCAGCCCTGTGAGTGTTCCTCCTACCCGGCTCCAGCTATCACAACTGTCATATACAGTGACATCCATCCACGAACTGACTCCATGCGGTGTCAACAGTATGTAACAAGTGTAAACAGAAAGTATTCAACAGTTACATTTTAATGTTATTTTCTTTACAGAATCATGCCGGACAATAATTTAGGTCAGATCAAGTCGGATGGTCTGTTCGGTCGGCTGCCGGATCTTGTCAAACTAGACTTTAGAAACAATGGTAAGAATCTCACTATTGAATTTACCAAGGCGTTTGATTGTATTTAGGTGTAAATATTTTTAAGATACAAGTAGTTTAAATGTTAGTAACACTAAAAATAAAATAAAAAGTTGGTAAAATAAGTTGATACTTATGGTGGTACTTAATCATATTTAAATTTGGAATCGGGTAAAAAACAAAACATTTTTAAATCCCATTAACTCAAGAGTCCCACAAGGAGGTGTACTTGGCCCTTCATTTTATGTTTAATACACAAAATTTTCCTCTTTTCAGGCATTACAGTAATAGAAGACAACGCTTTCGATGGCGCTGCCAACATTCAAGAGCTGCTTTTAGATGGGAACCTTCTCCAAACTGTTACTGACAAGATGTTCTTTGGACTTCATAGCCTGAGTACTCTGTAAATATTTTAACGAAGAATAGTAACTATTTGTATTTTTATTTATTTTACAGTTACGTTTGTAAAAGCTAGCTATTTGTTATATTTCAGGTCACTGACGGGAAACAGAATTAGATGCATCACGCCTGGTGCTTTTGATCACCTGACGATGCTCGCTACTTTGTAAGTTTTAACTTTCACCATGTTACATGTCATGTCTCAAATATTTTAGTCGATACAGACTGATTATCGTATCTGTATCTTTGCTTTCCCTCTCGTTCTCTTCCTGTTTCTTTGCCTCTCTCTTGCTCTCGATTCAAATACGCTTAAGTATTCTCTGTATCTATACGTTTCCTGACTAAATAGGTAAAAACGGCTTGACAGATTTTGAAGTGCATGGTATGTCTCATGATGTTCGGCTCGGTGATAAGCTTCTCAATCTCCACCTTTTCCGGACTCTCCGACTCCCGTCTTCTCTTTGGACTAGACCAAGAATCTTACGGATGGCGTTGTGTATCTGGATGTCAATCTTCTCGTTTCTTGTGTTCATCGTGTCTTATGGTGGTTTAATTTGGTTTCTCTCTGTGTAATAGGAGCCTAGAGAGCAACCCCCTGGAGTGCACGTGCCACATGTCGTGGCTAGGCGCATGGCTGCACGCACGCGCGCTGGCGCCGCGTGCTGCGTGCGCAGCCCCGCGCGCGCTGCAGCACGCCGTGCTCAACTCGCTCGAGCCGCATCACTTTAAATGCAGCCGTCAGTATTAACACTTACTGTATCGCACTCGCTGGCCTCAAATACATGCATTTGTCGACAAGTGGCGCGCTGTGAAGCTGTGTGTTAGCCTCATCTGGTAGTCTGGCAGTGGCACTTGCCTGTGTATAACAATTCCTTGCTCTCAACCTAACGGGTGCGATGTCGGCGCGATGCCATCGATATTATTTTGCTTTAAATCTGTTTCAGTAGTTATTACGCAGTGAAATAACCACAAACCGTTTGTGTACTCCGTGTAACATTGAATATCATGTTTTACCATCAGTTACCCCTCATCCACCATTAAGTCTGTCAACCCTTAAAAAAAACAATTCACTATTCGGAATTGTAACGTCGAAGAATTGTTTAGTTGTTAAGGTTTTTAAATATCATTTAACTGGCAGCGGAGGACGTAGGATGCCTGGCGGCGGACTACTGCCCGGCGCCATGCACGTGTACCGGCACTGTGGTGCGCTGCACGCGCGCGCAGCTCACCGCGCTGCCCGCCAACATACCCAAGCAGACCACAGAGCTGTGAGTACACCTACTACACTCTTACAACAACAAAACCTTACACTGGCCTGAGGAGGCTGGTTTCAAGTTATTTTGTGTGTCAATGACATTGACTGTCAGTGAGGAGAAGCCAGATTGAAGTCCTCGTCAAAAGAAATATGAGCCCAAACACGAGGAAGCTGCAGTACACAGGTGAAAAGTTCTTGATTGGGTGCCATTTCCATTATCAGATCAGCTCTAGGTCACGATCATATTTTATTTTCATTTAATTTTCTTGCGGGACAAGACTGCCAGGTTGAAATGTTGAAATTGTGTCCCATAGAAATGCACCTCTACTGGAATTCAGTGTTGCCTCAAGCAACTCTCCCGGGACACTCATTCCTTGTCACAACGATCCACGCTGCGCCGTTGTCTTCCCTGGTTTCGTTTGAGAAGGAGGTCAGATCTCTAATTTGACCAAGATTACCAAAATTACACGTACCCAAAGACTCCATTTATTATCTTCCGACAGGCAGCTAGGGGGTACTTAAGATCTTTAAGAGGAAGAGGGATCTTTGAACATTATTTTTAGACTGAGCTTCATGACATACAATCTTGGCCAGTATAGCCAATAAAGTCGCTGTTCCAACCATTTCTAACCACCCCTCATCTACCAGGTACTTGGAATCCAACGAGATCAGCAGCATCCTCCCGGAGCAGATCAGCCACCTCACGCAGCTGACGCGGCTGGACCTGTCCAACAACAGGATCGGAGTGCTCGCCAACAACACCTTCCAGGGGCTGGACAAGCTCTCCACGCTCATTGTCAGCTATAACCGGCTCAGGTGTGTTCAGGTAAGAAGACAATTTTGGACCAAGTTTTATTGAAGGAAACGAAAAAACTGAAATGAATAACTCATTGAAATAGTATGTATTTGACAGCCGTCAAGGGCGGCCATTTTATTTGCAACTTTTTTGGAGTTTGCAGGGGTACGCATGGGAGAATATTATTTGAACATCACGGACTGGCAGCAATTTAACTGTAGAATTTTATATCGATTATGTATAACGTCAGCCTGATAGGTACAACCGCTCTTTAGTTTGGAGTCTTTTAACGTATGATCTTTTAACTCTGATTTTATACGATTTGTGAAGATGTGTAATGGGGTGATCGGCAAATATTTTCTTCGAAATACCATCCTACGGTGCCCGTGCTTTCTGAGTACAGTTGTATCGTTGAAAGGTGTTTCGACTAATCGTACGTGACTCGGGGTGAAGTGAGGTATGGTACTGGTAAACATGTTGTCTTGTCTTCCAGCGAGACGCACTCAAAGGCCTGACCCAGCTGCGCGTGTTGTCCCTCCACGGGAACAACATCTCCATGCTCGCTGATGGAGTCTTCAGAGACCTCGTCTCCATCTCGCACGTGTAAGTTGTGTACTATCATGATGCTTAATAATTCATTCCAGTCCTCTACTAATCCTTTAAAGATAAACTGCATAGTTTGTCAATTGATCGCAACGCTATAAAGATAAAGGTTATTTATTTGTTGCATCATGAGAAATTTCTAACAATACCATGCACAAAATATGTTAAAATATTATTGAAGTACTAAATCATGGTTGTGCTGCTTAGCCGTACTATTAATCTCAGAGAGATAGAAGAGATAACACTATGTTCCTCAGCAGCAGAAAATAACCCAAGATGCTTCCTTGATTAGTGTACTGAGCAGACTAGAGGTGCATCTTCTCATGGAGTCGATGTTCCGTTATTAGAAGATATTAGCAATGAGTCAGAGCAATGTATTTTGTTATTGATTTATTTAAAATGTAGGCAGACATCGGAACAAGAATGTGTTTTTTTCCTCATTTCATAATTCATTATCAGCGTAGGTATAATGTTTTTACTGCTGGGACAGGCCTTCAGCCATAGAATGAAGATAGGCCCTAACCCTCCATACCGACCCAGCGCATGTTGGTGAATGGTTTGAGCTTTTTGAGGTACTTGGATATTCCGGTTTCCTCACAATGTTTCCATGATTGCCACAAATGAGTGATATCTGGAGGCTTCTGGCGGGGCTTGACCTGGTTCCCGGTACGTTGCAGCGCGCTGGGCTCCAACCCGCTGTACTGCGACTGCTCCCTGCGCTGGCTGTCGGAGTGGGTGAAGTCTGCGGGCGAGTACGTGGAGGCAGGCATCGCTCGCTGCGCCGCGCCGGCCTCCATGCGCGACAAGCTGCTGCTGAGCACCGGGTCCTCCGCCTTTCTCTGCACCGGTCAGTCTGCGCCGCTGGGTCGTGCCGAGTCTGCGGCCGAGTGCAGGAGTGTAACCCACAGTGTGCTCCGCAGAGCCGCCGCCATCGGAGATGATAACCAAGTGCGACCGCTGCTACACCAACCCGTGCCAGCACGGCGGCGCGTGTGCACCGAGCGGCGCGGGCGGGTTCACGTGCGCGTGCGCGCGCGGCTTTCATGGCGACACGTGCGGACACATGATCGACGCGTGCTACGGCTCTCCGTGCGCGCACGGCGCCTGCCGCGTGCTGGAGGAGGGCCGCTTCCAGTGAGTACTGCCACCCTCTTACAACTTAACATCAACTGAATCACACTGTCACTGGCGCTCGAGTTCACCCACAACAGTACGGTGTGGCGCAGAAATACTAGGAGGGCTGACCTCAAATAATAGCCAGGAGACAGAAGAAGAACCTGGCTCACGAGTTAGATAATTAAATAAGCTGAGTTTCAGGCATCCGTCACTCTCGTCCAAACAATTTTTAGAAGCTTTAAGAATAAAACAATTAAGTACATAAAATCTATTATGTATGTATTAGTGCACAGGTTGCAGCCAGCTCTACAGGCAGAGCTCCGTAGGCAGGCCACATCACTCAAAGAATCGATAACCGATGGGGAAGACAGGTTCTTGAGTGGAGACCACGAACCGGAAGACGCAGCGTAGGTAGGCCTCCCACTAGATGGACTGACGACATCGTGAGAGTCGCGGGCATCCAGTGGATGCAGATGGCAGGTTGTCGTTCTGTTTGGAGATTAAAGATGGGAGGCCTATGTTCAGCAGTGTACGTCTTCGGGCTGATGATGATAATGATGGGTTGCAGCTGTTCCTGCGAGGCGGGCTACACGGGCGTGCGCTGCGAGGTGAACATCGACGACTGCGCCGCGCACAGCTGCCAGAACAACGCCACCTGCCTCGACAGGCTGGAGGGCTACTCCTGCCAGTGCTCCCCGGGCTACATGGGCAAGTATCAGCTTCTTATCAGATACGTTTCGGAGAGTGTGCATCGGACCTGCATGATCTAACTATCCTGCCCTTTCTTCTATCGAATTGCCAGAGCAGGCACGAAAAGACAAGACCACTTTATGGTTGATACTCCGAAAGTCTAGAATAGAATAATATTTATTTACCAAAATAAGTACAGAGGAGCTTAAATATTCGTCTATTATTATTTATTATTCTCAGAATATTATTAAATATAAAAAAGTTGCAAGTACTTAGTCATAACCGCTCTTTTGATAAAGCACACAGATGGAGCCATCAAAGACCTGGAGAACTATATTGTGCCCCAGGCCCATGGCTACAGAACTTGAAGTTTGACCTGTCCTGCAGGAGAGTACTGTGAGAAGAAGATACCGTTCTGCACGTTGGAGTTCAACCCGTGCGCCAACGGAGCCTCCTGCGCCGACCACGGCAGCCACTACACCTGCAGCTGCCCCCGGGGCTACTCGGGACAGAACTGTACCCTCAACCCTGACGACTGCATCAACCACATGTGCCAGGTACCACGCTCACACTGGCGCTCACTGGCGCTAGTGCTCTACGTCATATGAAACTATCAAAATACCTGTCGTAGTGACAGATAGCCTGTGGGCAGATGTTATTATCTGATGTCAAAGTGGCAGATGCCATTTTAACTGATATCAACACAATACATAAATATCAAAGTGCAATTTGCAATGACAAAAAAATCTTTATAGTGAGTTTACCGCAGTAGTAATGGTCGGCGCTGCTCCTCACAGAACGGCGCCACGTGCGTGGACGGGCTGGACGAGTACCGGTGCGCGTGCGCAGGCGGGCACGCGGGCCGCTACTGCGAGGCTGCGCCGCATGCTGCGCTCGGCACCTCGCCCTGCGCGCACCACGACTGCGTGCACGGAGTCTGCTACCTGCCGCCCCCGCCGCAGCGACACCTCCAGGTTATACTACCTGGCAATCACTCTACATACATCTCTAGCCACTCAACTGATTCACTGTTCACTCGTCATCATGCTTACACTGGGTCACTGTTCACTCTTCGTCACTGTTTACACTGGGTCACTGTTCACTCGTCATCACTGCTTACACTGGGTCACTGTTCACTCTTCGTCACTGTTTACACTGGGTCACTGTTTACTCTTCGTCACTGTTTACACTGGGTCACTGTTCACTCGTCGTCACTGCTTACACTGGGACACTGTTCACTCGTCGTCACTGCTTACACTGGGACACTGTTCACTCGTCGTCACTGCTTACACTGGGACACTGTTCACTCTTCATCACTGTTTACATTCAGTCACTGTTTACACTGGGTCATACGCAAATTATCGTGGAACAAATATACAAACGTGTATCAGTTCCAAACTCCGGCTCCGTCAGCTACAGCCGCTGCAGCCTCGCGCCGGTGTACTGCGTCTACAGCTGCTTGATTGTTCGTAATGCTTGCAGGACGACATCATCATGGAGCGCTCGCTGCTGTCGACGCCACACGAGTACCTGTGTAAATGCGCTCCGGGGTACTCAGGTAAACATTCATATTTTGTTTTTATATTTTTTTGTTTAAAAGGTGATTTAATCGAATGCTTTTAGTTATTATTCATTACAATCTGTAGAGCCGTTTGAAGATTGCCAGCTCTTTTATCAGGGGCTTTAAAAAAATATAAGATCAAACTTTTATCACCCTTCTGTTTGCGTCGCGGGGAAAGTTGTTCCGGAATGAGAGCAGAGAGGAAGTGTGTAATGGAAGTGGAAGTTACATGTAGTGTTGGTAGGATGCCAGTATGTATGTGTGCGTGTATTGTATATAGGACGTGTGTGACGCAGGTCGGCTGTGCGAGTACCTGACCTCGCTGACCTTCAGCCACAACGACTCGCTGGTGGAGCTGGAGCCGCTACGGACGCAGCCGCAGGCCAACGTCACCCTGGGTGAGTCACCGGCCCTGCCCGGGGTTACTCCACTATAGCGCGCCAGCCCGGGGGTACTCCGGGGCCCTCAACTATAGCATGCCAGCCCGGGGTACTCCGAGACCCTCCACTCTATCTCGCCAGTCTGGTAGTACTCCGGGGCCCTCCACTCTAGCTTGCCAGCCCGGGGGTACTTCGGGGCTCTCCACTCTATCTCGCCAGCCCAGGGGTACTCCGGGGTACACACAGACTAGGTAAAGCTACTACGTAGAATTTGGCCATATAAATGTACAGTTTCTGCCTCTCTGTCTACAGACTGATGATTGAATCCCACGAGTTACCCCTGTGTTGTCCCCCCGCAGTGTTCAGCACTCGGCAGCAGCACGGCGTGCTGATGTACTTCGGTGAGAACGAGCACCTCGCGGTGGAGCTGTTCAACGGGCGCGTGCGCGTCAGCTACGACGTGGGCAACCACCCCACCTCCACCATGTACAGGTACCATGTCCACCGAGGGGACTACACTTCCCACATCAAAAGACGCAGCGTAGGTAGGCCTCCCACTAGATGTACCGACGACATCGTGCGAGTCGCGGGCATCCAGTGGATGCAGATGGCAGGCTGTCGTTCAGTGTGGAGGTTAAAGGGGGAGGCCTACGTTCTGCAGTGGACGTCTTCTGGCTGATGATGATGATGATAAAAAAGTATGTCTTGTCTATCCTCGTGATGCACTCTACCGTCTTACCGAATACCATCAAGAACGGTCCAGTCGTATTCGTGAACAGTTTGCAAACAGAGAGACAGTAAAGTTAATATTGAAGTGATGTCCCTTCGTTCTAGTTTCGAGATGGTGTCAGACGGGAACTACCACAAGGCAGAGCTGGTGGCCGTCAAGAAGAACTTCACCCTGCGCGTGGACGACGGCCCAGCGCGCTCCATCATCAACGAAGGTTCGTCAGCATTACTTCTGACTTGCAGCGTCGCAACAGGAACTTCATTTTTAACATACGCAATCTTCGTTTACTAGGAGCAGATATTTTTTCCAGTGAGCCGAAAGGCGGCCATAATGGCTTCCATCACGCTGGCAGGTCTGCCACTTGTTCCAATAAAAAAAAATAGACATTTCCCTATTTTGTTTTCAAAAAAGCTGGCCGTCACGGCACGCCCGGCAAATGTGTAGATGTTAAACATGACGGCATAAAAGAGCGTCATGTCTTTTGTCGTAACGGCATACGGTTTTACGTGCCAATAGGTGTTTCACATCAAAATTAACCTTCACAAATCAAACTCATCTTAATTATTCCGTTAAGCCATTGCGGAGTTGTAATGGACACCTCGAATTGAAATTTGTAATGATCTAAATTAAAATTTGCATCCAGCGTTTTCCTGCGGTCTCATTAGGTCGTCCGTCTATCTAGTGGGTGGACGTCCTACGCTGCGCTTACCGGACCGTGGTCTCCATTCCAGCACCTTTTGGCGACGCTGGATGCAGGCCGCTTCGAACCGGCCCTTTTGGAGATCGATGAGACAGGCCTATGTCCAGAAGTGGACGTCATGAAATGATGATGATAAAATTAAATCTCTGGCTTCAAATGTGATTTGCCCCGAATCTAAATCTAATAATTTTCATTATGTTTGTTTGTTACCACGGCGGTTCCGCTTACCATCTGGTGGACGGGAGGCTCGCCTTTTTCGCCGATCATTTTACCAAAAAAATAAAAGCCTCGAAATCAGGAATTGTAATTAATTAAAGTCTAATTAATCCTAAATTCTAATCAAATATGCTCTGGACTCTTGATTGGTTCTGGATTAAAACCTGTTTTACCCAAGACCAAAATCTGGTTTGCCGTGGATCACAATCTGGATTCGCCTGAATTAAAATTCAGCCCTGGATTAAAAATCTGGTTTGCCCTGGATCACAATCTG
Organism: Agriopis aurantiaria; assembly: GCA_914767915.1. NCBI lineage: Eukaryota > Metazoa > Arthropoda > Insecta > Lepidoptera > Geometridae > Agriopis > Agriopis aurantiaria. The sequence continues at coordinate 8,321,372 of OU612007.1, forward strand.
GTTTGCTCTGGATCACAATGTGGTTTGCCCTGGATCACAATCTGGTTTGCCCTGTATTCAAATCGAACTTACTCTAAATTAAGTACCTATTGGTTTGTTTTCTTTATGATACGTACTTAAACAAAATATTGTTATGTTTATCTTACAATTAACACATGTTCCAGGGAGCAAGGAGTTGTTACGTCTGGACAGGCCGATGTACCTCGGAGGAGTTCCGGAAGACGTCGCCAAAGAAGCGTTCAGCAAGTGGCATCTACGGAACATCACCAGCTTTAAAGGTATCTCTACAAATTAAATAATAACAACGACAGCACTAAAAACACACCAATAATTTTATTAATGCAGCACTGGGCCATGCAGGTTTCATGTTGAGCGGAATGCTCAACATGAAACGGGTCCAGGCCGAAATATAGGCTGTCAAGATGTTGTCCTTTCAAGAAAAAAATTAAATAAAATAATTGACGTCTAACATTTAATAAAAAAAATATGTTTTAATTTATTTTTTAATTTTTATTAAGTGTACCTATGTAATATTAAATCTACTTTTTGACATTTTGTATTAATATGAGATGAGAGATGGTTAACACTCCTTCCCCGTAATAAGAATTAGCTCTCAAATGAGGTTGCTGAACATGTGTCTGGAACACGACGCTATGTGCGTGGCGACAGATCTGCAAGTCGAGAATGGTAGCCGCGGCCGGCCACTAGTATGTACATAACACTGCCTCCGTGCTCTGGTTTCCTCGCGATGCTTAGCTTCACCAGCACCGCAAGCTGGGACCTGGGGCCTTACGGGTAATTTTTAACGCGGGCTCGAATTACCGCTTAACAGCACAGTTCGGAAAATCACGTGAACGTGAACCTTAAAGCGTCGAGATTATCACCTAAAGAGAATCGCTTAAAATGTACTTAACATTATCGTCTTCTCATGTTACGAGTATGATAAATAAACGAATGTAATACACCTAAATTGTCCGTCTGTTTCTTCTCCACAGGTTGCCTGAAAGAAGCGTGGATAAACCACAAGCGTGTAGACTTCACGAACGCAGCGCGGGTGCAGCGCGCCGCGGCGGGGTGCGGGGAGGACGAGCTGCCCTCCCCGGGGCCCGCGCCGCCGCACGTGCAGGAGGACGGCAGGCACAACCAGGTGAGGGGTCGGAAAGAACCCCTTGTCACTTTATGAGGGGTCGGAAAAGACCCCGTGTCATTTTTATTAGGAGTCAGAAAAAGTACCTTGTCATACTTGTTGAGAGGTCAGGAAAGTACCTTGTCATACTTGTTGAGAGGTCAGGAAAGTACCTTGTCATACTTGTTGAGAGGTCAGGAAAGTACCTTGTCATACTTGTTGAGAGGTCAGGAAAGTACCTTGTCATACTTGTTGAGAGGTCAGGAAAGTACCTTGTCATACTTGTTGAGAGGTCAGGAAAGTACCTTGTCATACTTGTTGAGAGGTCAGGAAAGTACCTTGTCATACTTGTTGAGAGGTCAGGAAAGTACCTTGTCATACTTGTTGAGAGGTCAGGAAAGTACCTTGTCATACTTGTTGAGAGGTCAGGAAAGTACCTTGTCATACTTGTTGAGAGGTCAGGAAAGTACCTTGTCATACTTGTTGAGAGGTCAGGAAAGTACCTTGTCATACTTGTTGAGAGGTCAGGAAAGTACCTTGTCATACTTGTTGAGAGGTCAGGAAAGTACCTTGTCATACTTGTTGAGAGGTCAGGAAAGTACCTTGTCATACTTGTTGAGAGGTCAGGAAAGTACCTTGTCATACTTGTTGAGAGGTCAGGAAAGTACCTTGTCATACTTGTTGAGAGGTCAGGAAAGTACCTTGTCATACTTGTTGAGAGGTCAGGAAAGTACCTTGTCATACTTGTTGAGAGGTCAGGAAAGTACCTTGTCATACTTGTTGAGAGGTCAGGAAAGTACCTTGTCATACTTGTTGAGAGGTCAGGAAAGTACCTTGTCATACTTGTTGAGAGGTCAGGAAAGACCTCTTGACATTTGACGAGAGATCAGGAAAGACCTCTTGACATTTGGGAATGGTTGAAAAGATCTATTAACTTTACACTTATCAAAAAAAGTTAGAGTAAAATTAGTTGAGGATATTTTTTTTTGTCTAAAAGCACTTGCTGAAAAAAACTGTTGTTCTATAGTCGGAGTGACCGGCTTAATCTTACGTGAGTAATTCCCGTGTAATATAAATAAACTGTTGTTCTGTTGTTAGTAATAAAAAAAATATCTTCATTTTGTCGTACAGACAATAATAAGTTGTTCTGCAGGACCCCTGCATCCCGAACCCGTGCGCGCGCGGCGGCCGCTGCGTGCGCGAGGAGGGCTCCGCGTCCGACTACACGTGCCGCTGCCCCGCGGGCACGGCCGGCGTGCAGTGCGAGCTGAGGGCCTCCATCCGTGAGTACTTGTTCCAGGGCCGCTCGTACCACGACCTCTACTACTAGGTGTCACTTCCAAGAGGGGTTTTTATCAGAATACACGGGGTCACATTAACATCACGAGAGGTCGTTATTATCACAAAGGGACACCCTTCCTACCTCGTACCGACAACAAAAAGATCTGGCATCTTTTTTGAAAAATATTCTCAAAATCATGAGTTTATGGTGAAAAAGCAAAGTCTACCGTGAAGAAATCCTAGCTACAATGACTCGAACCCTTGGGCCCTCGGGGCGTTTCCTAGTGGCCTAAAGGATGCCCAGGGGCCGTTCATTCGTACGTCTCTGCTCACTAGCTGCGCCCTGCAGGTTCACCCACTATCCTTCACGAACCTTCAATTTCACATGAAAAAAGCATAATGTGCTAATCCAGGGTATAAGGCTAAGGGGACAAAATGCTGGCGTGTTTCTGGCTCAACGCACAAGTATTGCCATTCAGCGTGGTAATGCCGCCAGCATGCTGGGTACGCTGCCAACTGGTAGTGGACGCGAGCATTTGATTGTCTTTAGACCTTCAACGGTATATGGGCAGTCTGTTTTGAAGTGTTAATTATCTTGTTTTTAGTTTAGTTAATAAAGGCATTTCCCTAGAAAAAAAAAGTGTGTCAATAAGTCCGTGATGGTTCCACCAGGTGGCGCGCCCGTGATCTCGCAGGTCGGCAAGCTGCCGCCCAGGAAGCAGGCCTTCAGCAACGTGCAGGCTTCACCAGGTAACCACAACCACACGGGACCAGCTCATGCTACCTGTTATGTTGTTCAGTGTCAGTGTTGGCTTGTATTTTGTGTAGTTGATAAATGCACTTGCCCAATAAATAAAACATTTAAGAAAGAAAATACATTTAGATTGAACAGAACAGCACAACACAACACTGATACTATTATAGACCAGGGGCCGTATCTGTCTCCTAATTATCTGTCTAATTATCTATAAATAATAATTACGAGGGAGCATTTGTGATTGTCTGTAGATAACTACGAATAACTAAATAAACGAATACATCATTCATAGTTACCTGCCTAATTAGTAATTATATTTCCATGCGCAGCGGCTCCGCCGAACAAGCAGCCTGCAGCGGAGCACCCGGCCTCCCCCCCGCGGAAAGGATGCCGGAAGGTAAGCTGCGCTCGCGCTTGACTATGATAACTGGGCAACAGTAATCACCGCCCAGCTAGAAGGTGTACCACGTTATATAAACAGTCTTCCCCATTTATTCTGGTCGTTATAAAAAATATGAAAACAAATATTTCATAGAAATATTTTGTAATATTAACGTCATAAATTGACAGAAGCACATTTTTCAAACGTAGACTGTCATTTTGTATCCTAAAAATTATCAAATGCGGAGTGAGATAGCTGCACCCGGTATACTGGCCTACGTGTCGCACGTCACGTGATCTTGTCCATATAATCCATTGTCCATTTGTCAATATCCATTACCACAGATAGTGTGATTGGTGACAGGTGTCAAAACTCATATAGCAGCTGTCAACTGAAGCAGTTTTTTTTAAGTGCCGCTTCTGTCGGCGCCCGGCGTGGCCGCGCGTGGCCGGGCGTGGCCGGGGCGTGTTTAACTTCATCTTGGTGTACGTGTATTTTTATTCACCAATGAACCGATTTACGTGCAGGAAGCTCTCGAGGTGGTCATCCCTTATTCCAGCCGCATGTAGCTTCACAAGCAGAATGGAATGATCGATCCGATCGAAAGCCTTGCTATAGTCCGTGTAAATGGCGTCGAGCTGTCCCCCGCCCGCCATGCGCCATGCCGGCAGTCGCCGTGCCAGTGAACTAGATCAGGTTGGATGCTTTTGACCTCCCTTTAAGGAAACCGTGTTGCTGCGGCATGAAGTAGCGTTTCAGAGCAGCGTACATGTGATCGGGGACTAACTTTTTGAAGTTATATGATTATTTACGGGATATTTACCGTGGTAAGGTTGTGGAATGAGCTCCCGATATTTCGGCGCAGTTAAAACAGTGTTTAACTTTTTGAAGATCTCATAGTGCTAACAGACGCTCGAACGCGGCTGACCTCAACCGCCGTCTGACCAATGGGAGAGGAAGAGAGGGAAATATGATATTCTCACTCTTTCTCTCCCGTTGGTTGGACGGCGGTCCGTCAGCCGCGTTCGAGCGTCTGTTAGCACTATTAGCCCAAACACATGCGAGAATTGTCGAAGCCTAATTCCCTACTAACACGTATTGTATAATGCCGTGTGTGTGTACAGGAGACGACGCGCGAGTTCATAGTGGAGGGGTCGTGCCGGAGCCGGCGCGCCGTGCGGGGCGCGCGCTGCGTGCGCGGCGGCTGCGCGCACGCACACTGCTGCGCGCACACGCACACCAAGAAGAGGAAGGTACGGACACATTATCATCACTAAACGGGAGGTCAGGGGCGGATCCAGGATTTCATTTGGGGGGGGGGGGGGGGGTAAGGGGCATTCAGACAAGGTGCACCTGAATCAAATCGAAAAGTTGAATCGAATGTATGGAATTGCTAGGTGTTTTGGGGGGGGGGGGGGGGGGGGGGCATGGCCCCCCTGGATCCGCCAATGCGGGAGGTGCATTAAGGTTTCCCAGTAGAAGGGTAAGTAGAAGTAGAAGTCATTATAGAGGTTGACAGTAGAAGGGTGAAAGTAGAGACGTCATTATTGAAATATCACAGCACAGATCTACTGTTGTGTATATCTGTGTATCACAGCACAGATCTACTGTTGTGTATATCACAGTAGGTATTAATTTGAAAGCAGGTTTCATTTCGCTAGTTATTATATTAGCTGTAAACTGTTAGAAAGTTAGGAACGATTTCGAAACTTTGTTTTGATTTTCTAAATGTAATTTTAGTTGTAAATAATGTTGTATACTTTCCAGATCCGGCTAGTTTGCGCCGACGGGACGCGGTACACCAAAGAAATAGAGATAGTGCGCAAATGCGCCTGCACCAAGAAGTGCGCGAGGAGCCCCTTCCTGCACTAGGCCATGACTGACACTGACACTAGCCACTGTCAACACTGACACTCGCCACTGGCAACACTGACTACTCACAGACTGAACTACGACTTTGTTCAAATCAAAATGATTGTCCCACAGACGCGTACCTACATGGAATATGATTGTCCCACAGACGCGTACCTACATGGAATATGATTGTCCCACAGACGCGTACCTACATGGAATATGAGCAATAGAAACTCTGTCTGAGAATGGGAGGCTTCCTGACAGCTGCGGGATAGTAGTTCCGCAACCATCGATAGATGGCGCTGACGAGAACTTTTATATAATAATTAAAAAACAATAACATAATTATACTTAAAATAATACCGACAAATAATTATACAAAATTAAATAACACAAGCAAGCATAATAGTCAGTCAGATAGAAAAATAGATATTGTCTGTCTATGAGAATAAGCAAGTTTTTTTTATTGACCTTTTTTCGTCCGGTTTTGCAAAATCTGCAGATGCGTGTGTCGTCAGCGCCATCTATCGCACTATTATGAACTATTTTATTACCTTTCGGAAAATCTTCCATTCATTTATGAACAAAGATAATTTATATTGACATAGAATAGACGCATGAAAAGTCGGTCACAATATGTACACTAGTAATACGCTTGTCGAGATAGAAGTTTCCAAACGCAAAAGGGATAAAAGCATACATATTATCCGTCTCGCTTACTCACGCTACTGTTGTGTTATATGTCTCCTTCTCGCATTATTGTTTGACCTGTATATTCTGTGTGTATATTGGTCACATTCCGTCGACAGTTATTGGATTCTATTTTTGACAGCGTTATCGACTAATATTTTTTTACCAATGGCCGTTTTTGGTAAAAGGTAAAATTATTATTTACCCAAAAATATTATATTTCACGCAATAATATTAACCTGTTTTAATTTTCGGTAAATAACAAAATATTATTGAAAATATTATGTTTATGTAGGTTTTAACGTACAACCCTACAAGCCATAGACAATACCGTTTTTTACAATTCAGAAAATAGTTTTATTGAGCTACATTTCATAGATAAAAATAATGTATTTCAATAAAAACTAACCTGATAATATAATAAATATCGAATTTAAGTCAAAAAAATGAATTTAACAAAGTAGTGGCCGAGATTTTGTAGTACTACACACTTTTTGATCATTTTTTGTAAAAAATATTTAGTAAAGTATTTAAATAATAATAAATGTTTATAACATAAGATGGCTTAATAAGGCATTTATTTGGAGATTATTATTAATAATACTTATGACCTAAAATTTTACCATACTTATATTACTTATTATACATTATTTTATTCAATAAGATCGGCCTAAGACGCGTTATAATTCATAATTTGCATTATTAGATTGATAATTATCATTGTCGATTGACATTCTATAATTATCAGGTAATTTTATTATTATTATTATCGATTGATATTTTATAATTACCGAGTAAAACACGCCCTGTGAACACTACATTCATTTCTACTATGTTAAAGTTGCCAGTTCAACAATAAGTTACAGTATGCAATAGCTCATTTTCAGCGGCTCTTTTGCGTAACTTCTCTTGTGTCATGGAACTAGGTTGTGTTCCAGGAAAGCCAGGGTCAGCTTCGTGCTGGTGCCGTCACCAGGAAGGCCAGGGTCGGCTTCATGCTGGTGCCATCACCAGGAAGGCCAGGGTCGGCTTTGCGCTGGTGCCGTTACCAGGAAGGCCAGGGTCGGCTTCATGCTGGTGCCGTCACCAGGAAGGCCAGGGTCGGCTTCATGCTGGTGCCGTCACCAGGAAGGCCAGGGTCGGCTTCATGCTGGTGCCGTCACCAGGAAGGCCAGGGTCGGCTTTATGCTGGGTGCCGCCACCAGGGCAGTCACGCAACAGGCGGTCGGTGTTTTTAACATTATTGTGTTCATTGTAATTAAATATTATTTATTTAGTATTAAATATGACTAATATATTTAGATTTAAGAGACTAATGCTGCCATGTACCTTTCTCTTGCCTGTAGTTTAATTTTGCTACCGCTAAGAGGTTAATCAAGTATTGCCATGTATCAGTTTAACTATTTAATGTTATAAATAGGTACCATATTTTGAAATACACCGTAATGTAACTAAATATTATAATATTTTTTTTGTTATTAAAAATTTACTTTAATAAAAATAATGTTTGATATCACAAGCAGGAGCTGGATCAGTAGTTATTATTTAATTTCAGTTTACAATAGATATAAGTTGTCGCGTAGCTTGAGTCGACGTGTTTCGCTATATATTATATATATTCATTGTAAATTATTAGTTGTAAGTACATATTGTGTATATTTAACATTAAAACGACGATGTTGCTATTATAAAAGATGTGTTTAAGCATTCCGTATTTATTTTCTACGTTTTCTACTAATTTGGTAGAATTATGAATAATTGTGACTGGTATCACTGTATCAACGCATTTACGACCTAACAAAATAAGTCAGTATTAAACATTTAGTAATATTTGTTACGAAGAGAATCTATTCGAATAATAACTTTTGTTCGCAATTATTCTGGTGCTAACTGTTCGGAAACAAAATAACAGAGTCTAAGCTCGAGGGGTCGACAGTCAGCCACCAGCCCACCTTCCGGCTCCATCATCAGATCATACCAGTAAAGTATTATTTCGACCAGAATACAGCTGTATGAAAATCAATAGCAGCAACTTTTTCCATCGGACTTGGCCAACGTTTGGCCGCAATCTCACCTGGTGGAAAGCGATGATGCGGTCGAAGATGGAGCACGTGGATGATTGCAACATCTGAAGGGCAACATACATTTCCGGTTCTGATTCCCGTAGGTACCTACAGTTTGATAGAAAGCACGTTCACCGTTGGATGGTCGTTCGAAACAATTATTAGCCGATACCACTTTGTACCGTTAACACGTTTCGCGAAAATATGGTTGCCTGACAAACATGTAAAGTTCAAAAGCCTGTAACAAATTATACATTTTATTATAGAAACTGACGTGACTGACTTTGTTACGGCAACATACAAGTTCTAATAATTATAACATACTTGTCCAACAAATATCTTAAATAACTGAAAACCACAGCTGAATATAGGTACCTTTATTAGCGGTATATTCCCAACGTCCCCCCCCCCCTCCCCCTCTTGTCATAGCGCAGTGGTTGATGCGTTATAACTCTAAATCATACGGTCCAGACAGAGCTGCCGATGAAGGAAAACAACAAAAACAACAATTTTCATAATGATTTATTTGAAGAATGCTGCGACTCTCCGTATTCATGAACCTTCCTAATCTACCTACAAAGTATTACAAAAACTTTAAAAAACATGAATCAAATCGGTAAAGTCGTTCTCAAGTTAAGGCGTGACCGAAGTAAATAGAGTTTTTTTTAATACATAGATATAGCCATAATATGCAGTTAGAAGTCAACAGGAATAGATGTATCTCAAGCTCCCCGCTGGGGGACAATGGGAAAAATCCTGTTGACCTGTTGACCCCCACAACAGCTGGGAAACAGAGGAAATAACCCAAAACAGTATTTGTAGTAGGGAGGCTGTTACCGGGTTCTCCTTGTTCTAATAGATTCTCTGCATACAGTAGATACGTTAGGTGTAAGTATACAGTTAGTGCGCGAGGCTTGCGAGTGAAGCCGGGCGGCGGAGCATGCGCTTCTAATATCAATATTATTTAATAAATATACTACGAACTTGTAATTTATTTGATGTAATAAAACGATGTTAGATATACTTAGACTGTGTTTTATTATCTACATAAATATCATAAATTCATTCATTCACTCATTGAATGTTAAACCTACCTACTTCACTCACTAGTGAAGGTAATAAACTCAGACTAAGGATCCCACAATAAATGTGTTCAATTCTATTCTATATCAAAGATTTCTATATTTAATTTTGCTAGTTCATGGACTTTATGGGTCACATTGATTTTGTATTAGGACCGAGTTTGATTAGCCTGTTGGTCCAGTTGGCAGTGAACCTGCCTTCTGCGCTTGGGGGCGTGGGTTCGATTCCCATCTAGGACAAACATTTATGTGATGAACACTTGTGTTTGTTCTATATCTGGTTGTTAATATCTATTTAAGTATGTATTTAAAACTATATATGTATGTATATCAGTCTCTGGCAGCCATATCACAAGCTTTGTTCAGTTTGGGATCAGATGACCGTGTGTGCAACAATGTCCCGAATATATTATTATAAGCGAAATACACGCGATAAAATCATATAAAAGTTAAGTTATATGATTATTTAGTACGGGATATTTACCGTGGTAAGGTTGTGGAATGACATATAACATAACACATTGTGAATCACATAACTTTAGTGAACAACCGTGATAGTTTAAAACAGTGTTTCATATAAAAGTGTTTAATTTAAATATTAATTGGCTGCAAAATGTCTTCTAAATCCTTGAAATATCTTCACATTTATTTATTTATACTGGTTTCCTGCAGCTGGAACCTCTGACTGGCGCCTGCCGCGTGTGTAGCGGTCTGCCGCGTGTGTAGCGGTCTGCCGCGTGTGTAGCGGTCTGCCGCGTGTGTAGGGATACAGGTAAATATATCGAGACGGTCGAGCGCGGTCGAGTTCCATACCGCGGGGTGTGGGTACACATCCCAGCAATGAGCTCGAGCTGTCGGTCAACGAATGGATACTTTATTTGCACAAAACACTAGTAAATACGTACACACGTTGTAAGTAGTGAAGCAGACGGCTCCGGCTGCGCTCACCATCAGGCCAGACCTGCTCAGTACTAAGAGTCGCGAATAACCTTTTGACAAGTTTTAGCTACCTACCTACATTAGTATGGAGGTAGGTATATTAACTAATTAGTAACAGGTAATTACAATGACTGACTGTATGTTATGTATGTAGGTAATAGTAATATAGTCAACATAATTATTATGAATTATTTATCCTGTTAACAGCGGATATTGTATCAATGCTATACTGATTGGCTTGTTTAGGTTCCTAACTACCTTACCTACTTACTCTGCAAGACTCCGGTAACTGTTGTTGACTACACAAGTTACAACTATACAAAAGGGTAGATATAAAAACCCTTAGAGCTGTTAATCACTCGCAATAATCACTAATCATTAATCACCTGTACTCGCACTAATCAAAGTGTAAACGGACTTGACGGGCCTCCGCCGCAGGGACAGTCGGGAGATGTACATAATTATGTATATTGTGTCCCAATAGTCGGGTCAGTTCAGTACGCAGTGTCGCGCGAGCGTGCGTGGGCGACATGCGCGCCGACACGTGGGCGCTGCTGGCGGCGCTGGCGGTGACGCTGGCGGAGCCGCCGCCCGCGCTGCGCTGTCGGCACGAGCGCTGCCGGTACGTGGGCCGCAGCTTCCCCTGGCACCAGTATCTGGTAGATGGTACGCCGCGACTATCTACTTTGTTTTTTTATAAATATCTATACTTTTACCTTACGACTAGCTGTTTTAAGTGATTCTGTTTAGGTGATGAGGATATACCGTTTACTAACCCATATTGGGCTCATCCTCTCTCTCTGAGAGAAGGCCTGTGTTCCAGCAGTGGGAACATGATGGCAGATGACGATGACGAAGATGGTAGTTTTATTAGGTTAGATGAGAGATACAATATAAGTAGGTCAATGATATACTTAAGTATATAATTATTAATAATGGTGAACTGGCTGGTGAATTAAGGTGGGCTGATTATGATGATGTTTTGACAACGCAGGAGCTTGTTAATATTATAATGTGTTGTGCGAACTGCTAGTCTGTGGAATGCGCTGCCTGAGTGGGTGTTCCCCGATAGTTACAATCTAGGTTTCTTCAAGTCACGAGTGAATCGGTTTCTTCTAGGTGAGCGTGCTCCATCGTAGACCGCATCATCGCTTAACATCAGCTGAGCTGGCGGTCAAACGCAAGCCTATCTAAAAAAATGTAGTGAAATGAAAACTTATTAACAAACTTCTTCTTAAGGCGCGGTACAATTGTGAAATTAACCAAAAGAAGTGTTTTTAAACGCTTAGTGCGATGTGACGAAATTGACTGATAAAATTTAAAAAAATACTACACTTAGAAAAAACACCTGTTAATAATCTTAACCGAATAACATTTCGACAAAATTATCTAGATTATAAAAAAAATAATTGTGCAACGAAAATAGCTTTTGAATTGAAGTATACTCTGAGTTTTCAGCGACAACAACATAATTTTTTGTACTAATTGTATAACTGGGCATGTGTTTTAAAACTTTAACCCGTTAATTGTTAAAATTAATTTTATATTTCGATATGTTAAATAAAAACCCTCAAAATAACATAAACACAAGCACAAAGTCATCATCATCATCATCAAATATGATGATATACGATTTTCAACTTTAAACAAAGCCGCTTTAGATAGGTTATAGATAATGGCGTGAGCTATTAAAAAACGAATTTGAAATCGTGATCAGACCGCGCCTTAATAAATTATACTTCGTAGGTAGATGCCATATTACATAACATTACCTTAATGTAGAATAGGTACCTCCCTGATCTATATCACACTAAACCAAAACTGTCGAGATGTTACTACTGTCACAGAATACATAATAGTACATATACAGAACATTCACTTCATTAAATAAGTAGCGACTCTTGCTACTACACAATAAAGTGCAATTCATGCTATATTAGCTATATTAACCTAGAAGTTGCCTCTCTGTGTATCGCGTAACTCTTGTCGCGTTATCTCTGTCTATCGCGCGGCAGGTCCGACAAGTCGTCTACTTGTAGCTTCATACCGACAGTGCGGAGTGCGCCAGGCCTACGTAACTCTTGTCGCGTTATCTCTGTCTATCGCGCGGCAGGTCCGACAAGTCGTCTACTTGTAGCTTCATACCGACAGTGCGGAGTGCGCCAGGCCTACGTAACTCTTGTCGCGTTATCTCTGTGTATCGCGCGGCAGGTCCGACAAGTCGGCTAGGTACCTAGGTAGTATAGATACATGATGAAAAGAAAACACAATTGAAAACAGTTATATCAAACCAAACTAGTGAAACAATTCACTGCTCAACTCAACAGCCGCCAGGCCGATGCAATGCTCGTACAGAATATAGCCTGTTGCAGAGCGGAAGGTTGAAGGTATTGCTCACTCGACACAATCAACAACTTTGCCTAAAATTTGTATTGTTTTTAGAAACATTAATAACTTATCAATGATAAGGGAAATAAACCGGATACGAACTACGAAATAATTAAACTTAATCATATAAAGAAGCTGAAACCTTCGCTCAAAAAAATGTATACTCGAGCCTATCAATTACATTTGATGTTATATTTGAGTAGGTACAAACAGACGTATTCCACACCGGATTTGGTTGACGGACCGCCGTCCAATCAACACGGCAGAAAGATAATAATGTCTCTTTCTCTCCCGTTGGTTGGTACGTTCGTACGGTACGTCAACCAAATGTTCCTTGCCTGCTACTTCTCTTCTTTTATAAGGCGGGAGTAAATTATATTGTTTACAGAGAATTAAATGATCATCGGAGTTACTTGTACGATAAGCAATGTTTACTTGGAAACAGAATTGATACAAACCTTTTCTGAATACGTTCAACTCGTGCAATATATTCAATATATGCAATTATAACCTCGGCAGTGGTTACATATTTGAGGCGTTTGGGGTCGAGACATTGGGCCCTTGGGGACCGGGAGCTCACGTCATTTTCAAGCTTGACCAAAATGCTGGCGTGTTTCTGGCTCAACGCGCATAAGCATTGCTGTTCAACGTGGTAATGCCGCCAGCATGCTGGGTACGCTGCCAACTGGTAGTGGGCTTGAGCATTTGGATTGTCTTTAGACCTTCAACGGTCTATGGGCAGTCTAACTGTATTTGTAGTGTTAGTTTTAGCTTGTATATTTTGTTTAGTTATTAAAGCTCAGAAAAAAAAGTAAAAAAATAAAATATTATATATTCATCATATCGAGGACAACAAACAAACAGTTTAACTCAACAATTATTCATAATATTCATGAGTCACGAGCTCTTGTCCGGTGTCGGAACTGTTTGTCATCCACCTCGGAGACAAACAATGTACCTAATAACATTCTCACTTGCAGATAAGCGGCTAGATATTCTCCATAATGATGTCGGGCTGACGATGCACTGCCACGACAGCAGCGTCCTGCAGTCCGGGGCCTTGCCGCGCGCCGAGCCCGCGCTGCGCGTGTCGGACGTGGAGCTGCGCGGCTGTGCGCTGCCGGCCGCCGGCTCGCTGGCGGACACGCTCGCCGCACTGCGATTCACGCTGCAGAGTGACGGCAACCTCACGCTCGGCTGGCTGCCGGCCGCGCCGCCGCTCGCCGCTCGACACTTCGCTGGCCTCGCCCACCTCGCCCGCCTGAAGGTCGCCGGGGTGGAGGACGCGCACCTGAGCCCCGCGCGCGGCTTCCTCGCGCCGCTGCACAGCCTGAGATCGCTGAAGATACGGTACGTGGAGCTGTTCGCCGGCGAGCTGGTCGTGCCTGCCTCGCTCCGCGAGCTCCACTTGGTCGCCGTCGGCGTGCGGCGGCCACCCGGCGCGCCCGCGCGCGACTCCTCCGCCCGGCCCGGCTGGACGGAGCCGCTGGTGCGCTGCGACTCGCTGCGTGTGCTGACACTGGCGGTGCTATCGACGGACACTCTGCCGGACGGCTGGCTCGTGAACTGCTCGCACCTGGAAGTGCTTGAAATCACCTTTGCGAGTCGTCTGGCCTTTCTACCGCAAAAGCTGTTGATCGGCGCGAGCGCACTCGTGCAACTCTCTATCATGCAAGGATCGCTCGAGACGCTGCCCGAGGGGCTGCTAGACTATACGCCTCGTCTGCGCACGCTCCGATTGCACGACAACCGTTTACGAACGCTTCCAAGGTAATCAATCATTGTCAAACCCATTGATTGAGAGAGATGCATCCGTTCTCATCTCGTTTCCTTTTCAGGGGTATGTTCATGGTGGCGCGGCGGGTACTGGAGCTGGACCTGTCCAAGAACCAGCTGGAGAGCGGTGCGCTGGACGCGCTGGCGCCGCTCGAGAAGCTCGCCGAACTCAACCTCGCGAGCAATCCGCTCGGTGACATCTGCGGGACGGACGGTGAGTCGACGAAACTGACTCTGTGTTTCTAAAATGGTAACCCGAAACCGATGATCTCGATTCGCAGGCTATTCGCCGCTACGCAACTTGACGCAACTCAGGAAGCTGTTCTTGGGCTGGACAGCCGTAACCCGGATCTGCCGAGACTGGCAAAAGGACATGACGCAGCTTGAGACGCTGGACCTGACCCGCACGAAGGTGTATAAGGTGTCGGTGAGTTCGATGGCCATCGTTCGTCACCCCAATGTTAGCCCAAACAGCGGTTAGAATTTGCCCCCAACGTGAAATCTGTTTTGTACACTACGTAACGCGTAAGAACGAGACCAATTTAGTTGACCATCCGCATCTTGATACAGTCAGAGTGTTGTCAGAAAAAAAAACCCATTAAAAATAGGCTACGGCGAAACAGGAACACCAAGCAGTCCAGTCCAGTACCTACCGGCGGGGTGCAGGCGGATGGCACCTGCGGCCGGCCTGCCGCGTGCGACCGTCTGCGGAAGTAGGTACGTCATTCTCTGATGGAGGAACTCTAATATCTTCGACCCAGTCGGGAGCTCGTCTCGCTAGAAACATGAATTTAGGTGACAGTAATTCGTCCGTTTGTCATTGCTCAGTTCTATTCTCCAGCTAGGACCCAGTAATTTTTCGCGTTGAATGCCAATTACCTCGCTCCAACTGTATCTAGTGAGTAGTAAGTACCTAAGTAAGTAGTAAAGGACACCGAGCACAGAACATACATAATATCGTTTTCCATGGCTAGTTGTATTGTAACACAGTCATTCTCTACGTAACCGTTTTCACAGTTCAAGGAACTGCAGTTCGCGCGGATCGTAGAGGCCACGGTGGTGTTACCTGGCGCCTCGGCCACCGCGGTGAAGATGACCCGCGAGGACTACGAGAGCGCGGCTCGGGGCCGGTCGAACGGGGTCTCCGTGCAGCTGTTCGCGGCGGTCAGGTGCGACTGTCGCATGTACTGGACGCGACGGGCGCTGGACCTGCACCTGCCCACACTCAAATACTTCGGCGAGCTGTCCTGCACCAACGGCCGGCGGCTGCGCGATGTACCGCCGGAAGACATGGTGTGCCCGCGGCCTGAGGAGTGCGCGGTGGCCACGCTGCCGGCCGCGTGCTCGTGCGCCATGTTGACCACTGACGACCCGGAGCACGACCGGCGGCTGGTGCGCGTGCGCTGCGAGAACGCCTCGCTGACCCGCGTGCCGCGCCCGCGCGCTCTCAACCACTCCGCGGAGCGACTCTACGAGCTGCTGCTGGCGCACAACAACATTGCCGTCCTGCACGCTGACGACCTGCAGGATAACATACAAGTCAGTTCTCGTTTTTAAGACTATGAAAAGTTTGACATTATGACCAGGTTTGAGTGTGGTGTTCATATTCAGGGGCTTGACTTGCGGCATAACTCTCTGTGGGGAGTCGGCGAGGAGGCGGCGAGGAGACTCGGTGACATGGCAGGCACGCTGCGCCTCGCCGGCAACCCGCTCGAGTGCTCGTGTCGAGTCACTCCGCTGCTGCGCGCGCTGCTCGCTCGCAACACTTCACTGACCGACCTGCGCAACACCACCTGCCGAGACGGCAGCCCGCTGGACGCCGTCCCCGTCGTGGACTGCTCGCCCGACGCACCGCCTGCATCGTCCCTGGGCACCTGGCTCGCGGGCGGGCTCGCGGCACTGCTCGCGCTCGTGGCAGCCGTCACGGGGTGCCTCGCCTCCCGCCAGCGGCGCTTCTTCGCGCTGGCTGTGCTGCACCGGTGGGGCTGCGCGTGCCCTGCCGAGGACGACTCGGAACCGGAGGACGAGCGCCCCTACGACCTGTTCGTGACCTTCTCGCACGTGGACTCGGGCGTGGTGCGCGAGCTGATGGCGCGGCTCGAGCCTGCCTACAGGCTGTGCGTGCACTACCGCGACTGGACCCCGGGGCGCTTCATCTGCGAGCAGGTGGTGGAGTCGGTACGCGAGTCACGGCGCACGGTGGCGCTCGTGTCGCGGCACTTCCTGGCGAGCTCGTGGCCGCGCGCCGAGTTCCGCGAGGCGCACGCGCAAGCGATGCTGGACGCCAAGCCACGGCTCATAGTAGTGCTGCTGGAGGAGCCAGCCGCGCTGCCGTTGGACGAACAGCTGCAGCTCTACGTCGCCACGCAGACCTACCTGCGCTGGGGCGAGCCCTACTTCTGGGACAAGCTAGCGGTGGCACTGCCTCGGCTGCGCGCACCCCGCGCCCCGCCTGGCCCCCCGCCCGGTCCCGCGCTGGCACTGCTGCCCGCGCCTGCTCGACGGACCACGACTGAGACAGATGCATCTGCGAGTGACGCAGATAATGTTAGACTAAAATATCTCAGTGCTCGCTAGAGAGGCACAGCTGTGAAGATTTGTGGAATGAATACTTACTTGTATCCAGCGTGGCACTGCTGCCGGCTTTCTGGTCACCATTGCCTCTTCTTTTTTTTTTTTTTTTTTTTAATGATGAAATGGGCAAGCGTTTGACCACTACTCACCTGATGTTAAGCGACGATGCAGTCTAAGATGGAGCACGCTTGCCCATGAGGTGCCTATTCACTCTTGTCTTGAAGAGACCCAGGTTGTACTTTGTAGGGAACACTGAGGCAGGAAGCGCATTCCATTCCTGTGCAGTTCGTATTAGGAAGGAATTTTGAAAACGCTGCGTGCGGACTTTACCAAAGTTCACGACGTAAGGATGGAATGTCCGCCTCGACGACCTATGGCGAAAATTGGTTGACGGGATCAGCTTGAACAGCTCTTGTGCACATTGCCAGCCTCTACACTATAATATTGTAAAGATATAATTCTATATATTTATAATTCTCTGTAAGCAGTTTCATTTACTCCCGCTTTCTAAAAGTAGATTAATAGCAGACGTTACATTCCTCTTAAAATTTACATCAAATCTAATTGATAGCCCCGAGCTTCTTAGCATGATAAAGCTAAATTGTTCCTCCATTCGTATTCGGTTTAATCCCCATAGCGACATTTCTAGGATCAATACAAATTATAGGCAAAATTGTTACTTGTGTCGAGTGAGCAATACATTTAACTCCACTGATAAGCGAATAGGCCTAGACTTATTCTGTACTAGCAATACATTGGCCAGGCGGTTGTTGAATTCTTTAACTAATTTGGTTATTATTATCTGTATTCTTTTTTAATTTAATTCTGTTTTCTTTTCATTATGTATTTATTGTATCCTCAGTGTTCATTCTTAGTTGTTATTATTACTATATTTCTATCCGTGATGACCTGTAACTGGCTTTGTGTATCTATTTAAGTTTACTTATAAGACATTTGAAACCAAGCTGTTGGTCGTCCTTTTAAGCAAAAAATAAAATAAAATATAAGTCCACAAGTAAATATATATATTGTATTTCAATCAATTAATTATTATTTTATTATTTGTTATATTCTTTCTTAAGTTAAAACTGTATTGACGTGTAAATTGCCATTTTATTAATAAATTTACTTATGACTTACTTACTTACTTATAATAATATATATCATAATACGACACGTTGTTTTACGTAACAGTACTTTTTGAGCCAGTTCGTTACAAACATACTTACATACAAATATTTCCTCTTTATAATATTATAGTATAGATATATATATATAGATAGTATAGATATAGATGATAATATCTGTCACAATTCGGCGTATTTCAAAAGGAAGAGGCAATATTTTTATAGTAGTTCTTGAGCGAGACCCATGGGGTTTCAGTGTCTTACAGCAAGTTACAGCGATTGTCCATGTAGGCTGTCCAATATGGTACAGAAATCTCTTCTGGACCCTCTCCAACCTGTCTGAGTGCACCTGGTACACAGGATTCCAAACAACACTACAGTAATCTAACATACTACGTACCAGACTGCAGAAGGGGTGGATAGAGAGAATCGCATGACTATACTTGATAACGAAGCCGGCTACCTGAAATGCCTTCTTGTATATGATTATTCCAAAGTCACGTATTGAAGAAAATGCATTCAAAGGAATGCTGTCTATATTGTAAGAAGCCGAAAAATTTGCGTGCTTACGGGAAAACTTTATATAAAGGCATTTGGAAGCATTCAACATCATACGATTTTGCCGGCACCATTATGGTGGACATATGGTACTGAGACGTGCTCCTTAACTGTTGGCCTTTTGGAAAAGCTTAGAGTCACACAACGGGCAATGGAGAGAGCTATGCTCGGAGTTTCTTTGCGCGATAAGATCCGAAACGTGGATATTCGCTAAAGAACTAGAGTCACCGAAATAGCTGTTAAAATTTGCAAGTTGAAGTGGCAATGGGCAGGCCACAGCGCTCGAAGAACCGATAACCGATGGGGAAGAAAGGTGATGGAGTGGAGACCACAAACCGGAAGACGCAGCGTAGGGAGGCCTCCCACTAGATGGACCGACGACATTGTGAGAGTCGCGGGTATCCAGTGGATGCAAAAGGCGAGCTGTCGTTCAGTGTGGAGGTTAAAGGGGGAGGCCTATGTTCAGCAGTGGACGTCTTCGGGCTGATGATGATGATTATGCCTGTAACTCTTCTACATCTTTTTCATCACTGATCGTCTTATAGAGTTTTAGATCATAAGCGAATAATTTAACGTTGGATTCCAATAAACCAGGCAAATCATTGATGAAGGAAATAGTAAATAAATAAATAAATAAATAAATTTTTATTTCCATAAAAATACATTTCCTATGTGACACAAGTAGAGGGGCCAAGTGAGATCCCTGGGGAACGCCTGATGGAACTTCTGTTTTCAAAGATCTAAATCCTTTAGCAACTACCAATTGAGTTTTTTTTTTTTAAATATTCCTTTAACCACTGTAAAAGAGTCGGTACCATGGATCCCTAGACAATGTAATTTGGCCAGGAACAAACAATCTACAAGGTCAAAGGCCTTGCTGAAATCTGTATATTATATTGCGTGAGATGGAGTATTAACTAAAAAAAAAAAAACACCAGAAGAAAATCATCACATCTTTTTCTGGTTACATTAAAAGTCATAGGAAAGATGTGGCGCGGTAGGAAACAAGTGAGTTAAAACCAGTATTATTTATGCATTTGTGCGTTTACATTTGTACAACATATAAGTAGGTTGTTGTACCTGTAAGAATATTATAATGCGATAACAACGGTCGCGGAGGTTTTCCTGTTGGAGCGGAGTTCCTCGCGCGGTGCGGGACTGACCAGTCGAGTGTCGCGCGTGCAGGCGGGCGACATGCGCGCGGACACGTGGGCGCTGCTGGCGGCGCTGGCGGCGACGCTGGCGGAGCCCCCGCCCGCGCTGCGCTGCTGGCACGAGCGCTGCATGTACGTAGGCCGCGACATGCTGGGCCACTCGCAGTACAACGTAGACGGTACGACCCGCACTCACCACTACATAGCCATCGATACCTCAGATCAGACAAACAAGGAAGACATGGTAAGGTGGAGTGGCGGATGCGAACGCATCAGGCCTACATCGTTGCGTTTATTTATTTTATTTTACATGGAAAACAAATAGTTGCTAACCAACCCAGTATAGATACACAAAATCCAAAAAGAAGTTTGCTCGAACTCACCCAGGTCTCAGCAGATGAGGTTGTCGCCCTTTTTTGCATGAAATATTAGTTAAAGTTTTTAATTATTAGTTAGTTCACTGGTGACCTTGCAAGTTTCTTAGTGTGCGTAAAAAATGAGTAGGTAAGTGGCAGCAGCGGTAGGTTATACGTATAGTGAAATAAGTGGGTGTTACATGAAGACATAAAATCAAACACTAACTATAATTGTACTGCGGCATATCTCACTTGTTTGTCTGATCTGAGGTCGAGACCTGTCTGGTGGGAGAAACCACGAAATAGTAGAAGCCCCGAAGAACACAATATGGCCACTCTCTCTGTTCCGTCTACAATTAGAATAAAGTTTTGTTTTATATTCTAAGGAGATAACTTTTTAATATCACTGTCAGGTTCGGAGTGCAGTGAAAAAACAAACCGGCCAAGTTGGAGTCAAACGCGTGCACTAAGGATTCCGTACATTCATATAAATTGTTATCTACTAAAGTACAAAAAATTACGACAAAAAGACAACATAAGACAGACAGCAGATGTTTACAATGGGGTCCCGTTGACGCTCTGTGGGTACGGAACCCTTTTTATCAAGTGTATTCTTTATAAATCATGGCCCGCCAAAGTGATAAAACGTGGGGACAATGTTCGACGCAACGTTTGAGCTTTTTCCATGTTAGGTACCTATAAGGCAACAACTTCTTTTAACATTTTCACATGAAGGAGTCGTCCTCGCTGGCTGGCTCAGTGCACTCAGCGTATGAAGGAGTCGTCCTCGCTGGCTGGCTCAGTGCACTCAGCGTATGAAGGAGTCGTCCTCGCTGGCTGGCTCAGTGCAGTCAGCGTATGAAGGAGTGGTCCTCGCTGGCTGGCTCAGTGCACTCAGCGTATGAAGGAGTCGTCCTCGCTGGCTGGCTCAGTGCACTCAGCGTATGAAGGAGTCGTCCTCGCTGGCTGGCTCAGTGCACTCAGCGTATGAAGGAGTCGTCCTCGCTGGCTGGCTCAGTGCACTCAGCGTATGAAGGAGTCGTCCTCGCTGGCTGGCTCAGTGCAGTCAGCGTATGAAGGAGTGGTCCTCGCTGGCTGGCTCAGTGCACTCAGCGTATGAAGGAGTCGTCCTCGCTGGCTGGCTCAGTGCACTCAGCGTATGAAGGAGTCGTCCTCGCTGGCTGGCTCAGTGCACTCAGCGTATGAAGGAGTGGTCCTCGCTGGCTGGCTCAGTGCACTCAGCGTATGAAGGAGTGGTCCTCGATGGCTGGCTCAGTGCACTCAGCGTATGAAGGAGTCGTCCTCGCTGGCTGGCTCAGTGCACTCAGCGTATGAAGGAGTCGTCCTCGCTGGCTGGCTCAGTGCACTCAGCGTATGAAGGAGTCGACCTCGCTGGCTGGCTCAGTGCACTCAGCGTATGAAGGAGTCGTCCTCGCTGGCTGGCTCAGTGCACTCAGCGTATGAAGGAGTCGTCTTCGCTGGCTCACTCTGTGCACTCAGCGTACCAACTTCTGAATCAGAACTACTGGAGAAAAGATGATGATTTCCGCCTAACACTTTGGCTTAACAATTTCTATCATCGGGACAATCATGCCTCCCCTTAATGTTTGCAGTTAGAAAAAGTGAAAAGTATTTTGAAGAGAGTATTGAAAGAACTACATAATTATATCTCGGAAAAAACTAGAGCGTAGCGAGAGCGAATGTTTACCTATCCTACAGGAAATTGTTAGTTTTCCAGGATGTAAAGAGTATTACTACAATGTAAAGAGTAATCCTACAATGTAAAGAGTATTACTACAATGTAAAGAGTAATCCTACAATGTAAAGAGTATTACTACAATGTAAAGAGTAATCCTACAATGTAAAGAGTAATCCTACAATGTAAAGAGTAAACCTACAATGTAAAGAGTAATCCTACAATGTAAAGAGTAATCCTACAATGTAAAGAGTATTACTACAATGTAAAGAGTAATACTACAATGTAAAGAGTAATCCTACAATGTAAAGAGTAATCCTACAATGTAAAGAGTATTCCTACAATGTAAAGAGTAATCCTACAATGTAAAGAGTAATACTACAATGTAAAGAGTAATCCTACAATGTAAAGAGTAATCCTACAATGTAAAGAGTAATATGTAAAGAGTATTACTACAATGTAAAGAGTAATCCTACAATGTAAAGAGTATTACTACAATGTAAAGAGTAATACTAGAATGTAAAGAGTAATACTACAATGTAAAGAGTAATCCTACAATGTAAAGAGTAATACTACAATGTAAAGAGTAATCCTACAATGTAAAGAGTATTACTACAATGTAAAGAGTAATCCTACAATGTAAAGAGTAATCCTACAATGTAAAGAGTAATACTACAATGTAAAGAGTAATCCTACAATGTAAAGAGTATTACTACAATGTAAAGAGTAATCCTACAATGTAAAGAGTAATCCTACAGTGATCGATTAAATGGTCACGTTTTCACGTCAATAATATTCTTTGCAGAGAAACAAATATGGATCCATCATAAAGTAGGTTCGCTAATGATAGATTGCGAGAGGGCCGACCTGCTGGAGTCCCCCGGGCTGCCGCACGCCGAGCCCGCGCTGCGCGTCACCCGCGTGTCGCTGTTCCGCTGCCCGCTGCCGCGCGCCGGCTCGCTGGCGGACACGCTCGCCGCGCTGCGAGTCACGCTGGAGCGCGGCAACCTGACTCTCTGGTTCCCGCCGCCTGAGCCGCCGTTCGCCGCTCGACAATTCGCCGGCCTCGACCGTCTCGTCCAGCTGGAGATCTTTGGGACGGAGAACTCGCGCTCGAGCCCCGGCTTCCTGGTGCCGCTGGTCGGCCTGCGCTCGCTGGAGATGTGGGACGTGGCGCTGCCCGCCGGCGAGCTTGACGTGCCGTCCTCGCTCCGCAAGCTCGACCTGAACGTGGTCAACATGAAGCGGCTGGTGGAGGCGCCCACCCTCGAGTGGCTCCGAGTGGTCGGCTGGACGGAGCCGCGGCCGGCGCCACTGGCGCGCTGCGACTCGCTGCGTGAGCTGCACCTGGTGAGACCGGCGGTGGAAGCCCTGCTGGACGGATGGCTGGCGAACTGCCCGCGCCTGAAGCTAATCAACATCGACGACGCGAATCTTCTGATCTCCCTGCCGCCGAAACTGTTGGTCGGGGCGAATGCCCTGGAGGCTCTCACGTTCACAGGGGGAACGCTCGCGAAGTTTCCGGCGGATCTGCTGGACCACTCGCCGGATCTACGCATTCTCCGGTTGAACGACAACTATTTACGAATGCTTCCAAGGTAATTTCTCGCTGTTGGATCGATCCTCGACTGAGAGAAGACCGCTCCGACTCGTGTTCTATTTCCAGGGGTACGTTCAAGGTGGCGCGACGGGTGCTGGAGCTGGACCTGTCCTCGAACCAGCTCGAGAGCAGCGCGATGGACGCACTGGCGCCGCTCGAGGAGCTCACCGTACTCAACCTCACGTTGAACCTGAGCCTCGGTGACGTCTGCACAACGGACGGTGAGTCCAAACAGACGGTAGTTAAGTTTTCATAATGATGACCTGAACTCGTCGTTCTTGTGTCGCAGGTTATTCGCCGATACGCCACTCGACCAAACTGAGGAAACTGCTTCTGATCGACACAAACGTGACCCGGATCTGTCGAGACTGGCGCGAAGACATGACGCTTCTCGAGACGTTGGACCTGAGACGCACGCGCGTGTCCGTGTTGTCGGTGAGTTGACGACGGTCTCGGAGGCCCCGGCCCGTGATCGTTTCCGCCTCGGCTGTCGACACGCTCGTTCATGTTGACAGTTTGAGGAGCTGCGGTTCGTGCGGACCCTGGATGCCGAGGTTGTGTTGCCGGCCGCGTCGGTGACCGCAGCGGAGATGACTCGCGAGGATTACAAGGACGCGGTGCGCGGACTGTCGAGCAACGCCTCCGTGCACCTCGACGCAGCGGAGCCTCTCGCATGCGACTGCCGCATGTACTGGACGCGGCGCGCGCTGGACCTGCCCCTGCCTGCCCTCCGACACGTCGGCGGCCTGCACTGCCCTGACGACCGCCTGCTACGCCACGTGCCACCCGAGGACATGGTGTGCGCTCGGCAGCAGGAGTGCACAGAGGCCGCGCTGCCGGCCGCGTGCGCGTGCACCGCGCGGCCCGACGACGACCCGGAGCACGACCGGCAGCTGGTGCGCGTGCGCTGCGAGAACGCCTCGCTGACCCGCGTGCCGCGCCCGCGCGCTCTCAACCACTCCGCGGAGCGACTCTACGAGCTGCTGCTGGCGAACAATAACATCACTGACCTGCACGCTGACGACCTGCAGGATAACATACAAGTTAGTAGCTATCTACCCGCGGTTACTGTAATTAGAATATAATTTAGCGTAGGTCCTTTATGAATGATGTTGTTGACAAGATGAGGTTAAGATGAGGTTATCTGATTATTTACCTAATTGTCATGCGATAGATGTAAGCCACAGCGCTGACCACAACGAGGTCAAGTTTAAAAACTCGCCGAAAGCATTACAAATATCATCACCCGATTCAACAGATGCATAATCGAGCATGGGGGCGCCACACCACCCACCATTCCGCGGTGTGTGACTTCCATGCCAGAAGTACGTTTCTCTCAGAGAGCGGTACGGAAGGAACTCATGTGTCTTGATGTGTGAAAGTCGAGTGGGCCATTCCGCCATCATGCTTCAAACTTGTGCTCCATAGTTGACTCCAGTCTTAACGCGGCTTTTCCCACTTCCATACTCAACAAGATGTGTGCCGTCATCGTGGAGGACTGTCCTGATTCTGATTGTCGAATGTTGATCTGGTATTCTGTTTCAGGGGCTAGACTTGCGTAATAACTCTCTGGCAAGAGTGGACGAGCAGACTGCGAGGAGACTCGGCAGCGTCAGCGGCATGCTGCGCCTCGCCGGCAACTCACTCGAGTGCTCGTGTCGCGCCGCGCCGCTGCTGCACGCGCTGCACGCTCGCAACGCCACACAACTGGACCTGAGCAACGCCACCTGCAGTGATGGCAGCCCGCTGTACGCAGCATTCACCATGAACTGCTCGCAGGGCGCGTCCTCCATCGCACCACCTGCAGCGTCCCTGGGCACCTGGCTCGCGGGTGGGCTCGCGGCACTGCTCGCGCTCGTGGCAACCGTCACGGGGTGCCTCGCCTCCCGTCAGCGGCGCTTCTTCGCGCTGGCGGTGCTGCACCGGTGGGGCTGCGCGTGCCCCGCCGAGGACGACTCGGAGCCGGAGGACGAGCGCCCCTACGACCTGTTTGTGACTTTCTCGCACGTGGACTCGGGCGTGGTGCGCGAGCTGATGGCGCGGCTCGAGCCTGCCTACCGGCTGTGCGTGCACTACCGCGACTGGACCCCGGGGCGCTTCATCTCCGAGCAGGTGGTGGAGTCGGTGCGCGAGTCGCGGCGCACGGTAGCACTCGTGTCGCGGCACTTCCTGGCGAGCTCGTGGCCGCGCGCCGAGTTCCGCGAGGCGCATGCGCAAGCGATGCTGGACGCCAAGCCACGGCTCATAGTGGTGCTGCTGGAGGAGCCGGCCGCGCTGCCGCTGGACGAGCAGCTGCAGCTCTACGTCGCCACGCAGACCTACCTGCGCTGGGGCGAGCCTTACTTCTGGGACAAGCTAGCGGTGGCGCTGCCTCGGCCGCGCGCGCCCCGCGCCCCGCCTGCTCCCCCGTCCAGTCTCGCGCTGGCACTGCTGCCCGCGCCCGCTCGACGGACCACTGAGACAGATGCATCTGCGAGTGACGCAGATAATGTTCGACTACAATATCTCAGTGCTCGCTAGGGAGGCACAGCTGTGAAGATTTGTGGAATGAATGCGCGGCACTGCTCCGGCATTCTCGTTACTTCCCCCCACACTATAATAAAGCTCAAATTTTAATTGTTAAATGTTATAACTAACAATTGGCGATTGCCCAAATTTTTTGACCTTTTAGTTTTATGGTATTTTCTAAAGATATAGATTAATTTAAGATACACGTTTTTTTACAATATTTCCTATAAAAACAAAATATTATAAAAAAAACCTAAACCTAGAGTGCCGCCGGCAGCGGGGCAGGGCCCAAGCTACCGGGGGTTAGTGCTGCAGAGTGAGGAACCTCCTGACAATACGTGCCGTGTCCAGGATTACCGCCTTCTGCATCTGACCCTTGACCCAACCATCTAGCGAGAGCCTCTTAAGGTGTTGGTCGAGGCTCTTCGCTATAGTTTTTTGTAATGGTGTCGAATAAAATTTATTTTCTTTCTTTCTTTCTTTCTTCTTTCTATAAGACCGTTTACCGATACTGCTTTATTTATTTACTTTATTTATTATTATTATTAATTAATTAATATTATAAAGAGGAAATATTTGATTGTTTGTTTGTATTGAATAGGCTCCGAAACTACTGGACCGATTTGAAAAATTCTTTCACTATTGGACGCTACGATAAGCTACACTATCCCCGGGTGACATAGGCTATACTATATTTTCAAAAAAAATAGGGATCCTTACTAAAACTCCAATAATGTAACCCAAGGTGTAAAAAAAATAAGACTTACACCCGTGCGAAGCCGGGGTGCGTTGCTAGTAATATATAATATTAAATAATTCTGTCAGTGAGTGAGGTGTGAGTGAAGGTACGCGCACATTGTTACGGGTTGCAGTTGATCTCGGTCACTGGAGTAATGTTGATACCATTCCCTTAAACCACTTACAGAAAATGAGGGGTGTTATAAGCAGTATAACGTGTGTATGTGTGTGTGGTATCGTAGCTCTCAAACGGCTGAATCGATATTGATGATTTATGAATATTTGTTCACCCGTTTGAAGATTATCAGCTCTTTTAAGGGAATATAAAATAACTAATTTATTAAGACGCTCTTTTACAACTTTTAGCAATTTTGGTGATTCTAGTTTAAGTGTGAATACCTCCATGGTTAGATTACAATTATAAAAATGGTGTCATAACAAAATGGAATGTTTTATCTAGGAAGCCACGAGACCGAAACACGGCGAAGGACATTTCGCTCGATACAAAAAATATATGAAAGTAGAACTGACTTGCGCTTTTATCCTAGTTTTTTTTTCTTAAATTATATCTGCGACATCTTTATATATAGATTTCATAATTAAGAAGGAAGCCGGTGAGGTACATTTTACATTACAGCTATACTTTTTGAATAATATGAGAAAAACCCCCAAAATAGAAGAAGAGAAACGCACGAGTGTGTGTAAGCGCCATGATTTTGCTCCACTAAATGCGACTTTAATACAATAAACTAAGGATTATGGTCATCTGTAGTAATAAGCGTTCCTTAAAGTGGGAAAACCTCGCCTTAATGTTTAGTGACAAGAAGAGTGTTACAAGAAACTGCAGAACAGGGCCCAAAGTCTGCTAATTTATGAATGTTTCAATGGAGTGTCGATAGAGTGTCGTTGGAATAGTTTTACACATTTGGTATTCTGCTAGTTATTTAAGACCAGTGGATTTCCAATGACTTTCCATCGAACTGCCATTGAAATATTTGGTATTCTGTTCTTCAGTGGCGTATCAGTGTAAATTCAATAGTTGAACATTTGGTATTCTGCTCGTTATTTGACGTTTGTTTCAATGGCCTTCCAATGGACTTTTTGACATCGAACTACGATTGAGTTGCTATTGGACAGACACACCTTTTTTTGTGAAAGTGCAAGGGGACAAGTGTTTATTAAGGGCTCTAAATAAACACAGGAGCCCTAAAAAGTAAAAGAAAGTTGATTTACAAAATGAGGCCTGCAGTACCAACATTACGTTGGCGTATTTTATCATTAGCCAACGTCAGTGACCGCCGACGCCAACTGCTGCTCCAGCGCCGGAAATCCCGCGCTTTATTAAGGCTTACTATAGATCCTTTTCGGGATCTACCTGAGGTTCTACGCGACTGGATCTTACCAGACACTAGTTGGCCAGAGTGTGTTTCACAACGTCTTACAGACCACAGTTACGAGGGTTGTGAGACAAGACACAGAAGCGTTGAACCACCCCTCTGTCTACAAAAAATATGTCGTATGGCCAATGCAGCTTCAAGAAAGGTATCAAATTAAGGCAAGGTGAGTACCTACATAGGATTACTTATTGCTATGGTAACTACTATATTTGTATGTACTTGAGGTATGCTTTTAATTCGAATTTATTTTTGCTTGGTAAGTACATACATATTCAAATAAAAAATTAAACTAAAATATTGTATTGTGTGATGTCTTTATTGTTATGTATCTACAGCTCACAATCAGTCACTAATAATTTAACTTAATAGTAAAAACAATTTTTTAAACAAGCATTTATGGGGGCAACTCGATGGTGTTATCTTGTTGCGTTCATTAGTTCCTACCTTCCGACTCCATCATCAGAAAAGCTCCATTGTACTATTATAATGCATTGTCATCCAAGTTACATACGTGTACCACACTCTAAAGAGGTTAAAAAGAAATTAAATCCAAATATGCCGCACAATACTCCTTCGTAACCTCAGTACATTAAAAACTGGCTAATGTCTAAAGATAGCGAGAGTATTGCAGAGATGCGCAGGTTTGCAACCAAGTTTCTGGGTGGCACTGTAACTGTTATGGGTAGGCGTGGCGCATATCATCAGACGACCGACCTCTTGTTACTCGATAGTATTAAAAAAACTTTTCTTTAATCATTTTCTGCTTCCTATAGGTTAAAGATTAATTAAGATCTGGAGCGGAGAGTATATTGGACACAGAATCCGCATAACCGCCGTGTCAACCCCGAACTTCAACAGGCCGCGCATTGCAACAGGCTCTCGTCGACAGGCTGTGGAGAGAAAGAAGACTTTAAAAATATGTAAGTATACCTATACAGTCACGTCATGGGTTAAAACATGCATACATTTCTATTTACTTTATAGTTCTTTGCATGACAGTGTAGGAGATATTTAATAATTAGTAACTAAAACATGGGGCAGGGGGACACTAGGGGAGGCCTATGTCGAAGGACAACCTGACAATTTAACTTAACTGGTTGCTGAAAATCATATTATTATCTACATATTATTTACTAGTTTATATTCCATTTTCGTTTTATATTATTTAATTTAAGATAATTATGGTCAGCGAATAAAGGCTCTATCTATCTATCTAACTAAAACATCAGAATTAAAAACAATATTTTTGTTACAGATTCCAGGTGCACATTTACATTGGAGATGCGGCGATTATACAATAAGCATAATATAAATTACTATTGAAAACAGCTTTTATTTAAAACAGTTTTATTTAATTTCATGATAGATTCGAGTCCATAGTCATTTTATTCTTTAATAATAATTATCAGCTACCTACAGAGATACTGAAGATCTTGTAAAGCTTCAAACTTAGTTCACTTTACTCATCCCACCCTCACATACCTACACATCCCTGCTCCATCTAATTTATTTCTGTTCTAACTAATTTCTATTTCACGGTCAATAAGAGACTAGCCTAGCCGTGTTTGGGGCCCACTGTTAAGTCAATTATAACCTATATTAGACTATGTATAACTTCTAATCTGTGTATAACTTACGCAGATGTGATATTGTAAAAGCGTTTCAGAAATAAATGTTTACGTTACTTAATAAACTTTATAGTTCATAGCCTGAAGTCAATAAAAGCAGCATCTTGAAAACAACAGAAACTTATATTAGGTTAATAATTATTATGAGCAATTACTTACTGTTTTGGTCTGATCCAAAACTTGGAAGGTCCTTAGGTGAGGTTAGTCGCTGTCTGAAGAGTACACAATTCTGCAGTATCTTCTCTGAAATAGTAAAAGTTTTCATGAAGTTTGATAATACTATGATGTACATCTTGGAAAAGACTTCAAACCGCACAATTTACTGAACATAAATCCCAAATAAATACTTACACTTCTTGCTCTTTTAGCACAGCAATCAGATACTTATTTACACTGATAAATTACTAGGTAAATAACGATTATGGATATTAATTTATTTACTTTGCGCTGCGCTTTAGCTTCGTTTTTTTTTCTTAAATATAATTATGACAGGACAGACAGGATACTTTTTTTGCTCTTTAGGGCAAGCTAAAGCTTTTAAGGCCATACCGCCTCGTCATCGGTATTTTTACTGTTTATTTCCTTTAAACGCATTTTATAATTATAATTGGTGTGTTTTATTGATGAGGAAGTTTTGTACAATCAATACAATCTATAATATAGCAATTTCTTTAACAAAAAAGCAGATAATAGTTTGCTATTAAATAATACAACTTGTGGTAGGTTTTGACAGGCAACATCGATCGCCGTTGGGATGACACTCCCACGACACTCCACCGCCATTCCGTTGAAAGGCCACTGAAGTTTTAGCAGAATACCCTTTTTGTCACTTTCATAATGGAATCACAGTGGAGTGTCGTGGGAGTGGCAGGCCAATGGGATTTTAAATAAATTAGCAGACTTGACGCCCAGGTGACTTGAATGAAAACAACGAGCTTCAAAAGTTAATTTTTATTCTATTTTTACATAACTGTGTAGTTAATTTTAATTTAAATTATAATTATGATATTTAATGAATAATAATAAAGTAAGTATAACATGATTCCTTAGTCGCAGTCGATCGATATTTACAAATGAGAAATACTTGTGTAATGTATAACTTACAACATCTCAGGCCTCTGCAAATGTTTTGTTTAATGCAAGCCGCATCCCCCCCTCTGGATGATCAAAGTGAACTCTGTCCTTTGATCACTCAGGTGATCAAAGTGAACTCTGTGTCCTTT
This sequence comes from Agriopis aurantiaria, assembly GCA_914767915.1. NCBI lineage: Eukaryota > Metazoa > Arthropoda > Insecta > Lepidoptera > Geometridae > Agriopis > Agriopis aurantiaria. Next base: position 8,352,269 of record OU612007.1, read on the forward strand.
GATCACCTGGGTGATCAAAGTGAACTCTTTAGTGTCCTTTGATCACTCAGGTGATCAAAGTGAACTCTTTAGTGTCCTTTGATCACTCTGATCACTCAGGTGATCAAAGTGAACTCTTTAGTGTCCTTTGATCACTCAGGTGATCAAAGTGAACTCTTTAGTGTCCTTTGATCACCTGGGTGATCAAAGTGAACTTTTTAGTGTCCTTTTTCGTGGAACAGCTGATTTATTTTTGTGAGCAAGTCTTGGAAACATAAGTAGTTATGTTGTCGCAAGCTGCCCTCCGGAGGCAGGAGGCTGTCAGGCTGTCAGCCCCCGGAGGCAGGAGGCTGTCCGGAGGCCGGTTCAGTTCAAAGTAACGCTGTATAATTAATTATATTTACAAATAATATAAAATGCTCGAACTTATATCTCCATATATATTTATGTAACTAATATATTCCATTTTTTGTACAAAGTAACTAATTGGTTATATAATTATGGGTCACTTTTAATTGCGCATCAAAACATCACCACTACTGACAGCCTTACTCAGAAACGTTGCTCAACCAATGCAATGCTGTCATCATGTCGCTGTCACGTTTGGTACAAGTCCGTCTCATCTAGGATTAGACATTAACGACCTTTCTTATAAACGTTACTTAAGTTAAGCAAAGCTTAAAAATGTCCCGTTTTCACCTGTGACAATTTCAATCAACGAGAAGTTGACAGCTATTTTAAGCATTGCTTAACTTTCGAGTAACGTTTATAAGTAAGGCCGTAATTGTTTAGTCAAAGGTAGAAACACACTGTTGGTGAAGTTTGAGTACAGGCTCCCAGTCAGACCTGAGCCGCCTCCACCTCCAGCCAAGCCTCGGAGTGCCGGGACTTCTGTCTGTGCTGTAACATAGCATTCCTCGCGTCAGGAATCTGATGCGCAATTAAATAATCCTCCATATTCATTTCATCCGCGAGGAATATCATAAAATTAATGCATTACATTTGTGATGAACGATTTTTAGTTTAATTCCTTAAAAATAGATAAATACCCATCACATAAGAGTTTCTTGTTACACCAGCTGTCGGCGCGTGTCGGCGCGTGTCGGCGCGTGTCGGCACGTGTCGGCACGTTCGCGCTTTATAAATGGCTACATTCGCGTTTGTTGGCTGTGTTCAAGGTTTGCTTCACTACCACAGAGCCTTATCTATGTATATAGACACCGCGAGCCCGACAACTAGCGTGCATCAGTATGTATCTACTGTGACGTCACCAGATAAATTTACTAACAGTTTAACTCCATTCGCACGGCCACAGCTTTCCAAGAGTTTTTACAGTTTTGTATTGACGTGTGAAGTGCCGCTGCCAACACGGAGATGGAACTGAATTATGCGGCATCGTAGTTGAAGCATTGATCAAAGGCCACATACACGCACAGTCGGGGAACTCGCGCGCTCTACATTGATAATGATCTGTGGTTATCACCAACTGCTATGTTCGCGCTTTTCTGTGCTCGCGCTCTATAAATGTTTTCGCGTATCGTTTCACTATGCGCGCGGTAACACTTGTAACAGCCTGCGACAGAGGTGCTGTCGCGTGTGACGTCAGTCGTGGTAGAGCGGCTCGAGGCGGCGCACGCGCACGCGCTGCCGGTAGTGGTACTCCTTCAGGTAGGCGCGCAGCCGCACCGGCAGCGGCAGCGACTCCACGCCTGCAAATATTATATATCGGGTCAAAGACTAAACATTTATTTTATTGCAAAATTATTGGTTCATCAGTAAATATTTACAACAGACTCCAAAAAATATACACGTCAACTTGACGACTCATTTTTGTCGGTTAAAAAGGAGGTTTTCAATTCGAGGTTATATCCTTCGACTGTATGTATGTGCATGTTGCGCGATATATTGGCTGATTATAATATTATTATTACATTGACGCGCGAATGATATTTTATTATTTAAAGATAATAGTTCACCTCTACGGGGGGAAATTAAGGAAGAATCCCATTTATTGAACCGTGTAAGTTCCCATTAAGTAGGTTTTATTTTTTGTAAAAAAGTATTGTAAGTAGTGTATTGTTCAGTGAATGTCTCACTTACTTCTAAGTAAAGGAGGATGGCAGCTAGCACCGAGAACAAAACTCGGCGCAAACATCTTCCCCGCCATGAATGGGACAATAATTATATCACATTGATATTATAAACGCAAATGTTTGTTTCCACTTAACTCTGTAACGGCTGAATAGATTTCAATGAAATTGTGTATGTAGGTAGTACCTTGTATCTTGTAACATAAAGGCTACTTTTTAACTCAAAAAACAATGTTTCTGAATGATAGCGAGTGAAACCGCGTGAGTCTTATTACAGTAAACAAAGAAGCGAATGGAAGAAAGGAGGCGCGCGGCGCTAACATCCTCCCCCGCCTGAGTGGCGACCCTACATGTTGTAGTGAGGTCACGTACCGTCGTAAGTAGTGTGCGAGACGACGGCGGCTCGCGCGAGCTGCTGCAGGGAGAAGGGCGCGGTGCGGGGGAGGGGCGCCGTCAGCATCGGCTCGAAGAACATCACGCACGCGGGGTCCTGCACAAACAACGTGACAACATAGCTGTATATCTGTGTAGATGTTATTAGTGTTTGTGATGAACTGTGTGTGAAGTACCTTGTAGTGTTCGATGAGTCCGGTGACGGTGTCGGCGGCGAACACCGCCGGGTCGTGCGAGTCGAAGCTGAACCGGTGTTGGTAGTGCTCGATGCGCGCGTGCAGCGAGCGCCCGTACTTGCGGAACGACACGGAGAACAGGTGCTCCTCCTGCGCCGAGTCGCGCAGCAGGAACGTGCCTGCGGACAGAGAGACGCACGCGCTGCTACACTGCGACACCGGACCACCTGACGGCGCCGCCCCACCGGCCACGAGACTCACCCTCGGGCTTGTTGTCGAGCAAGCGCTCCGCCTCGTACCGGTCCATCTTCCCCCAGTAGAAGGAGCACGCCGTGATCTGCTGCAGGTCCGGCACCAGGCAGTGGATGTAGTCCACCTGCGGAACAACACAGTGTCCGGTCACCGCTGAGTCTCACAGAGCAGAGCGGAGCAGCCGAGGCACACGTACCTGCGTGTGGACTTTAGTGGTGGGCGCGGGGAGCGCGGGCGGCGCGCGCAGTAGTAGTGCGCACAGCTCGCCGCCGCACACCACCTGCAAACAACGCACACTCACTTAGTACAACTAGCTCATGGCGTCACAAGCCCCAAGCTTCCGAGGATGTCACTCCAGGAACGCACGGTTCACCACTGAGCGCTACCGTGCGCCCGGTGGCTCGTCACACTACAGGTACCATGTCCCAAGCCTTCAGGCAGGGTACAATGCAGATTGGTCAGAACGCACACGCTGGTGGCGCTGGTGGTGGTGAGCCATCGGATCAACTGTACGCGACTTCTCTGCAAACTAATATATTATATGTGAGATGTGAACCCCGTGACGTACCCTCTGAAACCTTTACTTCTTTCTAGCAGTTATTATTACCTCAGCAGAACATCATCTCCATGTCGTAGTCGGGAGGTGAGTACCCGGGGGACAGGACCCGACATGTGCTGTCTGCAGAGAGGGCTCCAACCTTCAACAGTGTATCACGGAGGTGTACCTGGAAGTGCGGCGGCAGTCGTATCGTGGCGTCGCTGGGCTGCTGCAGCTCCCGGCGCCCCTCCTGCGGCACCTCGCCCTCCGCGCTGAAAACATACAAAGTTACGTGCTGGATACTGGTTGCCGAGGTGGCTCGCTCGTGCACACGCAAGTTATGTGGTGGAACGGCACACAACAACAGTTTATGGATCAATAAATATTTTGGAGTCATTTTCACGTTTTTTAAATGTTGCCTGGTAACCAAACTTCGAAAATAAAGCAGATTGGTCCCATACGTGGCTAGTACCATCAGTCAATCACACTGAGCACAATACAATAATTAATTACTCATCTGTATAAAGTGAATTATTTTTGTCCGTAAAAAAAACCATCTTGCACATTGAATTGTCATCAACAAGACTAGATAACTTGTAATCCCATACAAGTCAAACACGGGTGAACATTTTCTTTACACCCCTGCCCCCCCCCCCCCCCCCCCCCCAGTCCCCCACATGCAGTGTATCAGTGAACTGGGGCCTTACAGACAACTGCTATTGCGGCACCAAACTAACGTTAAATCCGCTCAGTTGGAAAATCACGCGTACGTGAACCTTAACGCGCCAAGATATACGGTTTGCGGTCGCGTGATTTTCCAACTGAGCGGATTTAACGTTAGTTTGGAGCCGCAATAGCAGTTGTCCGCAAGGCCCCAGTACATTTGAAATGAAAGTGAGGTTAGGTACATATTTTTGGTCTGTTTTTTAATATATGAACTTGTTCCTTGTTAATTCAGCTGTTCCGAAGACGGGCATCGACACTCGACAAAATGTATGGAACAGCTGATTTTTTCGGGATGTTGGGGTCAGTCCCAGAGTAAAAGTTGTTCACAATGATGGCTTGCGTTTGACCGCCACCTCGCCTGATGTTAAGCGATGATGCGGTCTACGGTGGAGCACGCTTGACTAGCTTGTGATTGGAGAATCAAAAGTCATTAAACAGCGGGTGTAGGAGGAAGGTACTCACGTCCTGGGCGCGACAGACAGCACGTACACCTCCGCCGTGGAGTCGCCCATCTCGCGGCTGCTGTCCGACTCTGCACAACGAGTTCACATCCTATAACTCACTCCAGTCTCGTCTCGGCAGGAGGTACACTTGTCATAAGGAGAACAGTTGTGTACACCGTCACGTGTGGAGCTGCCGGGTTACACACACACGGGGCGTCACACTGGACGGGACGAGTGCACAACATTATCCATTTAAATAAACCGGCCAAGTGCGAGTCGGTTCCGTACCACCACACAACTTGTTAACTACATATGTACAAAAAAATTGTGCGTAAAGACAACAATCCATCGACGCCCAGGCGGTCACCCATCCAAGTACCGACCGCGCCCGACGCTTCACTTCGGTGATCGTTCGAGAACTGGTGGTGAACAGAAATTTGTCACCGACTCGCACTTGGCCATTATTTATTATTTGTTGTTATACTTTAGAGTGTGTACTATAATCGTGCCAAGTTTGACGCTTGTACGTATTACCGTTTTTTACATTAGAGCTAATACAAAAGTACGTTTGTTGTATGGATGGGGATCCCCCGTTCGTTTTTACTTTTATACTTTTTTATTCAAATTCAAAATAATTTGGGTACCTGCGTTGATGACGATGGCGTCCAGCTCGCGGCGCAGTTCGCGCGCGCCCAGCGTCAGCACGGCCGCGAACCTGCGCATACACATCGTTCTATATAAACCAACGTCACCCGCTGCGTCCGGCGCCGCTCTCTCACTACTCAGCACGAGGATTCCTCCACCGGCCCGCTGGCTGCCAGCAGGACGCCCGCGGCCTCCGCCTGCAGGCCGGCCGCGTTTTATTTAGGGCCATGGCCTCCTTGAGTCCAAGCTCGGGCAAATCGGGACCCTGGGGCCGGACAATGGCCTGTGACGTGAAACTAAAAGTTGTGCGACCGCAAACCGTATCGCGGCGCCTTAAGGTTCACGTTAGCGTGATTTTCCGCAATCACCTAAACAGTCGCTTAAACCGGGTGATTGTCCGGCCCCTGGTGCTGTCGTGTGGAGGTAGTAGTGCGCACCTGTCGTCGCTGACGCGGCGGTAGGCGGTGCAGACGCAGGGCGCGCGCCGCCAGCGCCGCCGCCGGCACGCACACTCGCGCGAGCCCCATCTGCACACACACGCACACATGTACATTGGTACGGTTACTTCTCTGTACGGACGACTGATGCAATCATTCTAGAATATCATTTGAATACAGTCGGGGATAACTGGCGCAGAGCGTGTCGAGACACGCGCGTGCAAGGGTTCCGCAGTTGCTCACATTCACAATTCACAAATAGGTGGTTATAGACAAACAAACTAGAAATAAAGCCCGGTGACATTGGCCACATTTCAGAGATGTATCATCCCGACATAACATATATACTTTTTACGGTTTAGCCAAAACAAAAACTACTCGGGAAACATTATTGTTTTGGAAAGAAAAATTTGGGAAAAAAGATGTCACGCGCGCGCCACGGTCCCGCGGCCCGCTGGCACGCGGCGCGGCTGCGCGGGGTGAGAGGGGCGCGGCTGTACCTGTCGGTGACGGCGCTCACGTATCTGTGCACGCTGGAGGGCGAGTCCGCGTACCGGCGCCGCTCCCACGCGCCGCACCCGCACCCGCACTCGCCCGCTGCGACACACCAACATTACTCATATCAACAGGCGTCCGACCGCAGCTCAACACATGTCTACTGGCCGCGTGCTCCATGGGAAACACGCCTGCCATGGAATGCGACAACACCCTGCAGCTTGTCATTAGAACGCGTCAACCACTCGGCTATCAACGCTATTCAAATTATTACTGTAACTCACTACAAACATGGCGCCACGCCACAGTGTGTGTTGTCTTGTCTGTATGTGTGTGTTGTTACACTTGATGAGTGTATGATGTCTTGGGGAGTGTGTATGTGTGTGTTCGTGTGTTGTTGTGTTACTGTTTGGCCCACTTAATACCAGGCATTCTGTGTGAATAATTTAACCCAGGTAAAGTAAACAATTGTATAGTAGTTAACAAGTAATAGCGAGGAGGTAGGGAGGTAGTTGTTCTTACTCTTGCGAGATGTCTGCTGGCCCATGGTGGCTGGAGGCGGGTCAGTCATGCAGCGGCGGGCTCGCCGAGCGCACTACCATCTGCAACCACACCAACACACGACAGTCAACACGTGTCCGACAAGACTAGTGTGGACACCGGCCCCCCGACTACACCGGCCCCCGACCCACACCTGCCACACCACCACTAGTGGTACCATGCATACAATATAGTTTGTAGTATAAATATATTTGAAACCCGCCGTCCCCACCAACACCGTAGCGAGCCACATCATCAACATTGTAGATAATAATAGTACTAGCTTTTAGCGATAAGGCCGCCACTTGTGGCCTAGCTCGTGTTTTCTATATGTTTGATATTTTTATTTCTGGTGTACACAAGAAAGAGTTTATCTATCTATCTATTAGTGGGACTGTTGAGTTGTATTTGTGTCTAATCCGTTCACAGTATGGGTAACACCGCAGGGAAACGCTGGATGCAGGCCGCTTCCAACCGGCCCTTTTGGAGATCGATGGGGAGACTTATGTCCAGCAGTGGACGTCCTACGGCTGAAATTATGACGATGATAGTATGGGTCTGGTTGAGGAGTAAACTCTAACCGTCTTACCACAAAAGATTTAAGAATGCTTTAGACATGTGTTTAGCAATTGTTTCACTGCCAAAAATATGCTAAACACTAAAGCGTGCTTAAATCTTTTGTGGTAAGACGGAATATGACAGTTTTGTAGTAACGTGATTACTCCACCAATTTTATTTGATTATTATTTTTGGAAAGTGTTTGATATTCAGTTCTAATGTTCTGTTTGTTGGTGATGGACCTGTATGAAGGTAGTGTTCCGATGTTGGCGACCGCGACCGGCGCACCGACCGCGTCGCGCGACCCACTGCTCTCCCAAAAAGGGCCTCTAGGTGACCTAGTTGCGGAAAACGCCCGCACCACAATGTATGTGACTCACTGCTCAGTATGAACTAGTATGGAGTGCTGAACAACGCGCGACGTGGCTCGCTTCACTGACTCACTGCTCAATATGAACTAGTATGGAGTGCTGAACAACGCGCGACGTGGCTCACTTCACTGACTCACTGCTCAGTATGAACTAGTATGGAGTGCTGAACAACGCGCGACGTGGCTCGCTTCACTGACTCACTGCTCAGTATGAACTAGTATGGAGTGCTAAACAACGCGCGACGTGGCTCGCTTCACTGACTCACTGCTCAGTATGAACTAGTATGGAGTGCTGAACAACGCGCGACGTGGCTCGCTTCACTGACTCACTGCTCAGTATGAACTAGTATGGAGTGCTGAACAACGCGCGACGTGGCTCGCTTCACTGACTCACTGCTCAGTATGAACTAGTATGGAGTGCTGAACAACGCGCGACGTGGCTCGCATCACTGACTCACTGCTCAGTATGAACTAGTATGGAGTGCTGAACAACGCGCGACGTGGCTCGCTTCACTGACTCACTGCTCAGTATGAACTAGTATGGAGTGCTGAACAACGCGCGACGTGGCTCGCTTCACTGACTCACTGCTCAGTATGGAGTGCTGAACAACGCGCGACGTGGCTCGCTTCACTGACTCACTGCTCAGTATGAACTAGTATGGAGTGCTGAACAACGCGCGACGTGGCTCTCTTCACTGACTCACTGCTCAGTATGAACTAGTATGGAGTGCTGAACAACGCGCGACGTGGCTCTCTTCACTGACTCACTGCTCAGTATGAACTAGTATGGAGTGCTGAACAACGCGCGACGTGGCTCGCTTCACTGACTCACTGCTCAGTATGAACTAGTATGGAGTGCTGAACAACGCGCGACGTGGCTCACTTCACTCCATGCATGGATTGTTTATTAGCTGGTTTCCTGAAAATTGGTGGCTCTTTTTCTAACCAACTTAATTTTTTTGTATATCTTTATATATATAAAAGAAAGTCGTGATAGTTACACTATTTATAACTAAGAACGGCTGAACCGATTTGGCTGAAAATTGGTGAGGAGGTAGCTTAGATCCAGGAGACGGACATAGGGCTACTTTCAGCATCGTCACCATTTTTCATCACTACGCGGGTGAAACCGCGGGGCGCAGCTAGTTGTTTATAAAAATGATTGTTAAAATTATATTTTGAATGAAATAAGGTCTATGAAAATTTGGTATTTTGTCTGGGAATTTAATATTAGCGATACAAATATCTCATTTCTGGGTCACTTCACTTGACTTCATCAAGTGAACCGAGTACTCGGTGACTCACCACTCCCAGCACCGCCTGACTCACACCATGCAGAGCAGTGACACAAACTAATTGCTACACTTCATTAATGTGTACCAAACAAATTACTACAATGATAAATACAGAGCGCAGTGCGGGGTATTATCAACCTTATGCTCCAGACATAGAGAGGGGAGTCGAGCGTTCAGCCAATTCAAATAATTTGGGTAATAGAGGGATCACGTCAGGTTTTAATTTTTCATGATATGGCATCATTAAATTTACAAACACAATACATACCGTTGGCTATAGAAAAAAATGCAAGAAAACAGTGTCCAGAGTTAACGATGAAAAAAAAAAATTTTTTTTAAATTCTAAAATAAATAACAAACAATACACATTTTGACCTATTTTCTGGGTTTTTTATATAATCCAACAGCTATTTCAATTTTTTAATGCCATAGATGGCAAACAAGCAGACGGGCCACCTGATGGTAAGCGATCACTGTAGCCTATGTATACCTGCAACACCAGGGGCATCACAGATACGTTGCCGACCCTTAAGACTCTTTTAACAGTACTTTTGAAGAACCCCATGTTATAGTAACTCGGAAACGCCACAGGATGCTCATTCTACAAATTGCAGGTGTGAGGCAAAAAAGATCGCGTAAAACGCACCGTGTGCGATTTCCGCTTATCTCTGAGCCTAGATCCAAACAGCTTCCATAGTGTGACATGCAGACTGCAGACTTGCCAGATCAACTTGTCAAAATTACCTAACATAAGTCTGGCGATATGTTCAGCTGAGGCAATCTTTTGTTTTGTCCCAGACCTCCTAGCAACCTTCTGGTTCATCTGTCTTGTCGGCCCTCTCTAGAACCACTATCAATACCAAATCACTTGATACTTCAGTATTTTCATCATAAAAGGCTGTATACCTGAACAACTCGGTACACAGTGGAACCCTGGAGACGTGTGCGTTACAAGTCTAGTGAATATATTCACGGCGGTTACTTTATGAACGGGCACCAGAGTGTGTTCCTTATCTATGTTGGTCAAGTGGCGACAGATATAACCACCGCTGCAAATAGGTTAAGGTTATTACCCACCAAAGCCCAGAGTTTAATGCATATTGTATTATATTAAACGCCTCAATGGATTCTGAATGGGTGCTGATAGATTCAATTTGTACATAGGTGACAGTTGTATGTGCTTTAGTTTCTACCTTTAAATGGTTTACAAGAATCACAATGACTACTAAAACAATACTAACATGCTAGGCTTGCTTGTTTTTGTTGGGTTTTTTTTAAGTATTAAGTAGGCATATACAGTAGAATCCGTTTATTATGACTCCGCCTGTATTGACCAACCGATTATAATGACGTAATTACACTACGAAGTTTGGTTTACATATAAATTCTTTATAAAAAAGTCGGTTATAATGACTTCCCTTACAGTGCTTGACATGGCGCTTATTATGACCCATTTTTAATAAATTATGTCCGGTTATAATGACCGACATGTTTCTTTACACCTTCGGTAATGTTCGTTGATTCCCTTAGACGTTCGGCACGTGGCTCGTTTTTGTTTTGAATCTCAGTGTTTAATTAACACTTGAAGGTCACGCATTGTTTTTCGTTTGTCGTTTGTGTTTTTCTTTGAATGTCTGTGTAAAAGACGTCATCTAAACGCCGTAAAGCATTTACGATTGAGGAGAAAGGTGCAATAATATGCAGATTAGAAAATGGAGAATCAAACTCATCTCTCGCAAAAGAATTTGGCGTCGGTCATTCGACAATCTCAATGATTTTTAAAAACAAGAACTGCATTAAGCAATCGTTCAAATCAAATGTTTTGAAAAGTTTTTTTTTTCACAAAACGCTTTGTATGACTTACGCTTATTATGACGTGTTTGTCAATTCCTTTCGATGTCATAATAAACAGCTTCTACTGTAATGTTCTTATTTATTTTAACCTAATATTAGGCATCAACAAAAATAAGTCCAATGAGTATTTAATTATTACATAGATAATAGATAAATGCATACTCATGTGAATCAGACAAGAGACGAGGGGGGGAGAGGTGCGAGAGCGGGTCAAGCTGAACTAGAATGTGATGGATTCGATGATCCTTGTATTACACCAGTCCCTTACTCCAGCCAAGCCGAGGGCATCAGCTAGTTTCACATACTCTCAACGAGCTTGTTTAATGTCACGGTAATACTCGACGTCAACTCATAGTTAATGGCTTTTGTGAATTTGCCACACAACTCCGCCGACGTAACATAGTAATATATATATATATTATTAACAAACGAAGTTGTTTTATGTAGAAATTAATTGCAGCTAGAGTTAAAACTTTGACTACAGTATAATCTTTTACAATTTTTAATGTGCATTATGTGCCGACATACGCACGTGTATGTATTCTAGACATTAATATGATACAACAGAAACAGATTCGTCGAACTAACCTTGGTAGCAAACGCACAAAACGATCGCAATTCGCAAACAAATCACATCACACTTTTGACCATAAAAATTGGACAAGTTTCAACAGGTTCAACAACCTTTGTTGACCTATTCCTTAAACATGCAATTATTCAGAGCCGCAGCTGTCCACATGCATATACAGACGGTGAGGTTGCTGAATGCAGGGCTAAATTAAACCCGACCAATAGATAAACATACAAAAGACACATGAAAAATGCAGCCGCCATCTTGGATACAAAACTGCACTTTTCCTGCATTTTTCATACCAATTTTAGCTTTGTTTACTTACGTCTGTGTAAGATTTGCGATGAGAACTCGTGTCTTCATTCGATTTCGTGGTGATTTATAGCTATAAATTCGTTTCGAGTAAGTAATATGCACTCATTTCACAAGTATTTCACGTTCACGTATTCTCGAAGGTTTATCTGTGAGCGTAGGTATTTTACAAACACAACCAACAATATTATTCACAGTTAATTTGCACACGTTATTTTACAAATTTACGGGAACAATTTACAGTTTTATATTAAAATAGCACGGCACACAATCAACAAAATACGCAGTTCAATTTGTGAAGTGACAAAACTGACAAGCAAACAAAACAAAGTGACATTTATTTTATTTGATGAAATTTTTTATGACCTTAGATACAGAGTTCTTCAGCCGTACTATTAGACAAAAGCTTACATCACAGATATACACAACCAGATCGGCAATATATTTTAGTGAAAGAGACAACTTGATATGGCTCAGCACAAGTACGAAAAGGACATAAATAGATTTTGTTGTCCTTATCGGCGTGACCTGTTTTTAGTACCTGGAGTGTCAAAATCTGTCATAATCAGTGACAAACAAAACAGGTATGAATATTATTTATTGCCTTTTTTTTGTGATTAAATGTGATAAATGCGTGTTTCCTCTGAGAAATAATTGTAAAAGATATTTTACAATGGTTGGTTGTAGCATTTTGGGCTGCAAGAAGCGCAGTGAGCGAAAATACGATGAAATATCATTTCACACGTAAGTAAACATATAAAGCTTGTAACGATCACCTAAATAAATTCAGGATATCAATTCGCAAATATTTTATTCATAATTAGTCAGTTTTTAGGTCGATTTGTGGTCTTTTCCTGTGTTTTATCAAAAAAATTACTTAGAAGAATAACAATAAATGTTACCAGTTTATAAATGAAATTACCCAATTTATTAATGAAAGTAACTTTCTGTCTGTTTTTTACGAGGAAGCGGCTAAGTCAACCTTAACAAAATTTGTCAGGACGATAGGGTGTGTCATGAAGACAGACAACGTACTTTTCTTCCCAGAAAATTGCAGGTAGCTCCGCGGGTTGCAGCAGATAGTGTATAAAATAGAAATATGTAAAAGGTAGTATTGTTTCCAAAGTACTCATTGAAGATTCACTACCCATCATAGTAGGTAAATTACCCTAACTTATAGCAAATCATTTTAATGTGGCAACACACCTTGTTGAAGCGAGAGGCACTGAGCTAGCCACGCTCATTGAAAATCTATAGGTAGTAGATCTGTGGCTTACATAAAATAAATATCGTCAAACAGGTCAACAAAGTAAGGTAAGTCACTGTCAAGTCAAATTTATGCTTGACTCTGACAGTGACTATGACTTGTTTGACGCTATAAAAAAATTACTATGTAAACTTGGTTATTATTACGACTGAAGGTCATTGAACCATAGTCATGAAAAAATTTCTTTATAAAAATGTGTGAGTGGCTCTTGTCTAGACCCCCTTATATGCTAACACACGAGACGTACTTGGTTGACGAACCGCGCCGTCCAACCAACGGGAGAGAATGAGAAAATTTTCTCTTTCCCACTCGTTGGTTGGACGGCGGTTCGTCAACCAAGTACGTCTCGTGTGTTAGCACTATTACTAAACGGTGCGGATAGACTCCGCTTATTTGTCCGGTTCCGGTTGGTTCCTCACAGAATAAACTATATATCGTAATCAAGAATAGGGTAATTGACTGTATTGAAAATATTATGCCAATAATTGACATCATCCATAAACATGACATAATGAAAAAGCATATTTCATTGATTTTTTTATAAAAATATGCTTATTTTTTGTAAAAAACGCGTATAAAATAACTGTATTTTCGACATTTGATCACGTGATCGAAAACGGTCCGTAATTGGCTTCATCCCTAGTGACGTCACACAGATCAAAACAAACAGATTTTGTATTGATATCTGCGAATTTAATGTTGTAAAGCTATTTTGAGAGCGATTTATCCAGAAATTTTCACCAAAAATAGTCCGGAGATTAAATGTGAGAAGAATGGAGAAACATTTTGTGCAAGTAGACAGCATTAACTTACCCAAAATAAATGTATTTATGGTTGCATATTTCTTCAATAATAATCTATGTCATTGTTTCTACGCTGCAGAACTCAAAACGTAAAAACTACAATGCAAGGTTTAATTTTTAATTGTTCTCCAAGCAAAACATTCAATCAAGTTGTATAAAAAGTATGTTGTAGTAAGTGGATATCACTATTTTATTAGGTTATGTCAAGCTTTACAATGTTTAAAAAGAAAGTAACAGTACATAAAATAGTAATGCAATAAAAACACAAATTATAATAGAAATAGACTCAAATATGTACCTCAAAATGATCTTCGACATAGAAACACTTGAATTAGCTCCAATACTTTTGGGTTCTCTACGAGCTACTTAGTTCCAACCACTTTTTGCGAGTTTTGGGGTCCATTGGAACAGGAACGAATAGTTTTTCCGGTGTCTTTATGGAAGTATTTGTACCTTGTGGCACTACACAACATTTATAAACCATTACTTCTATTATAAATTTAGTGATTATCAAACTTTTGCTGCCTGGCTGCAGTTGTTTTGTTCTGTGTGACGTCAATCAGTCGCTCGACCGGAGCTATGACGCAGGTCTGCGTTTTGGCGCGATATTTTTTTATTCATACTTTAACATCGATTTATATAGCAAATACGACTGATATCCAGAAAATATAAATGTAGTATACATTAAATTATATCAGGCAATAACGTGCAATAGTTTCCCAAAAGTAGTCAAATACCCTATTTTTGTCATAATGTACCTTATAAGGGCTCGCCTGGAAAATTCACGGGGGAATTTATTATAATAATCGTTGTGCTCACCAGCCAATCTCCTTCGTTTGATGGTCTATCTCAATAGTAGTAATTCTCCGTAGCATTGTCGTATGGGTGAAATCATGGTGGCACAAAGCCATAAAATTGAGAGTTGAACTTGAACTTTTGATCAAACTGACAGTGGTGTGATTTTCACCCACCAATTTTACGGTGTGACGCACAGATATACACAACCAGATCGGCAATATATTTTAGTGAAAGAGACAACTTGATATGGCTCAGCACAAGTACGAAAAGGACATAAATAGATTTTGTTGTCCTTATCGGCGTGACCTTTTTTTGGTACCTCAAGTGTCAAAATCTGTAATAATCAGTGACAAACAAAACGGGTCTGAATTATATTTATTGCCTTTTTTTGGTGATTAAATGTGATAAATGCGTGTTTCCTCTGAGAAATAATTGTAAAAGATATTTTACAATGGTTGGTTGTAGCATTTTGGGCTGCAAGAAGCGCAGTGAGCGAAAATACGATGAAATATCATTTCACACGTAAGTAAACATATAAAGCTTGTAACGATCACCTAAATAAATTCAGGATATCAATTCGCAAATATTTTATTCATAATTAGTCAGTTTTTAGGTCGATTAGTGGTCTAATTCTATGAATTTTATCAAATTATTCACTTAGAAAATAAATTATGAATGTTGCCAGTTTATGAAAGAAATTACCCACCGCAACTAACATAAATTATTCGTTCTGCAGGTTTCCAACTGATCCTGTCACATTGCTGAAAAAAGCTGGCACATTGCAAGAAGTGCAAAATACCGATCCTTTTATGCCCATATGAATATGGTGAATGTTAATATTAAATATATATTAATGAGGCCACAGTTATGAAGCTGGAAAAGCAAAAGGCGATTTCGGCGAACCGATTCAAATTGCTACGCGCTGTTCGTGAAATTTGTACTGTAAACATTAAAGAGTCTATTTATCTAATTATTTGGAATGTTATACATAATTCCATTCATGAAAAAACTAAACTGACCAAGCGCGAGTCGGGCTCGCGCGCTGAGAGTTCTTTACAATCACAAAATACAAAAAGTTGTGCAAAAAGACAACATCACGCCCAGGCTGTCACCCATCCAAGTACCGACCGCGCCCGACGTTGCTGTCGCGAAGCACCTCAACAGGTACTCTGCGAAATACCCGTATGCATAAATCACTTGTCATCATGTGAGCTGATAATTAGTTGCTGAGAGTGTACTATATTAAATCAAAAACCATGGTTATATTTAAGGTTAGACTGAGTGGTACTATGAGCACCGCGACGGTTCATACGTTTACACTGATATGTGGCTGATGCAGACTCTGGTACCTGGAGCCATAGGCCTCCAAGGATTTCTGATACTGATGCACAACTGAACAACCTCTGGTACCTGGAGCCATAGGCCTCCAAGGATTTCTGATACTGATGCACAACTGAACAGCTTCTGGTACCTGGAGCCATCGGCTTCCAAGGATTTCTGATAGTTAGGGGGTTTCCCCCCAGTGGCCTCCAAACCTCCCCTATAGCCACCCCATGCCTCGCAATATACTGAGCTGGTCTGATCACTGATATTACTGAGATAATCTGATTACTAACACAACTGTAGGTACTGTCCTACTCGGTACCTATAATGACTGTATAGGTCGGACTGTTACTAGACAAGGCTGGAATCATACAGTCAAATGATATACACAGATATAACAAGAGTAAATGCGATATATCTCACTCACCTGAGATCGCACCTTGTTCTTACACTACGGACACTTGTTCCACTCACCGCTACCGGCTTCAAAGTGACCCGTCCGGTCGGCTGCCGTAGCGAACGAAGCGCTCGCGATTCCTCTCTCCGCCACCGGGTGTGACGTCAGCTGTGTTATCCACAGATTACACACAAACAAACGTCGGTTGTCTCTGTCACAGCTTTGCTGATATTTAAACCTTCTGATACCTACATGTCAGGATCTAGCTTCGCATTCGCGACATTCCCGCCCATGAAAAAAAGGAAAAAGAAAATCATATTGAACTGATTAAAAGTTTAATGAATTATTATTAATTATATTAATAATTTGCTATTATATGAGTATATATAATTTTCGATATCAACTAAGTAATCTAATTAATAATTGCGATGTCCTTTAGACTCTCTCTGGCGTTGATAGCTGATGCTTGAGATGGTCGTCTCGCATTTGTTCTGTTCTGATTTATTTGAGTTGTTTGGTATGAACATTTGGTACAGAATGAAGACTCATTCCGATGTTGATGGTGGCTCATTTAGGTGTGGTCCGGGGGCAATTTCTTGCTCTGATTTCATCGTTGCTGTCGCTGGCGGTGCTGTGCTCTGTTCTATCGCAAGGGGGTACAGATGGCCTATATACTGAACGGGTGAGTGTATTGTCTGATGGCAATCTAATCTTGGCCTACTCGTATTTGCCCATCCGTGTCCTTTATGAGTTCTGATTTTGCCTATTATCCAATTCTTTCATGGACGTACACAACTGCATGTGATTTATAAGGTTATGTGAAACTGTTTGTGCTCTTACTTTGCAACGGAAAACCACGTATTTCGGCTTCACCAAAGCCGACATATACAACACTGAACCTGATAATACTTTCGATGTCATACTGGTATAATATTGTCTTTAAATTTGCTATATCTTGATAATAGTAATCAGATCGTTACTTATTTTGTTAATAACTCTGTCTGAACCTGTAGTATTATGGAAAATTTATAAACCTGCATCCTGCATCCACCTTCATGTATTAACCTGCTTCGATTGTTGTGAGACCCTCCGCGACCAAAAAGTGATGTATCTCAAAGTATCACCTTTGTTCTGTTTGATCACGTTTATCTTTTGCGATACGAAAGACGGAAGTTAACTTTTCCGATTTTTGCCAGTTAAAAAACGATCAGACTATCCATCCATGAACAATGTGCACGGGCGCAAGAAGGTCATTACCTAACTCATAAATCTGCAAGTTCTGCAACGAATCAGCCAGCACTCTCAGTAATTCCAATCTTGGAATCTGCAATCTCGTTTGATCCTTTAACGGCACTAATCTAGACTTGCCAATAACAAACTGACAATATTATTAGTGAGTAAAAAACCACTACGTAAATAAATAGCAACCAAGATGCCTCTTGTATTGTTTTAGTTCCATTTAATTGGCAATATGTCGAAACTGGTAATTATTGATCTGAACTATCAATTATTTTGCTAATCTGACCTGACCAACCAGCCACACTCAGTCAAATCAGAGTTATCCAAGAATGGATTCATCGCCGATCTGCATCTTCTCTCTCAACATGAAAGAATACTAATAGTTGTTGTCTAATAATATGTATATTGTGCCAGCGCACTAACCATCATCTGCGAACGTAAGATCTCATGATCTGATGTCGTTCCATAATTTGAATCATTGAAGACTGGTGTCCGTATACCTCTTGTGATATGAGAGAAGACGTTAGCTTAGCATGTATGACGTGAACATCAGTTCGAGTTACAACTCTGAAAGCTAACATGAGCTTTCCATTTGGCGTGGTGATGATTGCGGCCCGAAGGTGAAATCTTGTGCGATTGCTTTTTTAGTGAGGCACTTAAGCATGGAGAGGCATCGTCGAAAATACCACAATAGCTGCAGTGACCCAATGGGGAGACACACTGCTTATTTATCACGCCAGGTGGTGCATTATCGCTGGAGTTGTTTCACTGTCAAGTGTCAAAAATATCAATAGATAATTTTAGTAATTACACCACAAAAATGTTTCAGACGAAATAAATATCTTTTCTGTGAATTACACAATAAATTTCGTATGTGTAACGGTTCTAAAAATATTTTCCGTTCATGGCAAATGGCACATACGCTAGCAGCCAAACTTAACGAATAAAAAAGTCACCACGTTGACATAAAGATCGTTGACAGAATGAAAGTGACTGATGTAATGTCAGTTCGCTTTCACTTTTAAACGAAACAAAATATCAACCCTCATTTAATAACAAAATGATATAAAAAACTTGGGAAATACGTACATTCTAGAAGGATTAGTTGATATAAGGCCCTCCGGCCATAAATTCTGTCTATTGGTGCCGCTACGTTTCCAAGTGGAAGTCGCAAATTTCTCTCAAACTAATCTAACTTCGAACCCCGAATTGCAGATAATCGGGTAAGTTTTTTTGAAGTGTTATTAAGTCTTGTGTTTTAAAAGTGTTTAATTATATTTCCTAGTAATTTTCTGTAACACATTCTTTCTTCGTCTTGTTTTTAGCTCTTCAAGCATTATTCTGTATCTTGGATCCGTCCAATCAAAACTGTGTTTGCAACGCCGGTACCACGCTGAGAGACTTAATCCCTGTCCCGATCTGCCACTACCTTCGTGGATCTCACGCGGCTGGACCGAGCGGCTCTTATTGTGCCACACCTGATGCGTAGCCTTTGACGCATTCCAGGGTTTTTCTCCCGGCACCGCAACCTTGCCCGTGTTCCACGCTGGCCATACACCGGCTGCCCTCCGAGCACTACTGAATCTCGCTACCAGCACGCTGGCCATACACCGGCCGCCCTTCGAGTACTCCTGACTCTCGCTGCCAGCACGCTGATCATTGCCAGCCGCACACGGAGCTGTCTCCGAGTCACGCTGCCCAGCTGAGCTTCCTACGTGCCACGAGCCACGCGGCGTTCGGCGCCTACGCTCTTCAAGCTAAGTCTCCTAACAAGAGACCAACATATTTTCTCACCACCTTCCGAGCTCACGACCCTCAGTCTTACACGCATGTAACTTAAATTTTTCTTGATTAAATTTTAACTTATACTCTCATAGAATCTTTCTTTGAAGTGCCTGCCCACTGCTAGGTAGGACATAACCCAAGCTTCACTTGGGGTACGTTTCTAATGGTAATAAACATGCCTCTGTGTAGTGCATTTCAGTGTAAAAATAGAGGTACTCACCGTTTTCCTTCCAATGAGAAAAAATAATATTGATAATTTTATTGCATACCTTGCCAAAAGATTCGCTTTTTTACCAGCTAAAGAAACATTTACTTTTTTCTGAGATTCGCCACTGTCATTAGAGAAACATTTTACTGTTTAAAGGCAAAGTTTATTTTTATTGTTTCATTCAAGAGCAATGTTTATAACCTCAAATAAGCCACAAATGACAGCACCAGCGAAGGTGGCGCCATCTGAGTTAGTTTTGCCGTGGTTTTGCCTGTGGCTTCTCATTACCCAAAATGTATGAAAAATACTGCGTTAGTTCCCTAATACTCACCCTGTGAAATCATTTACCACTGAATAAAACTCAAAATATGTAGTGATGGTCAAAATATTTTCGGATTTGAATTAAATAAAGAAATTTCGTTGATGAAGCTACTTCTCAAAATCTCTGAAATATTGGTGCCGTCGTTTGGCTTTAGACCTCAGCAGCCATTAATCGATGCCATAGACTTAAAATATTCAAGGATGGCTTAAATATTTTCTGATTTAACGTCTTCACTGAAATATTGGAGATGTCTTCTAGTATTAGAACTGGACAATCCATAATCACCGTTACTGATTTAAAATATGCAAGGATGGCAGAAATATTTTACGATACAAGTCAAGATTCTCTGAAATATAAATGCTCTAATCTGGCGTTAGAAGCAAATCACGCAAAAAAAAATATTACTCACCAATGTTTCCAACCAATTTGATGAAAATATTCAAAAATGGCTATTAATATATTTTTCCATATAGCTTCACTTTGCTGAAATACTAGTGGTGCCACCTAGCGATTGATCTGAGAAACTCGTATTTTATGCCACTGATTCAAAATATTTAAAGATGGCCTAAATATTTTCCGATACAATGTGTAAAATTCAGGCAAAATTCTTAATAAACCTTCGCTTTCCTTTTGTCGAAGTAATAAACCCACATAGTAGTCAAACGATGAATATTGTCAAAATATTGTAGTTATCATAAAACGTGAGTCCCGTAGAAGCATTGATCATAAAAACCAGCCTAAAATATTCAATGATGAGTGAAATAAATTATGATAAAAATAAAAATTATAATAACCAGTAAAAACTACTATCGACTCCGCCGCCATCTTGGACAACTTTCCGTGCTTTTATTATTTCGCTGGCTTGAGAGCCATAAATTTCCCGCGCTACCCGCACATGTATATGATAATGGAAAATTTGTTTGAACTGATCTGGTTTCTTTCTGAGAAAAGATTCGAACTACCTTCACAATGTAGCCGATTGTTTTAAAATAGAGAAAACATCGTAGGAGTTAAAATTGTTCTGGACAGTTGAATTGGGATCTGAATCTTATTCATCCCAGCATACTCCACCATGTCGCGAAGCACCTCAACAGGTACTCTGCGAAATACCCGTAGGCATAAATCACTTGTCATCATGTGAGCTGATAATTAGTTGCTGAGAGTGTACTATATTAAATCAAAAACCATGGTTATATTTAAGGTTAGACTGAGTGGTACTATGAGCACCGCGACGGTTCATACGTTTACACTGATATGTGGCTGATGCAGACTCTGGTACCTGGAGCCATAGGCCTCCAAGGATTTCTGATACTGATGCACAACTGAACAACCTCTGGTACCTGGAGCCATAGGCCTCCAAGGATTTCTGATACTGATGCACAACTGAACAGCTTCTGGTACCTGGAGCCATCGGCTTCCAAGGATTTCTGATAGTTAGGGGGTTTCCCCCCAGTGGCCTCCAAACCTCCCCTATAGCCACCCCATGCCTCGCAATATACTGAGCTGGTCTGATCACTGATATTACTGAGATAATCTGATTACTAACACAACTGTAGGTACTGTCCTACTCGGTACCTATAATGACTGTATAGGTCGGACTGTTACTAGACAAGGCTGGAATCATACAGTCAAATGATATACACAGATATAACAAGAGTAAATGCGATATATCTCACTCACCTGAGATCGCACCTTGTTCTTACACTACGGACACTTGTTCCACTCACCGCTACCGGCTTCAAAGTGACCCGTCCGGTCGGCTGCCGTAGCGAACGAAGCGCTCGCGATTCCTCTCTCCGCCACCGGGTGTGACGTCAGCTGTGTTATCCACAGATTACACACAAACAAACGTCGGTTGTCTCTGTCACAGCTTTGCTGATATTTAAACCTTCTGATACCTACATGTCAGGATCTAGCTTCGCATTCGCGACAGTTGCTTAGCTTAGTGGTAAACAGAAATTTGTCACTGACTCGCACTTGGCCAGTGTTTATTATTTGTTGTTTTACTTATGTTCACTATAATCCGCTAAATTTGACGCTTGTACGGATTACCGTTTTTACACTAGAACAAATCCAAAAATACGTTTAACGTTTGTTGCATGGGGGCCCTTCCTTTGCCCTTCCGTTTTAACTCTTTGACTTTTTTATTATTTTTAATTAATCATAAAAAATCATGCTATGGTTACAACCTTTTTTCTAGTACTATATTCTAATCCTAACAAATAATTATAATAAAAACGCAAGTAAGTTTGTAACTTTCTGTCTGTTTTTTTACGAGGAAACGGCTAAGTCATGGTATAATAATATACTCCGCCAGGTATAGCAATTCGAGAAAAAATGTTTACGTAGGCGTCCCGCAATGATGTCATGATGTCAATTTACAACAGGTTCGAGAGAGATGACGATACACCACGTAACAGCTGATTGAATAAAGTGGCAACTGGACAGTGACGTCATTGCGGGACCACTCCCAGATTGCTAGACCTTGTTTTCTTAGATCATGGGCTAAGTCAAATTTTGTCAGGGCGATAGGGTGTGTCATGAGGACAGACAACGTACTTTTCTTCCCAGAACATTGCAGGTAGCTCCGCGGGTTGCAGCAGATAGTGTATAAAATAGAAATATTTAAAAGGTAGTATTGTTTCCAAAGTACTCATTGAAGATTCACTACCCATCGTAGTAGGTAAATTACCCTAACTTATAGCAAATCATTTTAATGTGGCAGCACACCTTGTTGAAGCGAGAGGCACTGAGCTAGCCACGCTCATTGAAAATCTATAGGTAGTAGATCTGTGGTGTGACGAGTGCGATCGCCCGACGACGATTGTCGATTTTTTTGAACAACGCTGTTTGAAACACACTGCCTTATCCACAGATATAGGTAGTAGATCTGTGGCCTTATCGAACGGGTGAGGCGTCATCGAGCGATCGCCGTCAATCTAATAGTGTTAACACACCTATGGATTTAGTTGACGGACTGCCGTCCAACCAACGGGAGAGAAAGAGTGAGAATATCATATTTCCCTCTCTTTCTCTCCCGTTGGTCAGATGGCGGTTGAGGTCAACCAAATCCATACGTGTCATCATCATCAGCCTGTAAACGTCCACTGCTGAACAAAGGCCTCCCTCGTAGAGACGGGTGTTGCCATAATCCCCACGCTTGGCAGGCGGCTTGGGGATCGCAGTACGTTCACCGTGTACTAATAGGACGCTGCTGCCCATCCTCCGGTGGTTCTGGTCGCAGTTTTAGGACATACCCGGGTCCATACGTGTGTTAACACTATAACTGAACGCGCCATAGGTGCGCCATAGGAATGCATGCTGCAAATGCTGCAATTGGGTTTTTGTTATCTATGTTAGGTACATGTTACCTGTTTATAAAATGTATTTTACTGTCAAAATATTGATTTTCATGGTTTCATAGACAAAAAAAGGATTTACAAAAAAACTATATTGTTTTTTTCTTCTTTGGCTTCATATTTTAAAAACTCATAATTATGTGCAAAAAACACAGATCTACTACCTATAGATTTTCAATGAGCGTGGCTAGCTCAGTGCCTCTCGCTTCAACAAGGTGTGTTGCCACATTAAAATGATTTGCTATAAGTTAGGGTAACTTACCTACTATGATGGGTAGTGAATCTTCAATGAGTACTTTGGAAACAATACTACCTGTTAAATATTTATATTTTATACACTATCTGCTGCAACCCGTGGAGCTACCTGCAATTTTCTGGGAAGAAAAGTACGTTGTCTGTCCTCATGACACACCCCTATCGTCCTGACAAAATTTGACTTAGCCCATGATCTAAGAAAACAAGGTCTAGCAATTTGAGAGTGGTCCCGCAATGACGTCACTGTCCAGTTGCCACTTTATTCAATCAGCTGTTACGTGGTGTATCGTCATCTCTCTCGAACCTGTTGTAAATTGACATCATGACATCATTGCGGGACGCCCACGTAAACATTTTTTCTCGGATTGCTATACCTGGCGGAGTATATTATTATACCATGACTTAGCCATTTCCTCGTAAAAACAGACAGAAAGTTACTTGCGTTTTTATTATAATTATTTGTTAGGATTAGAATATAGTACTAGAAAAAAGGTTGTAAAGTAACCATAGCATGATTTTTTATAATTAATAAAATATAATAAAAAAGTCAGAGTTAAAACGGAACGAGGGTCCCTCATGCAACAAACGTTAAACGTATTTTTGGATTTGTTCTAGTGTAAAAACGGTAATCCGTACAAGCGTCAAATTTAGCGGATTATAGTGAACATAAGTAAAACAACAAATAATAAACACTGGCCAAGTGCGAGTCAGTGACAAATTTCTGTTTACCACTAAGCTAAGCAACGTCGGGCGCGGTCAGTACTTGGATGGGTGACAGCCTGGGCGTGATGTTGTCTTTTTGCACAACTTTTTGTATTTTGTGATTGTAAAGAACTCTCAGCGCGCGAGCCCGACTCGCGCTTGGTCAGTTTAGTGTTTTCATGAATGGAATTATGTATAACATTCCAAATAATTAGATAAATAGACTCTTTAATGTTTACAGTACAAATTTCACGAACAGCGCGTAGCTTTTTGAATCGGTTCGCCGAAATCGCCTTTTGCTTTTCCAGCTTCATAACTGTAGCCTCATTAGTATATATTTAATATTAACATTCACCATATTCATATGGGCATAAAAGGGTCGGTATTTTGCACTTCTTGCAATGTGCCAGCTTTTTTCAGCAATGTGACAGGATCAGTTGGAAACCTGCAGAACGAATAATTTATGTTAGTTGCGGTGGGTAATTTCTTTCATAAACTGGCAACATTCTTAATTTATTTTCTAAGTGAATAATTTGATAAAATTCATAGAATTAGACCACAAATCGACCTAAAAACTGACTAATTATGAATAAAATATTTGCGAATTGATATCCTGAATTTATTTAGGTGATCGTTACAAGCTTTATATGTTTACTTACGTGTGAAATGATATTTCATCGTATTTTCGCTCACTGCGCTTCTTGCAGCCCAAAATGCTACAACCAACCATTGTAAAATATCTTATACAATTATTTCTCAGAGGAAACACGCATTTATCACATTAAATCACCAAAAAAAGGCAATAAATATAATAGGGTATTTGACAACTTTTGGGAAACTATTGCACATTATTGCCTGATATAATTTAATGTATACTGCATTTATATTTTCTGGATATCAGTCGTATTTGCGATATAAATTGATGTTAAAGTTTGAATAAAAAAATATCGCGCCAAAACGCAGACCTGCGTCATAGCTCCGGTCGAGCGACGATTGACGTCACACACAACAAAACAGCTGCAACCAGGCAGCAAAAGTTTGATAATCACTAATTTAACTAATTTTCTAATAGAAGTAATGGTTTATAAATGTTGTGTAGTGCCACAATGTACAAATACTTCCATAAAACACCGGAAAAACTATTCGTTTTTGTTCCAATGGACCCCAAAACTCGCAAAAAGTGGTTGGAACTAAGTAGCTCGTAGAGAACCCAAAAGTATTGGAGCTAATTCAAGTGTTTCTATGTGCGAAGATCATTTTGAGGTACATATTTGAGTCTATAATATTTCTATTACAATTTGTGTTTTTATTGCATTACTATTTTATGTACTGTTACTTTCTTTTTAAACATTGTAAAGACATAACCTAACAAAATAGTGATATCCACCTACTACAACATACTTTTTGTACAACTTGATTGAATGTTTTGCTTGGAGAACAATTAAAAATTAATACTTACATTGTAGTTTTTACGTTTTGAGTTCTGCAGCGTAGAAACAATGACGTAGATTATTATTGAAGAAATATGCAACCATAAATACATTAATTTTGGGTAAGTTACTGCTGTCTGCTTGCACAAAATGTTTCTCCATTCTTCTCACATTTAACCTCCGGACTGTTTTTGGTGATAATTTCTGGATAAATCGCTCTCAAAATAGCTTTACAACATTAAATTCGCAAATATCAATACAAAATCTCTTTGTTTAGATTTGTGTGACGTCACTAGGGATGAAGCCAATTACAGACCGTTTTCGATCACGTGATCAAATGTCGAAACTACAGTTATTTTATTCGCGTTTTTTACAAAAAATAAACATATTTTTATAAAAAAACCAATGAAATATGCTTTTTCATTATGTCATGTTTATGGATGATGTCAATTGGCATAATATTTTCAATACAGTCAAACACCCTATTCAGACCCGTTTTGTTTGTCACTGATTATTACAGATTTTGACACTTGAGGTACCAAAAACAGGTCACGCCGATAAGGACAACAAAATCTATTTATGTCCTTTTCGTACTTGTGCTGAGCCATATCAAGTTGTCTCTTTCACTAAAATATATTGCCGATCTGGTTGTGTATATCTGTGGCAAAAAAGTTACAAAAACTCCCATGGTGTACAATAGGCTTTGTCGTCAACATCACTAGTTAGGTATAATATGAGGGTTTCTCTTTTCGCACACATTATTTACCTTGTTTTTAGTGAATTACTATGGAAACAATTTTTTTTTCATAAACAATATTTGTCGTGCTATTTGAGAAGTAATTTTATTCAAATAGTTGATTTTAGATTTGCAACTACGAATACCCTAATGAAAATAATAATTATTTATGTTTGTTCGAATTAACTCAAGTTAGCCAACTCGAGTTGTAATAAGCTAAAACTCGAGTTGACTCGAAATAAGCTGAAGCTGAACTCGAGTTGACCATCTCTAGTTTTGTGATTGATTTCAAGAATTTCAAGTCGAGCCGCCATTTTGTAGGTGCTAAAGATTTGTTAAAAATCGCCGAAGTTTCTGAAGTTTTAGATCGTTGTTATTATTTTATGGTGTTCTAAAAAATGTCCAAGAGACGCATCGAAGTAATGGACCCATTTATCAAGAAAAAAAGGTTAGCAATACGTTTTAGATGCATGTTTGTGTCAGCCTAAGCCATGCTTGATTTCATAAATTAATTTCTGGGTTTGTTTTCACACCTTCCATGTTTTTACAATACTATAGAAGTAATTACAATTGTTCTATTATTGGGATATCTTAATTTCTTGCATTTCCATCTTGTTTCTTTGTTGTAAATAAACACCAAACGATGATTTTATGCCAGCCGAGTGACATTTCCAAATACTCATCCCATTAATTAATTAATAATTGTCGATCAAAATACAATATACATGTGCAATACGAACGCTGATTTGTTCCCAAGACTCGGAGACCTTCGCTGCGCTTGGTCAATGAACATTATAAAATGATGTGATATGTAGGTAACAATTTGATTTGCTGATCCTTTTAGTTTTCGATCAATACCTATATAAATATCAGCGGGAAACTTGAATTGTAGATAATTCAATATGTGCTATTCATGCGGTTCTGTTTGATTACTTTAGCCATGTGAACTTTAATAGAAATAATAGTAGGTACCTATGCTTGAGAAATGGACAACATTTCATTTTTGCAAAGAGTCAAAAATACGATAACCATTTTGAGATTAGTCATTGAAAACACCGAAAAAAATAAAAAATAAAATTCTATCCACTATTTTTCAAGTTATTTGAAAAATAAATAAATAATGGAAATATAGGATTAACGAGCAATAGTTAATTTGCCAAAAACTTGAATTAAAAAATATGAATCTATCTTGCCATCTATTTCCATTACCCCGTATATGTTCTAAAAATTAAAATTACTAGGTAGTCATTAATGGCATAACATCGTGTTCCATCTACATAATATGAATAAATAATAAGCCTAGGTGATTAAAAGAACATTAAGTTGTGGAAGGATCATAGGAGGATCGATCGATCAGAAAAAAGGATCGAAGGAAAGGATTGGAGGAAGGATCGGAGGGCGCTGGCGGTCAGAGCGAATATGGTGATCCGCAGGTTTGCACGGTGCTCGACGGAGGTTAAAATAACCTTGTTTAGAGATTATTGTACCACCTTTTATACCTGCAGCCTGTGGCCTGACTACACGCAAAAATAGTACAGCGCCCTTGGCGTCCAGTTCAACGCGTTCAGAATGATGTTGGGTCTCCCCCGGTACTGCAGTGCGTCGACAATGTTTGCTGAAGCCCGCATAGACTGCTTTTATGCGACGATGCGGAAGAGAAGCACTCGCTACTGAGGCGGGTGAAGGGGAGCTCCAACAGCACGCTGGCTGCGCTCGCGGACAGACTGGACTGTCCCTATATTACCAGTGTTGTCGATTGCATGTTCAACACCTATGTGTCTAACATGCAACCGACAACAGCGTATTAGGGACTATTTTATTAAATAAGAATTATAATGTAATGTGACTATTTTAATAATTTTTGTGTACCTATGAGTCTTGTCACTTGAAATAAATGATTTATTATTATTATAATGATTAAATCGCATAAAATACTTACGCCTATAATACTTTATCGTTAAATATATAAATAAATAAAAGCTGTGGTAGCCCATTTGGGAGACCGCTAGACTTGAAAGCGTGAGGTCGCGGGTTCAAACCCCGGGCCCGTACCAAGGAAAATATCGTGAGGAAACCTGCATACGTACGGAGAAGGAATTCAATGGCGTATATGAATCCACCAATCCGCACTGGGCCAGCGTGGTGGATATGGCCCAATCACCCTTTCGGGGTAGGTCAAAAGTCCAGCAGTGGACTGTTAAAAGGCTGATTATGATAATGAACACTTAAACAAATGTAAAATCTAATTTGCGTCCTGGCATCCCAGTACATGTTGTTTTGCTATTGGAGTTTTGGCGCCAACGCGGAAAAAACATGTCGGCTCGTTGGATTATTTTCCTAAACTTGTGTATTTTCGAGTGTTAATGTATAATACTAAATGGTGAATTATTATTCATTAAGTGCTCGTAAACGTGCTCGAGTGTGGGAAAGTGATATAACGAGGTGAAACGTGTCTTTTCGTGTTGTTTCCAAAACTCCATAGGAGCCTCTTGTAAAGTCTCCACCACTTTACAGGGGCATGAGTTCGACTTGACCGTGACTTACTTAGCTTGACTCTGACTGTGACTATGACTTGTTTGACGCTATTAAGACAAAGTAAAC
The DNA here is from genome assembly GCA_914767915.1 of Agriopis aurantiaria. Taxonomy (NCBI): domain Eukaryota; kingdom Metazoa; phylum Arthropoda; class Insecta; order Lepidoptera; family Geometridae; genus Agriopis; species Agriopis aurantiaria. The sequence continues at coordinate 8,381,168 of OU612007.1, forward strand.
TGTTTAATATTACGAGTAAAGGACATTGAATCCACGCTCAAGAAGATTTTAACAAAAAAAAAAAAAAATGTTTTGCTATTTGATGTTGACAAATTTGACATTGCCCTTGGCATGATTGTTTTTCATATTCGTTTGGCTATAGTATAAACAGCCATAGAGCCCATAATTTATAATACGTTTAAAAAAAAAAAAAAAATAATAATATCATATAATTAATAATATTTAATTAATAATTAATAATATTTAAAATAAAACTGAAAAATGCGTGTCCAATATTTTTTCATCATCTATCAATTAAACTAATAAAAATAGGTAGTAAAAAAAATTAAATGTTGTCCATTATAGATTTTCACAGTCCAACACAGGTTTTGTCCAACTTGCCTACACTGGCTAATCCTTAGGAAATATTATTTAAATGCATTGCACGGCAGTAGGGTCTTATGCCCTTCTTGTGCGATGGTGCTTGAGTGTAGCATGTGAGCTCTACAATCTGGCGGCACCCGGCTCGCTCCTCGGCCCTGCACCAATCACTTATTTAGTACTTAGATAAATGATGTGCAGTTTCCATGTCATTGCTCAACAACGGTGAAGGTAAACATTATGAAGAAACAGGTATATTCAAGAACATCAAGAGTTCAGCCTCATGTTATGACATTCACCGACATGCACTGGGCCAGCATGGTGGATTATGGCGCATCATCTCTCTCTGAAACAAGGGCTGAGGTCCAGCGGTGGGAACATTAAAGGCTGATAACAGCAGCCAAATCTTAGTAGTGATGAATTCAGAAGTGTAATGTTTGTATTATCTACTGACAGGGAAGAGAAGGCCGCGGCGGCAGCGAAGGCAGGCGGCGGCGAGCCCTCCGACAGCGGGACGCTGGGGACAGCGCACCCGCCCACCGCCACCAGCACGCCCGGCGTCAACCCTTACACTGGTCAGCGTCACCCAGCGTGCAGCACCATATTATATCAAACCAATCCGACTTTTGTATACAATGACAATTATTCTGTATTCATTCTTTCATGATATCTCATCCTATTAGATCTTATTTTAAAAAATGATTTGAGTACTGCCATGTGCGCGTGTGGATCGTGCACGGAGGGTTCCCTACCATCACATAAAATACAAAAATATTATATAAAACAAAATTATCTTTGGTTGATATCTCAAAGAAATAAACAGGAATTCAATTAAGGCAATAAGCTACTTTAACTATTAATTACTCAAATACAAAAAAGTAATGCAAAAAGAACACCCAGGTAGTCCATCCAAGTCCAACCTCTCCGGACGTTGCTTAACTTCAGTGAGCGTACGAGAACCGGTGGTCAACAAAAACTTGTCAAGGACTCTCGCTCGACCAGTATTATTTGTTGTTATGACACCCCTGTATGAGAGGGAGGCCTGTGTTCAGCAGTAGACATTTACTGGCTGATGATGTGTGATGTGATGACTGTTTATTAATTTTTTTGGTTATGTTCAGAGATAAAATTTGAGCATTTTGGGAATACAGAACCCTGTCTTCACACGCGAAGCTCGACAAGCTTTCACAACTTGTTTGCTGCTTGGGTCTCATTTGATCAATTAGCATGTGTGTTCCCGCAGGGCTGCCGCACTCGCAGCGCTACCACGAGCTGCTCCGGCGGCGCCTCGGGCTCCCCGTCTGGGAGTACAAGAACGACTTCATGAGACTCATGAACCAACACCAGTGCGTCGTGCTGGTCGGCGAGACCGGCTCGGGGAAAACCACGCAGATCCCGCAGTGGTCCGTCGAGTTCGCCGCGGTCACCGCCGGCAAGTCCACCGGCGTCGCCTGCACGCAGCCCAGGCGAGTGGCCGCCATGTCCGTGGCGCAGCGAGTCGCAGAAGAAATGGACGTGGCGTTAGGGCAGCAAGTCGGGTACAGCATCCGTTTCGAGGACTGCTCTGGCCCGCAGACCGTACTCAAATATATGACGGACGGTATGTTGCTGAGAGAAGCGATGTCGGACCCCATGCTGGAGCAGTACAGAGTGATCCTGCTCGACGAGGCTCACGAGAGGACGCTGGCGACGGACATCTTGATGGGTGTGTTGAAGGAAGTCATCAAGCAACGATCAGATCTGAAGCTAGTTATCATGTCGGCGACCCTGGATGCGGGCAAGTTTCAGCAGTACTTCGACAACGCTCCATTGATGAATGTGCCCGGGCGGACGCATCCCGTGGAGATATTCTACACTCCGCAGCCCGAGCGGGACTACTTGGAAGCGGCGATCCGCACTGTCGTACAAATACACATATGCGAAGAGATCGCCGGAGACATCCTGCTATTTTTAACCGGTCAGGAGGAAATCGAAGACGCTTGCAAAAGAATAAAACGGGAAATTGATAATTTGGGGCCGGAAGCCGGCGAACTAAAGTGCATTCCATTATATTCCACGCTCCCACCGAACTTGCAGCAGAGAATCTTCGAAGCGGCGCCTCCCAACCGACCCACCGGAGGCATCGGCAGGAAAGTGGTCGTATCTACTAATATAGCGGAGACTTCCTTGACCATAGACGGTGTAGTGTTTGTGATAGATCCAGGCTTCGCCAAGCAGAAAGTGTACAACCCTCGCATCCGCGTGGAGTCTCTGCTGGTCTCCCCCATCAGCAAGGCGTCGGCGCAGCAGCGAGCTGGCCGCGCCGGGAGGACTCGCCCCGGGAAGTGCTTCCGCCTCTATACGGAGAAGGCGTACAAGAATGAAATGCAGGACAACACCTACCCCGAGATATTGAGGTGATTTTACACACGGTTCGGTATGACACGTACTTATAGATGGCGACGATGGGTGCACTGAGAACTGGTTCTTGATGATCTACATGGAGTAACACGGTGTGAGAATACCTCTCCCGAGGAAATATATTATTGTGCACCCGAGCGATGGTCCGCTGCTCTCCACTATCATATCTAATCATGTTTCGAATAGATGGGATGTAAACAAACCAGTCTCAGTGTGCCCGTTGTAGTTTGTAGTTACATAACTTCATGTTGTAATGTGTGGTCACTTTCCATTAGGTTAATCATCATAAAAGAACAATTATTCCTCCACTAACACAAAATTTATAAAAACTCCATTTCATTGACATGTGAGTGGGGTGGGAAGCAGCATTGTTCTGTCCAAACTACTTTCACCCCAGGAGAATTTAAATTAGCCCAAGCACAAGTACAAAGTGTTAAGAAGCAACGGGAGCTCAAGTCATTTTTAAACTATTTATTTATTGTAAAAAAAAGTTGTTTAAGCCAATTTAAATATACTCGCCAAGTATCATCAAACCGGAACTAGTACTTAGTGTGAAATATTTGACTAGTATGTTTGTATGTACATGAGCTGAGCTCTGGTCCCATCTTAAGATTTACTGCACTTTAGAAGGCTATTTCCTTTTTAAACCAACAATAGTTACCCCTTTAAAGTGAGCTAAAATGTTTTAATATACTAAAATACAATCTGATTCAAAATTCAGCAAAAGGTTACAAGTTGTACATCTGAAATGAACAATAGGTTCCAATACAGTCCTCATATCTCGCTCTACGCCTGCAGTTGTGCGACCCCTAACTAACAAGCAAGCGACCACGGGGGAACCTTAGAGTGCTGCCAGCGTCGTCGGCGTGCGTTGAACGCGCCCGTTACAAAATAAACAATGCAAACATCAAATTAAATTTATTACAATTGAAATCAACAATATACAACAATTTTAAATCTCTAATCAAAAATAAATAGATAACAATTTTAATTCTAAAATGAACATTGTATTACAAGTTTGACCCTAAAATCGACAATAGAGCGCACCATCGCTTAACATCAGGCGAAGTGGCGGTCACACGCAAGCCTATCATCAAATTATAAATAAACAATACATTAGAATCATAACATGAACAAATTGATTGTTCCCGCCCCCCTCGTAGCGTGCAGTATCTAATGCCATGCCGCATTGTCTTCCCCCCCGTTGCAGATCGAACTTAGGATCTGTAGTTTTGCAGTTGAAGAAGCTGGGTATCGATGATCTGGTGCACTTTGACTTCATGGACCCCCCGGCGCCGGAAACTCTGATGCGGGCGCTGGAGCTGCTCAACTACCTCGCGGCACTCGGTGAGCTTCCTGCGTACCTACCCTGCTCCTCGTAACCCTCTCCACCACCACCACCAGGCGCAGCAGATATGACCCCGGGGTCACATGGTCGAACCCTTAGCTTGTAAGTAAACAATGTGTAATCAGTGCTCTATACGTATGTATGCAGGGGATGTCAACCGTGTATGGATGGTGCTTCGTCTGGACCTCCGGTGAAAGAGGCAACAAGTTGTGCAGTTCCAGGGGCTGTACCGTGAGCTCTTAAAACACCAATTCAGTTTAGGTGACTGAGAAAAATTACTCAAATGTGAACTTTAACGCGTCGAGATACGGTTTGCGGTTGTGCAACTTGTCGTAGTTACCTCAACAGAATCGCGTCAAAGAGGTGACGATACGGGCCCAGGGCTAGGAACAGTTGTTTGTCCAGAGGCCTTTGGGCAGGAAGTATCACCCGAGCCAGCACTGATCGTACTTGGTATGTGTGTAGTGAAGAGGGTGTTATCCATAATTCAGCCAATCATAAGCCCTTTCTGCGTAAACCGGCTGCATCCACCTGGTCTCCTCCAGGAAGGCCAGCAGCTCGATGTTGTTTCCTTCCGCCGCCGCTGCACTAGCAGCTAATGCGTGGCCGTTTCTTCGGCCTCCGTGCATTACTGAGCGCTGAGTATGCCGGTGCTGGTCATTGGCACGTGAGAGATGCTTGCCTCCGCTAACCGCCTGACGCCGCCGGTTGCAGACGACGACGGCAACCTGACGGACCTGGGCGCGGTGATGGCGGAGTTCCCGCTCGACCCGCAGCTCGCCAAGATGCTGATCGCCAGCTGCAACCACAACTGCTCCAACGAGATCCTCTCCATCACCGCCATGCTCTCAGGTGACTACTCCTTACCTCTCTCACCTCTGTCGCTCTGTAGGCTTAGTCCCAGATTTGATAGTTTTCGAAAACTTCTTTCGTTTACGTTTTGTTCCATACATTGCTGGGCTGAAAGGTATTCGAAAACTTTTTTCGTATTAGAGTGAAGCAATCTATACCGCCGATTACTACCGTTTTTAGTTCCTCCGCGTTTCCGCTGGAGGCGCTTTACTACAATGTATGGAACAATACGTAAACGAAAAAGTTTTCGAAAACTATCATATCTGGGACTAAGCGTACTGCCCACCATCTATCGTGAACTCGTGACCCCAGCACAGAAGACTCGCTCCGACATGACATTTGAGCTGCTTGAATGGGTGTCTTCAAGTCGCGAGTGAATCGTTGTGTTTTGGCAAGCATGTTCCATCGTAGATCGTATCATCGCTTAACATCAGGCAAAGTGGCGGTCAAACGCAAACATATTGAAAAACAAAAGACATTTCAATAATTAAAAAGTTTCGCTACGTCCGTCGTGATAAAACGAATGTGACCCTGCACAGCAAGGTGCACCACACTCATCGACACCGGCAGGCGCTCCAAGTGTCTCCACCCCATAAGGAATCTGCTAAACCCCGTAAGGAAGCTTCGTAGGTCGACTGAGACGTTCGCTTTTCGGAGCGGTCATGCAAGATGACGTCACAGGGCATTTAGCACTTCGCGTGTGCGTTTTTGAGAATTTTTAAAATATTTAATGTATAGTTGTGGTTGTAGGTAGCTAGTTGTGTGACGGCGGTATGGATGGTATGTTTCAGTGCCGCAGTGCTTCGTGCGGCCCAACGAGGCGCGGAAGGCGGCAGACGAGGCCAAGATGCGGTTCGCGCACATCGACGGCGACCACCTCACGCTGCTTAACGTGTACCACGCCTTCAAACAGAGTATGTATCACGCTGCTCAACGTGGACCACGCCTTCAAACAGAGTATGTATCACGCAGCTCAACGTGGACCACGCCTTCAGAGTATATATCACTGCTAAACGTGTATTACGCTTTCAAATAGAGTATGTATCACGCTGCTTAACGTGGACCACGCCTTCAAATAGAGTATGTATCACGCTGCTCAACGTGGACCACGCCTTCAAACAGAGTATGTATCACGCAGCTCAACGTGGACTACGCCTTCAGAGTATATATCACTCTGCTAAACGTGTATTACGCTTTCAAATAGAGTATGTATCACGCTGCTCAACGTGGACCAAGCCTTCAAACAGAGTATGTATCACGCTGCTCAACGTGGACTACGCCTTCAGAGTATATATCACTCTGCTAAACGTGTATTACGCTTTCAAATAGAGTATGTATCACGCTGCTCAACGTGGACCACGCCTTCAAACAGAGTATGTATCACGCTGCTCAACGTGTACCAAGCTTTCAAACAGAGTATGTATCACGCTGCTCAACGTGGACCACGCCTTCAAACAGAGTATGTATCACGCAGCTCAACGTGGACCACGCCTTCAGAGTATATATCACTCTGCTAAACGTGTATTACGCTTTCAAATAGAGTATGTATCACGCTGCTCAACGTGGACCACGCCTTCAAACAGAGTATGTATCACGCTGCTCAACGTGTACCAAGCTTTCAAACAGAGTATGTATCACGCTGCTCAACGTGTACCAAGCCTTCAAACAGAGTATGTATCACGCTGCTCAACGTGTACCAAGCCTTCAAACAGAGTATGTATCACGCTCCTCAAGCATCCCCTCTCAATCCCCACCAAAACCTATAAACACTTGTCTCAGAAATGTATAAGCCAAATGAAATGATAACTAGTTGTAATAAATGTAACGCCAGTCACGTGGCGTGGCGTTATTGTCCGGCTGGTGATGTATGTCGGTGTGTGTCACGTTGCAGACATGGAGGACCCGCACTGGTGCTTCGACAACTTCATCAACTACCGCTCGCTCAAGTCGGGGGACAACGTGCGCCAGCAGCTCTCCAGGATCATGGACCGGTGCGTGCCCTCTCACTCACTCACTTACTCTCTGTCTCTCTCTCACATGCCACCTCCACTGCAACTACACTACCTTATCCACTATCATTTGCTGATTTGATTATATTATTAAAATCCCGGGGGCTGATACGTCCCAGCTGTCTCCAGACTAGTTCTCCATTGCTGTGACCCGCTGGGTGTCTCCTGGTGGAGCCTGGAGCCTCATTCCACTGCCTGAGGATTGGGATGAAACGTAAAGAAGCTGTCTTGAGAAAGTTGCAAAGTTGCAAAGTTGTTAGTAGGCTTTTTGTCAAGTACATTTTGGAGAGTGTGCATCAGAGCTGCATGATCTACTTCTGGCACTGGTGCTGCAGCATTGAACACCGCGTCAGTGTCTCGTGCCTGTAGTAAGAATCTCCTCCAACTTGCAAATGTTATTATCAATTAAGAAGTCGTCTCAGGAATAGTTTTTTGATAATGACAGTCCAACCGGCCCTTGTGGAGATCGATGGGGGAGGCCTATGTCCAGCAGTGGACGTCCTCCGGCTGAAATGATGATGACGATGAATAAAAGTCAGGTTTGGTACATCATTTTATGTTGAGATGTATCGTTTGGGAAATGTGATCCGGCTAAGCACCGTTGCTAAATTTAAATTTTAAATAAAAGAAACGTACATTTTTTGAAGGTATGTTTTTGAAAATTTCAGGTTTAACTTGAAGAGGACGAGCACAGAGTTCACCAGCAAGGACTACTACATCAACATCAGGAAAGCACTCGTCAACGGGTTCTTCATGCAGGTGACGAGTTACCCGCTTCCAACAGGGACTGCCTCTCACGTCTACCACCACCTGGCAGGCCCAGGACCAACTCACTCCCTCACCAGGGACTGGTTCATCAAACCGCACGAGAAACTGGAAGGGAGGCCGTTACTAACCAGTGGGACGGTGCACCGGCTTACATAGTTATATATCGTCATCATCAGACAGTAAACGTCCACTGCTGAACAAAGGCCTCCCTATTAGAGACGGGTGTTGCCATAATCCCCGCGCTTGGCGGCGGCTCGGGGATCGCAGTGCGTTCACCGTATACTAATAGGACGCTGCTGCCCATCCTCCGGTGGTTCTGTTCGCAGTGTTAAGCCATACCCGGGTCACTATACTTATATATACATAAATACAAATGAACGCTTATAACATTTCATGAAGATAGTATTAACGATAAACTAGTTGAGATTAAACAAATATTCGAGTGTCTGCCAACATCATCGTCAGCCTGTATCGACCCACTGCTGGGAAGAGGCCTTCTCTCCCTCGTGCCATTGATCTGTCTCGGGGCACTTGTCCACGGAGCTGCGATGTCGACTCACCGGGCTGGTTGATGGAACGCTTGTACGCAGTCGGTGACACACACTTAAATTGTTTTTAAAATGTCTTTGAAGATGATGTTGTCTTCAGAGGCATTTTAAGTTTATTTTTATTTTTATTATAATGCAGGAGAGTAATCTGTTTGCGTTAAGTTTCACTCGAGGTTATAATTTGGAACATATTTATGAATATACTTGTAACTTGTATTTTCCGCAACGAGGCCGTTGATTGAGGCCGCACATTGCGTCACCCGGTTATTTTTATAAGTATATTTATATACTTATAAAAATGTTTTAAAAATAATATTTATAAATATTATTTTTAAAACATTGGTTGTGGTGTATGTTGCAGGTGGCCCACCTGGAGCGCACGGGGCACTACCTGACGGTGAAGGACAACCAGGTGGTGCAGCTGCATCCCTCCACCTGCCTCGACCACAAGCCGGACTGGGTCATCTACAACGAGTTCGTACTCACCACCAAGAACTACATACGGACCGTCACCGACATCAAACGTGAGTCCACTGCAACTGTCAACTTAACTGTCACAACTACATACGGACCGCCACCGACATGAAACGTGAGTCCACTGCAACTGTCAACTTAACTGTCACAACTACATACGGACCGCCACCGACATGAAACGTGAGTACACTGCAACTGTCAACTTAACTGTCACAACTACATACGGACCGTCACCGACATGAAACGTGAGTACACTGCAACTGTCAACTTAACTGTCACAACTACATACGGACCGTCACCGACATGAAACGTGAGTACACTGCAACTGTCAACTGTCTACAACTACATACGGACTTGACTGTGACTTGTTTGACGTTATTGAACACTATGTAAACCTGTTTGGTATAACGACTCTGTATCCGTGGTGTGTCGTGTGGTTGCAGCGGAGTGGCTGCTGAAGATCGCGCCGCAGTACTACGAGCTGAACAACTTCCCCGTGTGCGAGGCGCGCCGCCAGCTGGAGCTGCTGCAGGCGCGGCTGGACTCGCGCCCCTACCAGGAGGGCTTCTAGCGCCTGCCTGCCACCTAGTTACTAATATTATATCATACCACACACGTCTCACTGCCTTTTATTTACCTACGTCTCCACGCTGCAGTGACCGGCGCGCGGTCAGCGATCACTTGTTACCTACGTCTCCACGCTGCAGTGACCGGCGCGCGGTCAGCGATCACTTGTTACCTACGTCTCCACGCTGCAGTGACCGGCGCGCGGTCAGCGATCACTTGTTACCTACGTCTCCACGCTGCAGTGACCGGCGCGCGGTCAGCGATCACTTGTTACCTACGTCTCCACGCTGCAGTGACCGGCGCGCGGTCAGCGATCACTTGTTACCTACGTCTCCACGCTGCAGTGACCGGCGCGCGGTCAGCGATCACTTGTTACCTACGTCTCCACGCTGCAGTGACCGGCGCGCGGTCAGCCATCACTTGGACTAATACTTGTTTATTATGAATCTCGATAAACTTGCTTCATAGCTATTTCATAATTAAGTTAACAAAACATTGCATTGTGCCCTGTTACGTAATGGCGGACGACACAGAGAAGGGAAGTGAGCGATAGCTTTGTGTCCGTACACGAGGTTGTGTCTGTAGCTGCGCTCGAGCCCTGTCTGTTTGTGCATTGTCGACACTTATACTGGGTTACGCGGGAAGGGTGTACTAAGCCGAAAGGGGTCCGTACTACCCATCATGAACAATATTTACTATGGGGTCAACTAAGAAATCGCGAAAAGAAAATACAGTTGTTCCATACATTTTGTAGTGTCTATGACAGTTTCTATGGATAGAAACTATGGACAGCTGATATTTGAGGAGCGTTTCCGCTTGCTCCTACTGGGTTCTCCTACTGGTAGGAGCACGAGGATGCTCCTACTGTGACGTCATAATATGTAATAAGTAAACAAGAAAGATACAAATTTTGTTTACAATCGTAATTAAAGTACCAGGAATACATAAACCATGAAGAGGGGGCAGCTGTCATTGGGTACTATGGACCCTTTCCGCGTGACCCAGTATGGACATCGTGTAGTGTTGGTCCTCCGTCGAATATAATAGATTAAGGTTTATTGTTCGAAACGGTATTGTAGGTATCCATACATGAATAAATATTCGGTACACGGTCATCAGACCCCAAAATAAGCAAAGCTTGGGGCTGTTCCTCTAATCCCTACCAACGTAGCCCGCCCCTCTTGAGGAGTGGATTTTGCCACCATTCTCTTCTGGTAGGGATAAATGGTAAATTCACATCCACTTTTCCCTACTGATTGGTTTATGTCACAAAAAGTACGTTTCTGTACCTACATCAGTACCAAACTTTTTCGCGAATAAGTCTTCGTTTGACCTCAAACTCCTGTTGGTAAGCGACGATGTGGTCGAAGATGAAGCACGCAGACTTGGAAGATACCTATTCACTCGAATCTGGCCTTGAAAAGGCACAGGTTATATCTCAGGAAAAAAGGAAGCGGGCAGGTTGTTCCAATCTTTGGCCGTACGGATTAGAAACGTAGAATCGAAACGTTTGGTACGTATCCAAGGAAAATCCATAATGTATGGGTGGTAGTGGGCAGACTTCCTACTTGTCCTGTAGTAGAAAGGGAATGGTAGGATACGGTCATGATGCACATTCTCCGAAATGAATCCTGTAGAAAATTGACAGACTCGCTACTTTACGGCGGTGTTATAGACTGAGAAGTTTCTTAGCCACTAACTTCTCATCGCCTGTAAGTCGAGCAGCACGCCGGTCTACCGATTCAAGAGCTTCGAGCTGGTATTTGGCTGAACCGTCCCAGAGATGACAGCAGTATTCTAAACACAATCGGACTTGAGCTTGATTCAGAGTAAGCAACTCCCCGGCGTGAAATACCGCCTAACCTTACTTGGGACGCCCAGCTTTTTGCCAGCTAATTTTGCCTTTGACTTTAGGTACCTGTTTAGGTTCCGTAGTTGAGGGTCGGTGTAAGAGACAACCCCTGGAGTTCCAGGTAGTCTGTCAAAGGTACAGGAACATTGTGAAACAGTGGAGATAGCGTGGACGGACACTTTTGCGGAAATATAAGCTTGGGTTTTGTTGGCGTTGAATTTGACGAGGTTCTCGTCACCCCAGTTTCATTCGCTCTACCTGTGGCCTGTGGCTCTACCTGTGGCCTGTGGATCTACCTGTGGCCTGTGGCTCTACCACGTCTTCTCAACGACTAGGTTTCTCCCTTCGCGGTCCCGGGACTGACTGAATGTACTTCTCTACAACTGAGCTATCAGTCAGTGTCTATACTTTTCATTGCAGCATTAGCATACGTACTCGCATATCATATAGATGTATTTATTTATTATAATCGCCTCCTTTTAATTGAAAACTACGAAACTACGTACAAGTTAACCAGAGGAGACATAACGGCCATCAAGTGCTGTGACAGCGGCCGAGGACTTCACTGCCTGTGTATATACCTGTGCATCATCCAGCATGCAGTTTTGGTAGAAGCGTAAGTATGTTCTTAATGTTTGAGAAAATAACGTAGGTAATGAATATTCTCAGTTGACGGTAGTTGTTAAGTTCCGCTCGCGCCGTCACGTCACCCAGTGACCTTGTTCCCGCGTGATGTTCACTGGTGACCTGCCGAGTTGTCGGAGCATGCCACATAGTCCGGGACCGACACGCTTCAACATTACGGATTGGGTATAAAAGGGAGGGTCATTGTATTGTTTGCTACAGCCGTTGTCTTGTTTAGAACTGTCAAACACGCAAAGTTAAATCGTCGTTAAGTTTTCTGAAATTTTCCAATTTTCTTAACTTTTATTTCCGTAAGAACTATGTACAAAGTATTAAGTAGAACTTATAAAAAAAATATGAATGAAATTGGTAAAATGGTTCTCAAGTTATGGCGTGACCAAGGTAGGTAAATAGGGATTAATTTTTATATAATATAGATTGTTTTTGTGTTTCTCCCACTTTTTTCACTTTACAGCTCAACGCAAAAACTATAAGTTGGGCACACTTACTCAGGTTCACCCACACTAACAAACTTGCAGCGACAATGAACTAACTACCTAGCTACTAGTCCACATGCAAAAATAGGCGACAAGGTCGACTGTAAGGTGAGTTCAACTATCAAGCCTGAATTAGGCCTTATGCGTTCGCACCCACCACATCATTTTACCATATCCCCCTTCTGGGAAAAACCGGGACACATGAAGAAATTTACGCTCATTTACTTCAAATTTCATATTTTGCGGCATAATGAACTCTTGTGGCGGTCGTTTTCATTTACTTTATTTTCTAGAATTTCGGACGTATATGGCAACACTAGGTATAGGTATGCGCCACGACACGTGCGGGTCGCGCTCGGTGGCAGTGCAGCCAGTATATAAGAAGTACTTTGTTTCATATTCATATGTTTCATATTTCAGTATATAAAAAGTACTCTGTGAGTGCAGCAGTGAGCGCGGACAGCGCGCGCCCCCGCACTAGCCGGCGCGGCGCGCGTGCCGGGACGTCGCGTGCCACGGAGCCCTAACTCCCGGCCGCGCCGACTGCCGCCAAATGTCAAGCGAGGACCGCCTCATGCAACTGTACTACGAATCCATTCACGCTAAACTAACCATCATCAGCATACCTTCCTCCACTGCTGGACAACACACCACTTCGGCCTCGCTGCCAGCTGCTACGTACGTATATCGTCACTTCGTCGGGTCTCAGGGCGTCCTGATGATTCTTGTTCTCTACTCAGATGCATGAATAAAAATGGTCGTCAGCTCAGCACTAATTTATAGTATATTTATCTATGGTTGTATTTAGTTTATTACTGTGGCGGAAGGTTTTTATGTAAACTAGCGGACTAGGCCAACGTTAGACAGTGCCGTGGTCTCCGGTAGATCGAATAAGATGCATATTAATTTGTCCAGGCGTAGTTCTGCGGAAACAGATGAGTCGGTGTTCTATTGGTTTGCCGTTTTCGGTTGGTTAGGAATCCTAATCTAACTCCATAACGTAGAAGCTGTGCGTAGAAGTTTCTTATTTTGCGTGTTTAAGTTGTCCGTAAGATACATAGATAGAAACTCTTTATTGAATTATTTGACTGCCGCGGCCGTAAGGAGATCTAATTATAGAAGTTTCGGAAAGTTTACAATTCGGATTCAAGATGTAGGTACATTGTCTCCGTCATCCACGTTCAGGATGAGAGAGACGGAGAATGTACATCTCAAATGGAAACTTTCCGATTGTGTTCAGAACACGGCAGCTGAACTTCTTCACACTCACATACAAATGTAACACATAGGTAGCTCTCTCTCTCTCTCTCTCTTTCTCTTTCTCTCTCTCTCTCTCTCGGAGAGACAGTAGTACACGAGTTATAGGCACATTCCTGGTGTAAAGATTCCCTGCATGGCTGGTTCGGTTCCGCGCACCGCGCTCCGCACCAGATCATGTTGGCAAAACGGCTCCGTTATGATATAATTTTTTACGATTTGCTTCCATGCCCCCTCTCCCCGGAGTACCCCGCCCCCCGTGCCTAGCACGGCTTGTTAGCAAACGTACAGGGTGCACTGGAAATTAAACGATCTGGTCGCCCCCAACTATTTTACGTTCCGACCCCTGTATAATATGCAACCCCTCAAACAACTTTCCTGAATTATATTATGATGAAGTAGGTACTTACTTGTCTATAAATGTGATGGAGCTCGGACCAACAACGATACGCAACATATCCTCGAATAAATCAACGAACTCACAAACGGACACTGAAACCTTCGCTTCGCTCGGTCAATACCCTACAGGAGTTGCAGGTTGGACGGAAACTTTCGCTAGAGTAGGTATAGAGAGTGAGATATATGCCTAGTACGATTTGGGTCGTCATTGATAATACGTACTGCCCAAGAATGGAAATCCCTGCCGTCCTCCTTGTCTCCTGAGAACTACAATCTGAGTGAATAGATTTCTTCTAGATCAACGTGTTCCATCTTCGGCCGCACCGTCGCTTACCATCAGGCGAATTGAAAGCCAAACGTAAAACCATTCTTTTTTTAAATCGTTGTAAGTACAGGAGCCATTCCAATCTTCCGTCTTCACGAGTCATTGTTTCCCGACATTAATCTCTTTTCGACATTATAATGTACTTATTTCATTCAATAATTAGCCAAGTTTCCTATTATATTTAGCTATTTACTGAACCGTCCACGGTCTGCTGAATGGATAATGTAGGTACCTACTCAGAAACATTGCTAATAAGGTTAGTTGGTCCTACAATTAAAGAAGAGTGTGTCGCGGGGATCACCCTGTGCCACCCCGCGCGGATGTCGCTCCGCGGCTCACGAGAGTGATGCACGCGACTGTCGCAGAAGTCGCTGCGCCGCGCGCCGAGTTCGCAGGTCGGTGCCGCTGCCACGCTCGCACCATATTCTTGTAATGAATCTGTTGACAATGTTAAATGTTCCCGCTCGCCTCACATGTTCTCTGAGCCCACCGCTGACATACCTGCGGGAGTTGACTCATCATAAACATGCGGTGGTGTTGTTCTACGCTGGCAACTCTTCGTCCGCCGAGCAAGGCCGGGTCTGAATGCCGAGGGTGCTGGTAGCAACCTGATCCTTCCGTAGTACTCCGTTCCGTTTTTACACTTACCTTGACCTATAGTACATTACTAGCGTAAACAAGCTGTTAATAGATTTTTATATGCGGAAACGTGTAAATAGTGCTAACTTATCAACATTCTTATCACATAATATATATACGTAGTACTCCTTCTCGTGTCAGTTGTTTATATTTGAGTGTTTTCAAGGTCTTCCCAAGGTCAAAGTAATTTGGTGAGTCTTCTAAGTGTGCGTATCCATCGTCGAACACATGTCGCTTACCGACAGAGCCAATAGTCCCCTCGACCTCCAGGGGGGGGGAGGTAAACCTGCAATGCAAATTAATTCATAATGTTTGTTGCAGTGCAGTATAGATGACGCTGCGGTCGGGCGGCAGGACGCGCGGACAACACTCGGTGCGCTTCAACGGAGACGACATGCCCAAGTACAAGTCGCTCGTAAGTCACGAAGAGTTACTATACTTGGATACAAGTCGCTCGTGAGTCACCACGAGTTACTATACTTGGATACAAGTCGCTCGTAAGTCACGACGAGTTACTATACTTGGATACAAGTCGCTCGTAAGTCACGACGAGTTACTATACTTGGATACAAGTCGCTCGTAAGTCACCACGAGTTACTATACTTGGATACAAGTCGCTCGTAAGTCACGACGAGTTACTATACTTGGATACAAGTCGCTCGTAAGTCACGACGAGTTACTATACTTGGATACAAGTCGCTCGTAAGTCACCACGAGTTACTATACTTGGATACAAGTCGCTCGTAAGTCACGACGAGTTACTATACTTGGATACAAGTCGCTCGTAAGTCACGACGAGTTACTATACTTGGATACAAGTCGCTCGTAAGTCACGACGAGTTACTAAACGAGTTTCTCGACGAGTTTCTATAGGACATACTGAAGTCACTTCGATAGCATGAAATGAACTTACGGTACACACACACACGCGGTGTTTGTGAGTGTGTCAGTGTGAACACACACACGTCCTGACGGTCGGTGTGTGGCGCAGGATGCGGAGGGCGGCGGCGGCAGCGGGCCTGCGTCCTGCCCGGTCGAGGATGGCAGCACGCCGAGCCCCGACGCGTGCTCCTTCACTCCCGCGGTGCAGCGCCTGCGACTCAACGAGCAGAGTGAGTTTCTCTTACCCACTCTCTCTACACTATATTATTATGTTTGTGAGAACCTGTCATTGGCTTTCTACAGTTTTCCATTTGTTAGTGTAAAAAGCTGTTATCCAAAAAATTTTCAAATTACCCGACTTCATCATGCAGAATGAGGGTCTTATTTTAATGATATCCGTACTGTCAGTTTACGTACAAACACTGTCCGGCATTCTGACTACAATCATACACTGAACTGATCAGTTTACGTACAAACACTGTCCGGCATTCTGACTACAATCATACACTGAACTGATCAGTTTACGTACAAACACTGTCCGGCATTCTGACTACAATCATACACTGAACTGATCAGTTTA
Organism: Agriopis aurantiaria; assembly: GCA_914767915.1. Lineage (NCBI taxonomy): Eukaryota > Metazoa > Arthropoda > Insecta > Lepidoptera > Geometridae > Agriopis > Agriopis aurantiaria. The sequence continues at coordinate 8,397,549 of OU612007.1, forward strand.
CGTACAAACACTGTCCGGCATTCTGACTACAATCATACACTGAACTGATCAGTTTACGTACAAACACTGTCCGGCATTCTGACTACAATCATACACTGAACTGATCAGTTTACGTACAAACACTGTCCGGCATTCTGACTACAATCATACACTGAACTGATCAGTTTACGTACAAACACTGTCCGGCATTCTGACTACAATCATACACTGAACTGATCAGTTTACGTACAAACACTGTCCGGCATTCTGACTACAATCATACACTGAACTGATTACAAACCGTTGGTTTTATTTAATTAAAAGGTTTACAACAAACGTATTTCTTTTTACGTATTTTTGTATTAGCTGTAATGTAAAAACAGAAATACGTACACAAGTGTCAAACTTGGTACGATTATATTACACACTCTAAAGTATAACAACAAATCATACATAATGGCCAAGTGCGAGTCGGTGACAAATTTCTGTTCATCACCGGTTCTCCTACGATCACCGAAGTGAGCAACGTCGGGCGCGGCCGGTACGTACTTGGATGGATGCAAAAAGGCCCAATTTTTTTGTACTTTAGTAGCTAACAAGTACGCACTCGCGCACTGAGGACCACCACATAAAATGGTCCTGAGTGCGCGAGCCCGACTCGCACTTGGCCGGTTTAATGGTTTTTGTTTTTATAATTATTTGTTAGTTAATCCGATGCAATATTACATATTCAGAGAAAATTACAACTATCTATTACGGTTCGAAAGATATAGCTGTTAAAAGGTAGGACAGACAGACGGACAGACAGCATAGATTTAGTAATAGGGTTGCGTTTTACCCTCTGGGTAAAAGTGTTTTCACACTGTGTCTAGAACGAGTCTACTTGGGGGTTGTGTTTGTGTTGTGATATAATAATATAAGTATGTAGTTATGTGGCGTGTGGCGTGTGGCAGGGATCAAGCTGCTGACGTCCATCAACCAGGTGGTGTCGCAGCGCGCGGAGCTGGAGGCCAGCCGCGGAGCCCTGGCGACGCTGCTGGACGAGCTGCGCCGCAAGCTGCGCCGCCGCGTGGACGACCAGCACAGGGAGAAGCAGGACCGCATGAAGGTGAGGTCTGGTCGCACGCGCGGTGACATCACGGCGACCGACGCTCACCGCTCCGCTTGCTGCAGGCGCTGAAGGGCGCCAACCTGCGGCTGGAGCGAGACAAGTTCACCCTCATGTCGGAGGTGGAGCACCTGCGCCGGCACCTGGACCGCGAGGAGGCGCACCACCTGCAGCACGCGCGCTCCGCCGTCGCGCAGGTACCACACACGGATGGGTATTCACTGACCTTCACGTGACGTTCCGAGATATCAAGTATCCAGTGTTGTCACTACTCTCGAGTTCCGAGCTTGCCGACGAGCTGGACCCGCGGAGGCTGACCTCCGAACAGATGTGGGTTCCCTCTGCATTTTCTAATGCTTGTTTTTCGGGAAATACCTACCCTAAAGAACTTTTTGATCTCATCCCTGCGTCGGATTTCTACTACCGCACATCCCGACAACGTTAAAAAGCTCACCTCCATATCTTGCAAAGCTATAAACCCCACACCATCCGACTTTCCACTCCTTTGTCTGCGCGGACCTGCAAGGTGTGGAATATCCTTCCACCGCAGGTCAGGTCTCCCGCCGAGCTTCCACATGAAGCGTTTCAAAAAGGGTGTCTACAACTAGGTACCTCTCCGGGCTGGCGAAGCACCGTCAACACCGCTAGTGTCGCAGGTGTCCAGGCGGCGGTTTCCGCTTACCTGATGGTAAGCGGACCGCACGCTAGTTTACCGCTCTTTTTATATTTAAAATAATAAAGTTTCATCAATATCGATTCAGCAGGTTGACGCTGTCGGCCGAGTAGTATAATCATACTCGACTGTAAGTGGTCAGCACCGGCGCGCCACTCGTCTGACTAAATCAGCCTTCAAAGCACCCGGCACCAGTGCTTAGAACGGTGCGCGGCTCTGGCTGATCCAGCCGCGCACTGCAGCAGAGCGGAGTGGAGTGGAGTGAGCCGGCTGAAAGGCGCTCGCAGCCGTTCCTGGCGCGTGACGGCTTCCTGTTGCAGGCCATCCAGGGCGTGGTGACGCGCGCGCACGAGCTGGGCGGCTGCTCGCTGGCCGACCTGCCGAGCGCCGTCAGCCGCAGCGTGGCGAGGAACGCGCCCTCGCGGCTGGTGAGTGTCGCCCCCCTCCCCCCACCCGGTGAGCTCGTGTACTGATTCCGATGTCGCCCGCAGGCGGACGGCAAGCTGGCGGCGGCGCGGCTGATGCGCGACATCGCCGAGCTGCGGCAGCGTGTCGCGCACGTCGAGTGCCGGCTCGCGCAGGAGCTGAAGGTACCGACACGCGCGCTGCACGTCTGTCACTACTCATCTTCACCGATCATTATGTAACTGCACGGTGTGGCTGTTGGAGGTAGGAAGTCGCTGAGAGCGGCTGTTGGCATATCATTTGTACAGCTTTGACAGTTGTCCCGAATGGTAACTTTGCTGCTTTTATATTGTATGATAGGCTTAGGTACGTTTGACCTGGCATTGGACCTGGTTTGACCTTGTCTGTTGTTTAG